>CM017797.1:68757241-69117032 GCA_008086715.1 Sitobion miscanthi | reverse complement strand
AAAACAAAAAAAAATTTCGAAAAAATTAAATTGTAGGAACAAACAATAAAGAGTTCAAACTAAAATGTCATAATCTTAATAGAAATACCTATTCAAAATAATTATAGGTAGTTCGTTTAAGAAGGATTATTCATAGGGCACCAGATTACAATAATCAAGTCTACAAAAATTCAACTTAGTCACAATACTTAAAAAAAAATTGAAAGAGGGTGTTGGCGCCCGCAGGCAAATGCATTTTAGAAAACAAAAAAAATTTCGAAAAAATAAATTTAGGAACAACATTAAAATTCAAACTAAAATGTCCATAATCTTAATAGAAATACCTATTCAAAATAATTATAGGTAGTTCGTTTAAGAAGGATTATTCATAGGGCACCAGATTATCAATAACTAAGTCTACACATAATTTCAACAAGAGTCACATTACTTAAAAAAAAAATTGAAAGAGGGTGTTGGCGCCCGCAGGCAAATGCATTTTAGAAAACAAAAAAAAATTTTCGAAAAAATTAAATTGTAGGAACACACAATAAAGAGTTCAAACTAAAATGTTCATAATCTTAATAGAAATACCAATTCAAAATAATTATAGGTAGTTCGTTTAAGAAGGATTATTCATAGGGCACCAGATTATCAGTAATCAAGTCTACACAATAGTTAAACTGGAGTCACATGACTAAAAAAAAAAATAGAAAGTGTGTGTTTGAGAACCCTGGATGATATAACACTTAACAAAAGAATACGCTGGAAGCTAAATACAACAGTACATAATAACTACATTCCAAAATTTAGGTATTGTTAACAGTTATTATGATCGGAGGTGTATCACCGTAATATAAGTATTAGAAAATGTATAAAAATGAATGTAATTTATTAGGGATGTAAATAATGTTTAATTTAAAATAATATTGTGTTTGGCTGGGTCTACAGTCAATATTAATTTACAAACTATATAGTCTTAATGCAAATAAAAACACAGTCAGATATCTGTTTTAGTCTTTGTAAATATGTGTGGAAAAAAGTAGACTTAGTACAATGTAAAAATGGGGGAAGGCAATCTTGAGAATTCTTTGACAATAGGATACCAAAACACAAAACCATATTTTAAATTAAAATTATTGATTTCATACATTTTCTATTTACAAAAACTCATGAGTATTGAAAACCTTATAAAATCCTAATAAAATAATATTTTTTTTATATTTTATAATTTGTCGTGGTAAAAACATCATTATTTAATGTTGGCTGTATTTAAGTTTTAATAACTATACTGGTACAAATCTAGCTGACAGCCTTTAAGACCGTGTTAAAAACTATGATAATTAGTTAACGTCTAATTTCCTGTCCTATCCTTACCTAACCGAACCTAATTAATAATATTTAAATATTTTCTTTCATTGTTATGTTTACATTATCGAATACCTAAATAGTTAGTAGGAAAAGATCTTCGCAAAGCTCACGACCTGTCTCGCTAGTCGTCCATCGGCACCATAGCTTCAACCAACCATAGGTTTACCTAACTAACCTCCTTATGACTTATTAGGACACTTTGAATAAAAAGATCCTGAGTTGCAGGTTGCCTAACTTAAGTGTTTGATTATCAAGTTGAACCGTTGACTGTTGACACCTTAATTTATAAATCCATTGATGGAGCCCATATATAATAAAGATATGGATAGGCCACGCCTATGTTGAATACATATGAGGCCGCGTTCCCGGAGGGGAAGGCAATTGAGGCTCCTTCATATTGATAGTAGGTATACTTTATTTGGCCTCAATTGTTCCCCTCCAAGACCGCTGATGAGACCATTATATCCTATCCATATATTTATTATCTATGATGGAGCCATATCCAGCTCACTCTTATAAACAATTTGAATCACATAAAAGCGATCAACGAGTCTCTATTATCAGCATCTATCCTTTCACAACACACACTTGGAGACAACACATGCACATGAAAGTTTTTTTTTAAAACAATATTTTTAATGATTTTTTTTAGCTTCATGTTTTTTTTTTGAAATACCAGGATAACGTCGAGCATAAGAGCAACTTTATAACGTATTCAATTAATTTTATGTTAGACTTATTGAAACATGCTATGGAGGATGGTCCTTTTGGTCGTCCAGTGTCTACAAATATATTAATTCATAATATGAAACCCCGGCCCTGTCCCCCATACTCTGATATAAAAATCCCAGCCCACCTTCGTATTCTCTATGCAAAAAGTAAACTGAACACAAATTTGTAAATCAATGCACAGTCTCTCTATTTCATTAATATTTGTGATTTCATTAATTTTCAGTATTTTGTATAAGTAGATTGGACAAAACATAAGACAATATCATTTACACAAGACTGTGACTAACACAATCATACTTTGATAAAAGTATATGATATAAGTACCTTCTATATTTGAATTAATCGTTTTTTTCCGGTACTTTATTGGTGGGCGGCACTTAACTACGGCCCCTCAACTTTCTGAGGCTGCAACCTTGAGGCATTTCCTTTTAGGAAATTAATTAAATCCTCAAACACAACTCTTAATTCAAGAGTTTGTATCTGATACAATCATAATATAATATGAGTATAGTACATTTCGTAATATTTTTTTTACTGTTAGTGAAATATTAAGTTTGTATTTCTCATATAATATATGTTATGATATTTATGGACGACACTTGCACCACGGCCCCTCGATTACTAATGTGGCGACCCGGCACGTCTCTTTTAGATAAATGATTAAATACTTAGTCAAGTCTTCCAATTTACTAAACATTTATATTTTGTAGATAATTTGGGATAATTTGAAGAAAAATTTGAAATTGAAGAGAGACTGTGTGAAATAACAAAATATGTGGTGTGAAAGGTACATTTGAACGCGTGTTATAATGTATTATATTGAACTTTAGTTAATTTTTTATAATGTAGTATAATAAACGTATATTATATATAGATTTCAAGTATGATTTTTTTTAGTTTTTTTTTTTTTTTTGATAGTTACCTACCTATTACAATACAAGACACTTTATTTTTATATTTTGAAGCAATATATGTTTTGGATTATTTAGATCTATAAACTAAATTTCAGACCCGTAGTTTAGTATTTAAAGTTTGCATGATCAGAGTCGTGGAACCCAATATTTTCAGACTCTACTAGAATGTTGTAGTCAGTGGCGCCAAGTACGTACTTTAGGTGGTTCAAATGAACCACCTAAATTGGGTGGGTGGGTGCTTGTTGGCACTGGGGTGTATAATAATATAATATCAAGTTATAATTTAATAGGCGTGATTGTAATTTGTATAAGCCTGTGAACATATTACAAAAACATATATTCAAAAAAAAGAAAAATTGATGAAACTTTTGAGTTAGGTAAGTATTGTTTTTATTAATATTGTTTAATTTTGTCTTTAAATTAATATTTTTGTTTTTTTTAATATTCTGATATTAATTAGTAATTTAAGTAGGTAATAACATTAATATTAAATAATAGTTGTGTCTATATAAATAATTATCATAGCCCATATTATGTAAGTAATCAGGTTATATATTATAATATATTTTATTTACAATATTTTATTACATAAACAATTATTTTTTAAACTAGTTAAAAATTAACAAAAAATTAAAAACTATTTTACATTTTTACTCGATTTTTATTTTTTATACTTAATTAGGTAACATTATTATTATACTATAATTATTTGGTTAATTTGACTTAAGATTTATTCGATGAGTTTCGAATTTTGCCTTTAGTATATTAATATTTTATACATAAATAATATTTTTACAAATAATAATTATATTCAATCTTAATTTTATCAAAAGAATTTTAAATCTTTTATTTTTTATTTACTGTTCTTAGTAGATAGGTAATAATGTTCACACATCACTAATAATGTAAAAAAAAACATCGTAAGTCAATTATTCAGTGTAATACCTAATTTTTTGTTTTTCTTAATTTCAATTTTGGCTAAAATTTAGAAGTTAACGTCGGCGACAGTTGTGGGATTGACCAAAGTAGTAGTATTTATTTGGCAGATAATATAATGTAAAGGAAAACATTCAACGGCAATTAAAAACCATTTTAATTCATCATCTCAGGGCTTATTAAAAGACATTTCATATTTTTCAATAAATCGGGTGCTAAAAATTAAAAATGATCCATCATTACTACAAAAAGATGTTTTTAAGGTATTTTGTACAATATATAACAAACAAATATATAATTTGAAGTTTTAAGAAGTGAGTATATACATGTGAATCAGATGTTCAAATAAACAATGAAGAATGTCGCTAATATATTTGCAAGTTTAAGTTCTACATTATCAAAAAATCTAACACAAACTTTTGAATAAATAAAAAAAGAAACACTAATGTAGTAATGTTATAATAAGATCGTATAATCAAATTAAAGTGTATAAAATCGTTCATAATCTAACTTATACTGCTAAAATAGTAACATTTATTTATTATTTATGCTTCAATATGAAAGCATAAATGTTTAAATGTATAAAGTAAAGTTGTGTTAGCGAGGTGTTCAAATTATAAAAAATATTGAATATAAAATAATGATTCCATAATATTATTGGCTACCTATTTACTATTATAATTTATTTAAAACGGTAATGACTAATGACTAATGATATAATAATTTTTAGTTTGTTAATTAAGTTTGATGGAATTTTATTTTTTAAATTAATATGTTATACGATTATATGTATACACTTAACTTCTTTTATATTTTTAAACTTTGTCTCATCGGTTTAAAGGATTTTATATTTTTAAAACTGTTGAATTTATTGAATTAAATGAATTTACATTGTGAATATAGCTAACTTTCATTCGCCGCAGTGAGAATACTACTTGCTGCTGCTTTATTAGGTTTTATCAGTAACATTATGTATGTATAGTACATTGTTGTATATATTATATTAAAATAATTTCATTGATACTTATATATTTATATGTTATATTTTGTTAAAATGTATCAACTATTGGTTATTGGTCCGTCGGGTGGGTGTGTGGTAGGTTCTAAACTAAGATGATATTTTGAACCACCATTTTTGAAGGACCCCGGCGCCACTGGTTGTAGTTAAATTAAACTATAATAGGTATGTGGAATAACAGTACCTAACCTTCTATGATAATTTTTATGAATATAATATTATCAGTAATAGCTCAAATTTAGCACTTTTACGGTACTTAATACATTTTCCTAATATTTTAACAGAAATTATGGAGCTAAAAATATAGAAATACCTATGCTATGTTACGGTCCATAGTTCATAGTAATAATGCTTTTTTATAAACTTTTTCATAAATTAATATTTATTACAGTTGGCTTTTATGATTTGTTTGAACTATTAGTACGTATTTTTTTGGGAGATCCCTATTATTACAACACCGTTACCAATATGCGGTTTTTTTGGGTTAGTTCGTTTAATTGCATGTTTTCATTTATTTGGTTCGTATTTACGCTTATTTTCTTAAAATGTTTTTATATTTTCGGTTCATCCGTTAGAAAAATAAATAGGTACCTACCTACCAAGTGTGTGAATAAAAAATTTTTTTTTGTAAACCAATTTGAATTATTATTTATTATTATACTTTTTTTCATTGCATTAAATTCACAGCCCTGCTAATTACTTTTACTTCCAATCATAATACCTACCACAGTTAATGTGGTGTCAAAATGTCAACTTGTCAACAATCAACTGCTTGTTCAACTTGATAACACTTAAGAGGATGTCACCATTTAGCGCACCATTTATTTCGCTCTCTGACCCACACACAATCATTTTAGTGTTTTCTTAATCGCACATTTGGTATGCTACGCGTGGGTCAAAGATGGAAAACAAATAGTGCGCTGACATCCCAACCAGCAAATGATCTTTTTATTCTATCCTATAAGTCGAGGTTGTAAACCTATACCAACCGGTAACGGTATAGTTTCAGCCATGGAGTCATGGAGCCATGGAGCCATTGGAGCCATGGAGCCTTTGCAATTCATGATCCTTCCCTACGTATTCGGCATTGTTAACATAACTATTCTACCTTTACACATTTTCTTCCCCCGTCTCTCACAGCTATATAAAGGTTCAGCCACTCTAATTCCACACTTCCATATGATCGGTATTCTGTCTATCCATCTTTTCTACAGCTAGTCTTCTCGCCCCTCGTTTCCCCCCTAAATTAACTTCTTTAGTCACTCTCACTCTCTCTTATCATACAGTGACCGAACCACCTAAACCTATTCTCTCTTGTTTTCACTGCAATATGTACACTACCCGTAGTTAATTAATTTCTTATTCTATCCTCTTTTGTACCTTAACACCTAACTTATTATTTTCATATCTGCCCTAACCTTACATTTCTTTTTCATCTTTCATACACCAAACATTCTGAAATCCTGTTGACCCATTTCCTTATCTTCGCCGTATCCCACACTTCCTAATTCCTATTCACTCAGTCTCTAGTTACCTACAAGTCATTGTACTTGATTATCGGTGAAAATATTTAAATATCATTAGCGAATTCCCTACTCGAAAGAATAACTTAAAAAAATATCATACCTGACCAATTTTCTAATTTTTTAACACGACTTTATTGATAGCCAGAATAGTGTTATACCAGTATAATTACAATAGAAATATTGAACATTTTCAGGGCAATACATCCCCTGATCAATTAACAATTATAAAAAGAAACCTACTGAAAAATAAGAAAATACCCCGTGACGGAATCAAAATCTGCTACGAAACTATAGTAAACGTATATGGTTCTACGTTACCGAGTTAACAGATTTTCCGTGGCAATAAATATTTAATTCAAGTCTTAAGAGTAAATTTAAGCCCCTAAATAATATGAATATAAACTTACGCATAAACATCGACTCTTCCGGTGAAACCTAGCCGTACTGCAGCACACGCTGTCGCCGAAGAAACAGCTATCTTCATTCGTCAACATCTCGCTAATTGAAACTTATCTAGTATAGAATACTAGTATCTTTATGCTCTGTTATATATACTGGTTTTCTATTTCAGGGGTAAAAATAGATTTTTTTTTTTTGATTTTGAATATGAAATCTGTGAGATGATCGATATGAATTTCGTGAGAAATCTAGAGGTACTAGAAAACTGAGACGAGTGTGTTGAATGAAATAAATTAAAAAATTGATTAACACAAAAATCGCTTAGAAATTAATTTAATTCAAATAATGAGATGAATCTTATTAGATCATTTAAATTTTCCAGAACAAGTCGCATGCCAATTTTAACCATATACTAGACCACAAATTTATAGACATTCTATAATGCATTCTCCTGGCGGTGGCCCTAGACACTGTTGGAGAAATTAAATTCCTTTAGTAATTAAATTACGATACGAATTATAATAGTTACGTAGGTACTTGTCCAATACTCGACCATCCGAATTTAAATTAAAGAATGTGATATACCTAGGTAACCTATCGATCGATTTTAAAACAGAAACTTAACCTAGGTACCAATAATATCACAATATCAAATAGTGAAGTGTGAAAATTTGAAGAAAATGCCCTATAGGTATATCCCGTAAAACCCCCAAAATAAAACGTGCGTTGAGGTGTTCTCTTAAAACCCAAACGTTTAATGCCCGTAGCCCGTATGGATAGAACATTTATGTTTCACATAAGACATGTTAAACTATGTGTTACAATGTGACACATAAATTCACTAAGCATACGGACATAATAGTGGGGGATCCATTTAACGAATACTAAAATTATCGTGACGGATCGGAATAACGAAGAATGTATTGGAAAAAAATAATCGTCACCAAGCGGTAGGTATAATCTGCTATGTACTTACAAATCATATTAAATTAAAAGTATTTTCTTATTTTATTAGGTAGGTATAAAATTCTACCTTCCTACTTATAAAAGCATTGCCTAATCATTGATTTCAAATTAAAAAAATTATTCTATTATATCAATAAATTAACAGTTGTAGGCAATGTATTATAATTTAAGGTATTTTTTTATAATTTCCTAATTTTTGTACACCTATAATAACTTGATTTTAAAAACTACTCTACGTCTACCGGGTATATAAGTTTGCCTGACAATAAATATTTACATTAGGTCTACCGCGTCAACAGAGTAGAAGGAAAAAACTTACGTAGTTATTTATTCTTCCGGTGAAACGCGTTCCCTCCGAGTGTATAATATTGTCTAGTGTCAGAGCTGTGCATCTCCGCCAAGGAAAATGCAGCGCGCGTCATCATATTTCCGATCCAAAAGTTCAGTCTGGAAGTATTGAGATTAATGACATTTATAAAAATAGGCACCGAGCTTAATAACCAGAATGGAACGAAATAAAATGTGAGTACGTATTGGAATCGCTGTTCGTCTCAGACGATTGTCATTTGCCATGGATTATTTATAATTATAACCTCACCGTCCCAATCATAGAAAATACATATATGGTCCTAACCGATGGATGATGGATATTTTTACATTATCTTAAAAAAAAACATTTATTTGTTTCTACTAGACGCATATTTCAGCATACCTATTCCATCATATAATATTATAATCTAAAATAATAATATGGTAAAATACTATATTGGTGTAAATATTAATAAATTGGGTGTATAATGTATGCAAAATATAAAGATTAATAACATTATATTGTTATAAATACTTCGCGCAAACCTAAGATGTTACCCGGCGAATAGTATAGGCAAATAAGGTACGCGTATTAAACCGGTCGTGGTAAAACGAAAACAACGTTTGGATTGTTCGAACTGGCGTATAATTTATTATTTATTATACATTGCGCCTTTGGTAGGTAGTAACGTATACCCTTCTACGTAACCGAATAACAGATTTTTCGTGACAATAAATATTTAATTCAATTCTAAAAATTAAATTTAAGCCCCAAAATTATATGAAAAACAAACTTACGCGTAAACATCGACTCTTCCGGTGAAACCTAGCTGTACTGCAGCACACGCTACCGCCGAAGAAACAGTTATCTTAATCCGTCTACATCTCGCTCCGAATTGAAACTAGAAAGTATGGAAATATTTTATGAAAATAACTTAAACGTTACAAAATGTGGAAGTTTGTGTTATATTATAATATTATACTGCTTAACGAACTGTCCGTCAATTGTTGGCTTATTTTATTTTTTTGTTCACTGAAATAATTATTAGAATAGTGAATCGTCTACGCCGAATGTCGACAATTGGCGATTGCCACAGATGACGTAAATATATTATAATATGATAAATACATAGAACTTATCTTCAGTATATACAGTATGTCCCACCAAGATCTGACAAATGCCATAAAACTTTTACTATATCCAAAATTTTAAAGTTTTTTTTTGTATATAATTTATTGTCACTCGCGCTACATGTCTAATATACAAAAAATTATTTTTATTTTTTATAACTGAAAATGAAAAATTTAAAATTTGATTTGAATTTGTTTAGATAAATTCAAAATAGCCAATTTGTTCATTATCTCCACCAAAAGCGCTATACTATTAAAAACAGCTGATTGCTAGATTCATATTGATGGTCGTCGAATAAACCATTATACCGTAGTCGATGGGCAACCATACTATCTTAAATCGTGGTTTTAAGGAGTTGGCCTTTTTTTCAATATTTTGAGGTTAGTTCCAAATTTCTCTTATCAATCTTTGGAAGAATTGACCCCAACGGCCCAACAGCCCCCTTTATTACCATAGATAATAAAGATATTTTCTATGTTTATTACCAATTATTAAAATACTGTTTTTAAAATTGAAATACCTACAAATAATTATTGTTTTATTTGAAATGCTTGATTTTGTTATACCTAATATTTAATTTCTCATTTTGTTTTTACTTAATAGATGTATTATTATGTCTCACTTATGCGTTTCATATTTTATAAGACTGAATTGTCCGAAAAGTATGTGACATATAACAATTTTCTATATTATAATTCAATACATTCAGTCTACATTAATAAGGTAGGTAATGATAACTTTTATAACAAACAGTTTAAATATAAAATAGAAATGTTTTTGTTTTACAGTAACATACTCCATATTTGTGTACGTTGAAATTTGTTACTATGGCGTTCAGTGATTTTACAATAGCTGTGGTTTGTTCAAGCAATATGAATCGAAGTATGGAAGCACATGCTTTTTTAAGGTACCCAGATAATGAAAAGTTATTTTATTTTTTATTTTTTTATAAATATCCTATTTATTATTTTCCACCGTCATAATTCGTACTTACGTTGTAAAATATTTTTCATAAATTTAAATTGTAGTGATAACAACTGGTGGGGAGTCACCATTAACTGGGGAGTGTTGCCTGTCCAATCATATATTACTTAGTTAACTCTGATGAGCAGGCTGAGGCCAGTCCGTCATGCAAGAACCCGAGCTCCCTTAAGATGTGAAATTACTGTTGTAATAAAGTGAGTTTTAGTGAATGACCGACCTTACATTCCTTTCTCATCCTGAGTTAACCATTATTAAACAAAGATAGGTTGACATTAGTACAAGATTTATTTTAAACCATTGGATGGTAATTCTAGACAAACACTATAAATTGTTGTTACTAATGAAAAACAACTTAAATTAAACATTATATGAAAACTTTTTTATGATTTTTAATTGTGAAGTCCTAGTTTATATATTTAATTTTAATGAGGTGTATAGTTTTGCCATTTACATAGATTTGAATATAATATGTATTTTTGATTTTAGGCAATTGAAGTTATTTAACATTTATACCTATGAAATACTGAATTCTTGCATGTTGTAATTTATCAACACAAAACATTTTAGTTGATTGGCTTTTGCACTATATCAAATCCTAATAATAAAGTTAATAATAATAATGATAATAAAAATGTTATCAATACTTATTTTATATAATATAATATTTATCATGGTATGAAATGTTTTTAATTAATTTATGTTTATGGTTATAGTAAAAAAGGTTTCAACGTTCGATCATTTGGAACTGGTGACAAGGTGAAGTTACCTGGAACAGCGCCGGACAAACCAAATATATATGATTTTGGATGTTCTTATGATGACATTTATAGAGATCTGCAGAATAAAGACAAAACATAGTATCCTTCAAAATAAACCAATTTAATAGTATTTTATTTTTTTTTACTTAGTATAACTTTATTTAATAATATAGTAATATTTACTGAGCTATAATTTTAAGTATTTATAACGTTATAACGGAAAATAATAAAAAAAAATAAACAATAAAGGTACCTATAATATGTAATATAAAAAAAATGCAAATGTTATACGAAATAACGTTTGTGCTTTTTTTTACGTTGAACTTAACATTACTATTGTTTTTAAAGCTTGTAGCCTAACCCAACCTAACCTGTTTGATTTATAAAATAGAAGTGTATTTCTGTAATTCAAATTTCAATAAGATACATAACTGCAAGCATGCGATTTGGTGTACCTACCTACTAAATATTTATATAACTTTAATATTATTATGCTATTTCAAGTTGTATTATTGTTATAAATATTTTTTTTTAATATTATTTATTATTTCATCTTTCATTCATGCCATAATATTTGCCAGAAAATTTGTGGAAATTCAAACTTGACCCTCTGAAGAAGTTAAACCTTATTATTAAATAATATTTTTTATTTATTTTTACTTTTAAATTATAAATATAGTTAATACTTTATATTATAGGCCAGTAGTACCCAACCTATTTTACTTAGAGGCGCATTTAATCTTTGAAATACATTTTCTCGGCACTCAAAGAAATAAATACATATTATTTTTCAACGATACAAATAGGTAAACTACAGTTAATACCTAGTCATTCCATATAAATCCAAAACATAAACAATCATGAGCATATTTACGTATAACTTTTAAACGTAAACTCATATCACTTGATACTTATACAAGCTGCACTTAATAAAACACAAATTACAAGGCACACTTAAAAATTTCACGTTACTGTGATTGGGATCCCTGCTGTAGGCTATAGTATATAATTTATATATTAATGAACCTGAACAAAAAAATCAGAGAAGTTGCTCTGCTGTATAGTAGGTTTTGTTGTCTTGTGTGAACCTTGTCATTTTTTGGCAACTGTAATATATTTGTTAAAACTTAAATTTGAATTTAATAATAATTCATTAATTACAATAAACAATGTTTTATTTTAATTCAAAATATTTATGATGAATGAAAATATAGCTAAAATTGTTTCTTAACTGAACTGATTGTTCTTTAGTTAATTGTATTGAAAATGTCTTACTAATATTATGAAATAGATATTTAATATTTATAATTTAAATAAATTAAGTTTAAAAGTTTGAGTACAATTTAAAATTCAAGCCATCAACTAGATTCTTTTAGAAATATACTTATTAATTTTAAAAAAATGTTTACAATTAATACCCATTGTTCTTCAGTTTAAATTTTAAATCTTCATTAATTAATGTTTTTTTATCAGAATGCATATAAAAAATAATTGTTCATAAAATATTAGAATCTACGTTTTAAAATAATATTATATATAATTTATATCTTAATCATTGTTATTTTATATATTAAATATATTATTATTTTGTCAACAAATTCTGAATTGTTCTTGTCATTATTTTCTTAACACAATTTTGTATTTAGTTATACGCAAAATGGTTTGTTAAATATGCTGGATAGAAATCGGCGGATAAAGCAGCATCCAGAAAAATTTCAACAATGCAATGAACAATTTACTGTAGTTATTACGTGTGAAGAGAGAGTATATGATCAAGTACTTGAGTGTATGTTTAAATTGACAATTTTATCATTATTATAAAAATTAAAATCATATTTATATGTTTAGATTTTGAAACTATTCAAAGTTTTGGTAATAAGCCAGTTCATGTTATCAACATAAACATTCAAGACAATCATGAAGAAGCAACAATTGGAGCATTTTTAATTTGTGAATTTGTTACTTTGGTAAGATTTTTTTATTGATATAGTTTCTAAATATCTATTGAATATTAATGTAAATTAATTTCCATTTTAGTTGTCCAGAAGTGAAGATCTTGACAATGATATTGATCAATTAGTTGTTAAATATGAAGAAAAATGTCAAAGGCCACTACTCAACTGTGTACTTTTCTATTAAATATTAGGTGATTAAATAAAATTTAAATTGTGAAGTAAGTTCTTTCTTTCTAAGTAATGGCAATAATAAGAAATATTTGAATCGATAGTAATATAGTATATTATACTGTATTGTGCAAATACAATTTATATCATAAATTTGATGTATACTATACTTTCTTTATTGAAAAAACAATGGCTCCAATCCCATTGAGCTCCATAATTTTATATTTTTTAAATAGATTTATGTTTATTGATTTTCATTTTGAGTGGAATGTTGAATGTTTTGGTCTTACAATTATTTTTTAGAGCAGTATAAATCCTTTGATTTTCAACGTTGAGTGTGTTTTTTGGTAACCAAATGAACCTAGTCAGTACCCTGAGGTTTGACTTTTGAAATTTTTTTTTATGTATTCATTATAAAATTATTAAAATAATAAATAAAAGTTGACAATATATTACAAAGTTTCTCATAAGTTGTTTAGAATATCTTAATTAAAAAATATCAAAAAAACGGTCACAATATTTTTATAAGCGTTTAAAAATCTATGGTTAATAATTGAATTGTTAATCAAAAGTTTGCGATCCATAAATTATCCTCTCGAGACATAAATAAGATAATTTACAAATATTTCCTTAAGAAAATTAAGACAATCAGACAATTTTTCAGGGCAAGAAATTACATTTTTTTTCTAGATAATTTAGTTGACTGTTGGATGTAGTAACTACCTACTAGGTACTTACTTCATACTTGTAATTGTAGTATGAATTCTTTGATTTCAATGTTTAATTAATTTTTGTGGTTGGTAAGCAGGAGAGTTAATTTATTATTTAATATAAAATTACTGTCTATGTGCATTAAAAGCTTGTAGTTATACACTAATACACTATCATAAAGCTTATAAAAGTTTCTTTTGTTTTACTTTTATAAATTGTAAGATTTTTAAATCATTTATATTCAGGGTGACCTCAGGCTTGGGTTGTGGACATTGAGACCTACTAAAAATATACTGAAAGCTAATTACCATAATTCATGAATACCGAGTACTTAATAAACTTTAGTAAATAGATCTAGCAACGACATATAATTTATTCATAAAAACAAATTTAAAAAATATAACAATAATAATACCTTATAAGATTTTTGGCTCTTTAGTTATTCTGACTTATTCATTTATTTACACATTAAAATAAAGCTAACTTTGCCTCATCAATATAAATTCCCTGGCCTACATTTTATACCTTTTGACCTCTTATGTTTCAGACAAATTATTTTGTCAAGGGGGGGATATGACTGATTTTTGACATGCACTATTTGATTATTAAAAATATAATTTATGGTTATCAGATCTTAAACATTGAAATTTGGTCATGGTTATCTATCCCCCTCATCTCCCGTTTGACTACCACTCAAGGGCCCATGACCATAGGCACAATTTGGGGGGGGGTCTAGAGAGGGCTTAGCCCCTCCTAGTTTTATTTAAGCCCCCCTCAGTTTTTAAATATATTCATTCTTAAATCCACCCAATAAAAAATTTGCGGGTCTGTATTGATTTTATAAATTTAACCCTCCCAAATCAATTGTCTGAATTGCGCCTATGGCCATGGCAGGTGATAGTCCGCGCCAGAGAGATATTGAACCTATAAAAGAAAGGATTTATATAGGCCCTTTAGTCCGTGAAGTCTGAAAGTCGCTAAGAATAAATAGGTAGCTAAAATAAAAAAAAACAAGTGTATACTTTTTCAAATACATTTTTTCCCTTAAATTGAACTTCACATCTACAGTTGATAACATTAAAATATTAAATACAATATTATAATAATAATAAAAATAATTTATGACACACGTACCTACTAACAGTAAACTATACAGAGTAGGTACAGACAATATTTCTTCGTGTTTTCTATAGTTAGTGGCGAGTCAGCACTAGCATTTTTTCATAAGTAAATTATAAATAAATTGTAGGTACCTATGGGGGCTTTATGAAATTCTGAGGTGAGGGGCTGAACTCTCTAAATATAATAATACATATATTATACGTATCTAAAAATTGAAAATATAATATTGCACCTCTATAAAATAATATGTCTATATGTCCCGTCTATGAGTGTCTGAGAGTCAGTGATTCGAGTGGGGTCTATATAGCCAAGCGAAGCGGCACTGAACAGTTTTATATTATGAGCTTAGTGAGAAATGCATCGGCTATTATATGTATATTATATTGGGCTTACGATTTTATTACAAGGTATTGCGAATGTCGTATTTTCCGTGAACACTTATTTCCAAACGGATTGAGTGTAGGTAGGCACGAGAAAAGTGTCGTCACACATTTTAGAGATAGGAAATCGGAATCTGTACCTTCGAGATTTTACTATTATTTTCTTTCGAATAGATAAATAAAAAATTTAAGTCAACAGGTAGGTACTTCAACAATCATTTGTTACCATATGTAAACGAAAAATACTATTCATAATTAGTAGGCAGGTATAAGGTATATTACCCTAATGTATATAGGATAATAAGTACATACATTTAGGGGCGAGAATCTTTTCGACCAAAAACGTATCCTTTCCTTTTCGGCTAAATTTAAAAAAGGTCTTTTCCCTTTTCCACCAAAATCGTACCTTTCCCTTTTCGGCCAATTCACTTTTCGACCAAAACAAAAAGTTATTATATAATATAAGTAAAAAAAATAAAATAGTAAATAATTTTTGTAAAATTATGGCGATTATAATTATTAACGTTTTTTTTTATATTTATATGTCACAATATGTATAATATTTTATAAGAAAATTAAATAGTAATATACAATTTTTGTCAATAATTAGTAAATATAATAGTAATGTGTATAATATATAAAAAAAATAAACTTATTGTTGTAAAATACTGGCAAATATTATATGTACTATAATAATATGTTATACTTACAGAAAATTATCAAAAGTATAAGTTGCTAGTTATTTAGTTTTCTTATATAATATTATACATATTGTGACATATTAACATAAAAAGAATGTTAATATATAGGTATTCTTATATTTTAAATATTAAAACTTATACTTTTAACAATTTCCAAAATTATAATTGCCATAATTTTACAAAAAATTATATACCCACTATTTTATTTTTTTTATAACTTTGTTTCGGTTGAAAAGTGAATCGGCCGAAAAGAGGAGGGTACGTTTTGGTCGAAAACGGCCATGTCCACATTTAGACTTAACAGTGGCAATAAATCAAATTTCAGAAGAACCCTCGGGAACAATATAAAAGCCTATAATATTATGTACTCGGTAAGAGATTGTGTGAGCATAGTTTCAGAAAAGCTCTTATTAGTTGATTGTATTATTAAAGTGAGTATACATAGGTATTGTATATAGGTGTATATAATATATTATATTATGTATAATAATGTAAATAAATAATAAATACACAGCCACACAAATGTTTCCGCGGTAATTATTAACGGTTTTCTTTATTAGTTTTAGGTTTCCATTATTACCGCACGGCCGCAAGAGATTGCTTTATTAAAATATAATTTTACCTTTAAATTGTTAATCCATGCGTCGTATCTGCAGGCTGCAAATTCTGCAGTGATATTAATTCAGTGTTCGGTTTAGATAAGTATTTGTTTATCTAGACAAAGATAAAGATAATGCAACTCAAATGTATCTAGATATATATATATATAAAAGATAACTTAACTCATATTTATCTAGATGAGGATACAGATAAAAAAAAAGATACAATCATTTTTTAAATGGTTTCAAATTTAGGTATATTTTAGTTGGGCACTATAGGAACACAATAATGATGTAAATAAAAATAATTACATTACCTATAAACCATAAACTTTGTTTGAGAATCTGTCTTTATTTATTTAAAAATGCGTTTGTACAATTTCGCGATTTGTAACAATAAAAAATGTATCTAGATGAATTTATTTAGATTAGTAAAAAAATTATCCAAGATGAACGTTCAGATAACTATAGTAACTATTTATCTAGATAAGATAAAAGATGAACAAATAATTATCTGGATATTCATCTGGATAGATTTATCCAGATAAGTCCAAACACTGGATATTATACACCAAGATCAAGTAAAATCCAATGTACCTACCTATACCGCATTCGAATGCTTAAAAACTGAGGGTACTATGGAACCAAACCTAAAAGAACCGGTTCTGGAACCGGAACCTTTAAGATAGCAAGAACCTGAACCGGAACAGATACCTATTTGTTTTAATAAATAAAGTGCCGGGACCGAACCGGAATTTTTAAATTAAAAAAAAGTGCAGGGAAGTGGATGTCGCTCTGCTGTACAGTAGGTTACAAGTGGGTCACTGTAACGGATGGTGTTAAATTCGAATTCAATGATATAATATCATTGTATAAGAAAAACGATTCTGAGCGAAAACGGTCAGTCATTATTGTGAATAAAGTAATTTATATATAACCTATTTACGTGGAACCTTGTTTCAAATTTTCAATCCTTAGCTATAGAAGTTGAACATTTTATAAATTTTTAACTACAAAATAATTATTAAAATATAAATGTTGTCAAAATTTTAACTTTAAATGCTTATAAAAAAAAATTGTGCCTATGTATTTTTAATATTTTTCAACTGCTATTGTAACAATATATCAGGAGCCTTGCATTAAGTTTTCACGCTTTTTTACCTAACAAATAAAAATTTATTGATATTTATAGAAAAAAAAACTAAAAAAATTGAAAACTGTCAATGTCCGCAAACGGCTTAAAACAAATTAAAATTGTATCGTGTATAGAAAATGCTAATATAAACAACCAGTGAAAATTTCATGTATATTTCACGTTCATTTATTTTAGATTTACACCAAAAACCAAAATCGATTTTCTCAAAAACAGATTTTGCGTAAGAATTCCCGTTTTTCCTTAATTTTTCTTTTGTTTTTCACGTCGTTTTTGAAAACTACTGAGACATTTTTACTTTGGACCCCCTAAAGTACCAACTAGATTCACTTTCCTATCAGAAAAGTTACTGTTGAAGAAAATCCAAACACTTTTACTGTCCTAATAGGTGATGACAGACACAAAAAAAAAAAAAAAAAAAATAAAAAAACACACATCATTGTAAAACCAATACATTCATCGCTTTGCTCAAAATCTAAAATGTTTTTTTATAGGTTCGAAAATAAAATATCTATTATAGGTATAGTTTAATGGTATTACTGTTTTGTGTATAAACTTAGTATGATCATAATATGAGTTTTTTAATATTTCTCATACTATTAATTAAACCTGCATTCCAGATACTAGATAGGTATTTATATTTTAAATAATTATTGTACTTTTCGGTACGGAAATTATTTGGAACCGATACATTTATTTTTTTCAGAACCGAACCGGAACAGTCATTTTATTTTCGGAGAACCAGTACCGGAACCGATAAATTCAAAAGTTTCCAGTCCTCGGACACTTGATGACGTGGTTTTTCAAATTTGTAAGCTGTACGTACACTGGTCAAGTCTGATGCAAACGTCATAATATTATTACACCTAGTGTGATTCTGGGCCACGCGTGCGACTTGAGACAAATCATTGGAAAATATTAACCATAATAATATAATATCACATCGAACTATTTAAGGTACGTCATAACCATATAATTACTCATTAGTTGTTGTAGGTCGGATACGAGTGCGTAAAGAAATTCGATTTAAATTTATTGGGAAGCGGTCGATTTTATTTTACGATAGACGTCCACATGGTCTGTGCGATAGTCACATCTAGTGGTCGACAGTCGATTGTTCTAAAACTACTGATTATTGTATCGATTAATCGATTGTATTGGATGTACCGAGATAGTACCGAACACGGTTTAGTGTATTAGTCTGGGGTATTGTAAAGGAATAGCTTTACGTACTAATATTCAAATGGCCTGAACCTCAATATCGACAAATGCAAAATACTATCATTTAACGTTAAAAAATCTCATATTTAATTTGATTATAAATTGAGCAATGTTTCTATTGAACCGGTGAAATCATTTACCGACTTAGGAACCACGTTTGATTCTAAACTCTGTTTTAATGAACACGTTGATAAAATAACCAATAAAGCGTTCCAAAATCTCGGTTTCGAGTACACGAACTTGTACCATTTTTAATAATTTAAATGCCTTTAAAAGTATTTATTTTGCGTTTGTCAGATCACAATCAGGATATACATCCCTTATTTGGTCTTCAAATAACATAGGGGTAACTCAAAATCACGAAGCTGTTCAGAATCGTTTTCTTCGTTTTTTAGCATTTAAATTTAAATTCAAACGTCCACGACATTCACATTATGATGGAATATTATCATATTTTAATATACAATCGCTAATCACAAGGAGAAGTACCCTTCATTATTCATTTTTATTAAAACTATTATATAACTCAATAGACTGCCCTTATTTACTGGAACGATTACATTTTCGAATTAATACCAAATCCACCAGAAATATAGAAAGTTTTTTAATCAATAATGTTTCTAAAACATACTTAAAATCATCACCTACAAATAAACTGGTGTCTATAGGAAACACTACAGATATTAATTTTAGTTAGTAATTTATTATAGCTGTATATACCTCATAATATTAATATGTTCTTTGTATTATATAATTTCATGTGAAATTTATATTATTCATATCTAATTCTATTGTATCTGTGTCTCTACACAATTTTATATATATTGTTTTGTAAATGGAGTTTTTTCCGTCAATAAAGATAATAATAATAATAATAATATGTGTAGGTAATCGATTCACGTGTTCGTATATAATCGTTACTCAGGCAAAAGCGTTTATCCTTGAGATATGACCTCGCAGCAGTGAATTATTATATTATAACATTTCGGCAACCAATTAAAATACACATTTGGCAAACTAATCAAGAAGAGCGGACAACAACAGAATTGCCATTATACGAGGCGGCAGTTTCATTCGCTGTGAAAATAACAACTTAGAGGACACCTATAGGTCCACGCGCCGACCAGATCAAAGGGGGGCGACATCGCCAGGAGCACAGCATAATCAGATGTACCTGGACCAGAGTCGTTAACAACCAGAGCTACTTCACTCCACACTCGGCCATATTCTGCACGACAAACGACGATATTATCCGTTTATTCTGTTCTAATAAATAAGGTAATTGCATTTACTGTTCTAATTTGACCACCATTTTATTTCGAATCGCCATCGTTCTGGATCCCTGAAGGAGCAGCACGTAACAGTATCGAATAACCGATATATTCTATATACTATAGGGTATAGTGGCCAGAGGGGGTATCGATTTGGAATAAAATTAAAAGTAAGGCGAATCTACCCAGGCAATGAAGTGTTCAATTAATCATAGCTAATTGTATACGTTTATTCTTCTATTGGTAATTAGTTGTTGATTTAAATTAGTAAAAACTATAATTATTATTATATGTATACGTTTAATAATAAAAAAAACATTTATTTTTACAACGAAATGTATACATAGGAGTTGTCGGTATAGGTAGTTGGTAGTTGGTACTAATAAGTGAAAGCATTATAATATGCACATCATTTATGTTTTTCTGTTTTAAAAAACTATTTTTTTATATTGATTTTATGCGATAAACAGATTATAAATCGTTTAACCGATAATATCGATACTATCGCACAGCCCTAGTCTGAAGGTCTGAACGGATGACCGCCAATATAAAAATCTTGAAAAAAGTTCAAAAACGTCAATTATTAGATCTAGAATATGGCGAAAGATTTTCGGGTAAAGTGTGAGACATAGTTTTTTTTTCCGATAAAATCAAAAATCAATGTAGTACTATTATTGTCTGTTCAATGATTTTAAATAAATACAATCATAGCACTGTTCGTATACACATTTACGGTTCTTTTTTTTTTATTTTTTCGTGACAACATTATGTCAATATTAATAATGATCAATAATAATAATTCTAATAATAATTATAACAATATAGTACTCATTTTTTTTTTACTTATAACATCCATTATTATTAACACAAATTTATGTTGATTATTCATAAGCCACGGATATAACAATATGTCTTATATAGGTGTAGTCATGATTTTATACACATTTTAAAAGTATTTATACATAATTAATATTGTTTTACAAGTATAAACGCGTACATAAAATTGTCTTAATGCTAAAATCAATTGTTCGATAAATGTGTACACGTGGTCATTATATCTATAATAATTTATGTTAACAAACTTGGGGTCGAGTATAAAAGAAAACATTTCTAGGAACTTAATTGCGTAAAAATTAACGACGGTTCTAAAATAAATCCTAAAGAATATACAAACTTGAATCGAAGAGGATCTTTGAGCTCCGATGGCCTCCAACGAAAATAGTCTTTTCTCTTTATGTACAATATTTATTTACCAGTAATCGATTATTGAGCTCAGCTGGTGGCTTCGTATTCGGGTAGCTCCTTTCCGGATATGGCGATTATGATTTATGCGCTAGGGAATTGTAAATAATAATTGTTACAGGCACATAATAAGAGGAATGGTGAACTCCTACAAAAGATAGTGTTGACTTCTACAAAGGACAGTGTTAACTCCTACAAACGATGGTAAGATAATAGGTGGTAAGTTTTTAAAATTAATTTTTAAAAAGGTGGACGAGTGAATACCGTTTGTATCGCTGTTGTTTCCTCTTAGCGTTTTAGCATAGGTCCTATTTATATAAATTATTGAATTTAATAATTTTTTCCAGCTTAAATCGATTAATTGATTACCATACATTATTAATTAACAAAAAAACCAAAAGACTTATGTGTATAGGTAAAAAAATCAAAATTATGTTAAAAAAGAAATCAGTAGAAAAAAATATGTCTACGTATTTTCGACATTAAAAATAAAATATCTGTCTTGCAATACATTAAAACGTATTATACAAAAATCGATTTAGCTACCTATATAAATAAAAACTTAAACAATAATCAAATAAAAATAAATCATTGACCGAGTGTTTGTATTTTATCTATAAAAATATATGTAATGTATATAATATATATTATTATTTTCAAATTAGCTTTTTGAGCTTTTCAATTCTAAAATCGTTTATTTAAAATTTCAAATACATTGTTGGAGTGTAGGATATTGCCCTATTTTTTTCTCTGGTAAAAATGTCCACGTAGGAGATTACACTATTTTTGATATTCAGGTAAAAATGTGTATCCGTGTAGGAGTTTATATTTGGCCCATGATAATTGGCGAAGAGTCGAAACAATAACTTACTGTGTTCGCACAACGGACCGAAGTGCTGTGCGCCACAATGGCACAAAAATCTGGAGAGGACCGGAAAACACGTGCCGCCGTTGAGACAAGGAGCGTAACCACAAGGAGCGCCTCGATAGGGGGTCACCTCCTGGCTGAGACCCGACGACAGGTTGCACGTTTTTTCGTTGAGTATCACCCTCTGGACGATGCCGTTGAAAGGTTTGTGGGCGATCGACTCTTGGCCCAACATAATGGTGGCACTGAAAAATACACGCGGTTGCTTACCGTATACCGCGTATCGTAACTGCCCCTCGACCCATAAAATATACGATATTTCTATAGGCGCGGATACAGGGGGTGGGGGGGGGTGGCTATTGATGCTATGTGGCATAAGCGCCAAAGGTGCAAAAACGACATATCATTTGCTTCAAAATTAATATTTTATATAAGTAGTTATTTAAAAAAATGTCGATCTCATAAAAAATTATCAATAAATATAATAGAAATTGATAAATTATCATTTTAATAAATCGGTTGATTTTTTCGATCTTATAAAGAATTGTCAATAATAAATCGTTAAAATATAATATACATATAAATAAATATAATTTGATTAAAACGGTTGATTTTTTCGATCTCATAAAAAATTATTAAAAATATAAAACATATTTCTAAATTTAATATCAGTTCTATTAACCGTGGCACACGGGTATCTAGGATTTTGGCGCTTTCGTACGATACCATTTTGGGGCTTTCGTCTGATACAACTTTTTTTTTCTTATCTAATTTTAGGACTTATGACTTCCACCGGTAATAGCAGGTGTCCGGGTGCCCCGATTGATTTTGATGGTCACCCCCTGTCGTCTAAGCCACGATTAAAATACATTTATGTTCAAAATTACCTAATATAACATTGAAAGGTGTAACCATTTTTTGAACACCCCCTGTTAAAATCTTTTGGATCCGCGCCTGCAATATTTTATAGGTCCGATCATAACATGATATAGTGTAGGGAGCAGATATTGTTAAAAACTAAGTTTGCGATCGTCAGACTTACGGTACACCGCCAATGTACAACGGCAGTTCCAAGTTCAATTCGACAAGTGGGGAACTTGAGCTGATTGTAGTAACGTTGCCGTTGTTCAGCTGAATGGAAGCTTGGTTGTCGAATCTTTTGATTTTCAGCAAATTCCATTGAGGCAGAAAAACAATCTTCTCGTCGGTACTAGAATCAGACGTCGTCGTTGTACAACATTCGTGGACGATATTATTATGTAATATTATATTGTACCAGTGAAGCCCACAGAAAATTCGTTCAGTGGATGCAATAATATCAACACCCTCAACCTTATCCACCCTTCCTCGAATCCTATTATATCCTTAAACTTAATATTTTTATGCGAAATAAGATCTTTGCGATTTCATTGCGCACGCTACCCATCTCTTGAACACTATATAATATTATCTTTGGTGTATGGTATACATGCATGTCATAAGTCGTCAAAAACGCGAAAAAACGAGAAAATAAAACTTTGAAAAATCATTTAAAATTGATGATATTAATAATGTCTAGGCTGATAATTAGTTTAATTTAATATTTATGTACCTATATTTATCTTAAATTTTATGTAGACATTTAAAATCAATATTTCGTGGTTTTTGAGTGACTTATAAGATAAAAATCCAACTATCTTGACTTACGCTAACAGGGCATGCATTTAAAATTATTACTAAATTTGACTTAAGGCGTGTTTTGTACTCAACACAATGTGACTTATGTTTAGATCAAAACAAATTATATCACTGATGAGTTGTAGTTTTGACTTACTGTACCATAAAAATATAAAGATGTTTGATTATAATCGTACTTTTGGCCAAAAATGTAAATGTTTGACTCGGACCATTTGTACCATACACAAAAGTCAATATATGCATATTTTTAAACGTCGCATAATGAAACGGTACGATGTGACTTACGTGATGTTCGTCTTGCCGTTGCCCAAATCGTAAGTGAGTCTCACGCGGCCGCCCGACAAGTAAACCGAAATGAAATCTCCTTGTCCCGTGTACGATTGACCGCTGTACAGCAACAAGCCCGTGTCGGAAGTCGTCCCGAACCACAGTTCTAGGCGAGTGGTCCTACGGAGGTCTTCGGTCAGCGGTATGCTGAGAAACGAGTTCTTGCCGTTGAATTCCGGCGAAAAGTATTTGGTCAGACCGTACTCGACTGCGAAATCAAACGATCGTCGCGTCAAACGTTAATGTGGAAATAGCGTTTTTCAGCATACGCGTTTAGCGAAGAAATTAATTTAAAAATTTAAAAAAAGCTTACATTTATCACAGTTGGCGCCCGTCAGTCCCGGCAGACAAAAACAGGCGTATCGGCCGCCCGGCAAGGACTCGCAAGTAGATCCGAAGCTGCAGGGCTCCGACGAACAGGCCATGTCGTCGTAGCACGAATTGCCTGCAAATTGTCGTAACAATAACGATGATAATAATTCAAACGAAATAGTATCGGTAAAGGATTTAGCGCGCGTCCTTTAAACATTTTTTATCGATTATAATATACTCTCCGAGCGCTCTTTTTACCTGTACAAGCGCACGTGCCATTCGAACAACTCTTTTGACATTCCGTCACGCCTTCGGAGTTGGTCACCAAATCGCCGTCTTCGAATCCCAACAAGTTCACAGAGTAACGTCCTATTTTCACACTGTGCACGCACCCGATCAGTCCCGACTTCACACCGATGTTTTCGAATATCCTGCGGGAAATAAATTGATATCCGATTATTTTCGTGGTGCGGTCTTTCGTCGTCGTTCCCCGCGGGCGCCGACGATTCGCTCTACGTATGATTGTGCACTAAAATAATAAATCGTATATTATACTTTTGGTGCACGATCGGGACGTATCCGATGTACGCGTTGTCGTTCAGGTCCAGCGACCTCAGCGACCCCATGGACACGGATCGAACCGGCTCGTGGTTTTCGAACTGCAGCAGACCGTCTTTTTGATACCGCTTGGCTACGATCTTATGCCGAGTGCCGATCGTTATCGGGTGTACGGACGTCAGGACTACGGCCCCGTTGCCCAGATTGTATTTAAATTCGACAAACCTGAACACGTTATTTATTTTTCAAAAAAATATCGTAACCGTCCCCGCGGTGACGCAGTCGTGTCGTGGAATTATAGTCACGGAGAAGCGTAAAAATTACTTGTTGACTATTGCTATCGATATGAAATCTCCAGACCCGTCCGGTTGCTGTTGGTCGTACAGCAGAATCCCGTCGTCCGAAAAGCTTTTGAATTCCATTTCCAGACTGAACCTGTGGTATGCTTTCAATTTTTTCAACTGAACGTACGAATGTCCGTTGAACGCAGCCGATTTGTGTTCTGAAAACGTATATTATAATAATAGGTATGCGTTGTCGAGCATCATGATTTCGTTGAAACGTTTCGCGGCTTACCTCTGACTTCCTCCGGGTTGGA
Source organism: Sitobion miscanthi (assembly GCA_008086715.1). NCBI lineage: Eukaryota > Metazoa > Arthropoda > Insecta > Hemiptera > Aphididae > Sitobion > Sitobion miscanthi. Next base: position 69,091,148 of record CM017797.1, on the reverse strand, counting down.
ACAAATGGTGCCACTGTGCGTGGCGGGGCATGGCACTGGAAACCGCCCGAATCCAGTCGCTCGCATTCCCCGCCGTTCTGGCATGGATTCGGGTCACAGAGTGACATTTCCCGATCGGTGGATTCCGACGTCGTCCTTCCGGTCAGGTCTTGGACCTCGGGTATGATGTCCACTTCGTAGCCGCCGGACGTGTTGTAAGTGAAGTTCGGCAGTTCGGAAAACAACAGGTGTCGCGTCGACTTTGACATGACTATGTCCTGGGGTTCGGTGAATTTCGGCCCCTCCGTGCCGGGCAATATGAGATTTTCGTCTGCGCAACCGACAAAACAATTTGTTAACGAGGAAACCGTCAAATTTTTACGAGTATATAGGTATACCATACCCATATGCGTCTGGTTATAGCGGTTACGTACTAACCTTTACACGACGTGTGCGACTTGACGACTATGTCTTTTTGATAGCGACACGCGTACAGTTTTAGTTGACACTCGGAACTATACGTTTGCCCGTCACTACCGCACACCAACTAAATATTGGATTTAGATGAATATTCATATTCTAATGCACCATTCGTAATAACATAAGTACTTACAGTCGTACGTATCGCGTCCTCAGCACATGTTGCCCGACATACACATGCCGGTTTGTCGTTGTTCATCTCGCACACGCCGCCATAATAGCAGACGAGTTGACTACAAGACGTTAAATTTTGCATCGCCATGTCAGCTATAGAAATTCAGATGTGTTTGTCGATAGAATGACAATACGCGTAACCGAACAATATCGTTTTATTGATATATTATAAAATGATATAAATAATAACATTTTCATAAATACAATAGTATAAAATAACGCGCGTTTCATGTATACAATAGGTACCACGTACGACGGTTATTGTGTTATGTGCGGCATTAAAAGTATATTATATAGATTTATATAGCGCGTTAGAACCATATGCGCCACGATAAAATAAAAATTGCATGCAATTGTTCGTATTATTGTGTGCATGTACCTAAATATTTTTTTATTCGAAACATTCTAGTTTTTCGATGTAATAATATTCTACTTGAATTTTGTATTTAATTATTAGAAATTTATCGCGCGTCTTAAAATCAATTTTATGTTAACTGATTAGAATTAACAAAGGCAATACATACGCGAAACACATCCGGCAGGGTTTAAAATTTTTGAACTGTCTTCACACTTATTGCACTTTGGTCCTATAGCGCCTGGCTTACAAACGCAACGGCCGGTCATTTGTTCACAGTCGTCTCGAACTGAACCCAGCAGAGAACAACCACATGCTGTAATAGCTCGTGTTCGTTAAATATTCCATTATCCAATTTAAAAACTACTCACGCATGCACCCTTGATGATTTGATGATATTTTCGGTAGCCCCCAATACCCGGGTTCACACCGATCGCACTTTTCTCCACCAACTCCAGATTTGCAGAGGCATTTCTTGTCGACACACTCCTCTGATATCGACCCTAAAATAAACGTTGAAATTATTCGGCTTGTATGACTATAGGTAGGTACGCAAGAATTATCGTAATTTCAACTATAAACTGCAGTGTTTACCCAATTTATTGCAATTGCATTGCAAAGGGCAATCAAGGTTATTCGGTCCTTTTGCCGGAGTCTTTTTATCAGGGCAACAGCCATAAGATGAATTTTGACAACTGTCCGAAACGATTGTTGTGTCTAAATCGATCATTAAACAGTCTTCATATAATACATAATATTTATGTGTACAGTATAATATGTGGTTACTTTGATAATTTTTTACTGTTTTATTACAATTTTACTTTTTTTTTCATAGATAACTTCTGTAGAATTAACGATAATAGTCTCGAAATTAAATTTTGGCCACAGCTAATTACGCTCAATTTTTTTAAAGTTTTAATTTTATTTCTGATGATTTTATCTTCTGAGATTTTAATATTTTTAAAATGCTTTCAAAGATACACAAGGTTTCTTAATGTGGTATCAAATAGTAACTCCAATTTAAGAAAAAAATAATTAAATTGTTATGATTAGAGTTGGGATGTTGATGACTTTTGCATTTTTTTTTCTTTTGATTCTATTAAATGCTATTTTAGCTAAAAATTTGTTTCATGCTCCTTGATTCAGAATATTCTAATTTTATTTTGCATTTTAAGGCGATTTTTACCTATAAATGCATTTTTTTGTCATAAACGTCATATTTCAACCTTTTTAATCATTTTTTGTAGTTTTCATACAATGCGGGGGGCATTTTTCTCAAATTTTAGATTTAAAAAAAATCTGTATGACATTAAAAAAAATGATTTTAATATTATTATTGTGGGGATTTTCTGTGATTAAATTTATGGCGTACAGTATAAGATTTATTGTTTGAGTGTTATGCATTGATAAAACAAGTGTTTTTCAGACATTCGCCGATCAAATAACCTAACCTTATTATCACATCCATATCTCTAATAAAAATTATTATTTATAAATACCTTTTTTCACTTATTTGATTAGATTTTTTAGATCATTTTTTAAATTCATTTATTGAAGGTTTTAGGGCAATTTCGCATTTTTTTAAGGCGTTTTTGTGTGTTTTTTAGGTCAACAAAATCCTAATACTCTAGTCGTAATTCTCTGCAGGTGAATAAAAATGTAAGTGTGTCAAAGTAGCCACACGAAATCAAAGTTACCCGATTCTATACGGTATTTATACATATTTACATTGTACGCTACGTAAACTATACATATATTATACGATATTGAAAATATAATTTTGACGTATTACCTCGATCAGATTTATTACAGCACTTGGCGAACCTAGACGTTTGATGACAGTAACTGGTCGACGGACAGTCTTGCCTGTCGGGACCGTGGCCGCAGTCCAATTCTCTGCCGTTCAGATGGTTCATCAAGGGTTTCTTGCCGTTGCAAGGTTTGACTTCCATTCCTATAAAACGATAACTACGTTTAGAGAGCTGTATATACGATAATGCCGCAGTCAGTACCGGATCTAGAGGGGGGAGGGGGGTGCGCCAATCACAGAGGGGAGCAAATTTCAAATTTTAAACTCATAATTTTTTATTACATTTTCATTGACACTCGCATTTTTTATTGGTAACTTTTAGGGCCGCTAATATTGTGTTGTACCCCGGGTCACTTAAATTTGTAGATCCGGCACTGGCCGCTGTCATATAGACGTGCGGACGTCACGCACCTTGGCACAACTCCATGGGCCTCAGCCGGAGTTCTTGTTGCCGCTGACATCCTTCCATTTTCATCAGACACAACGAGTTGTAAGTGCGAACGTCCGACGCGCAAACGGGCGAGGAGTCGGTTGCCGAACAGTTGAATATACACGAACACCGAGGAAATCCGTCGGGTCCGACCTCGCACGTGGCATCGTAGTCACATTTAATGTCTTTGCACACGTCGTTGTTGTTGCTGTAAACGCTGTTTTCCACCGAACCGTGAGGTTTTAAAATTTTACCTGAAAGCATATTATTACCTATGTTTCACAAATAGTTTCGTATCGGAAGACACTCGCACACGCGCGTAACGCGAGTACACCTGAACACGTTCAGTGGCGTAATTTGGTCATGTTTGTGGGTGGGAGGGGATTGAAACATTTACCCCTTCCTCCATCTGTCACACACCAAAAAAAAAAAATTTGGTTTATATCATAAAAACGTCTCAGTCCAACCATTTTGATCTGTAATCTACATAATCGGTATATGTATAGTGCAAAACAAACAATTACAAACTATTTAATAAAGTTTTAAAATTGTACTTTTACGAGTAGTTCCATGGAATAATCTGCGTAGACGTAAAATATTCGAAATTGAAAAAACTTCAAAAGGTTATAACCTCATAACTAAGTCCGACTGCCAAATTCTGATTGCACCATTGTACTTGACTCGTTGAGATATTAAACAGATTTCTGGAAAATTTTTTTTGAAAATCGCTTGGAGCTAAGCTGAATTTTTTACGTAGATTCGTGGAATAATCTGTGTATGCATACTGTACGCAAAATCCTGAACTTCGAAATGTTTTAACCTCGGAACTAAGTCCGGCCGATAAATTCTAATTGCACCATTGCCGTGCACAACTCGTTGAAATATACCTATAGCTACCTATATATATCTATATAGGTTCCCGAAAAAAATTCCCAAAAATCGAGCTAAACCGCATTGTTTCAATATATTTGCACAATATTACAATGGTGATTAGTGTGTTTATTACCAAACATAATATCACAGATCATATAAAACAGATTTTATATAATCTGTGGAAAAATTATCTTAGTTACCATAGGCCATAGGGGATTTGGGTTTTATTTGTTGTTTCTAGAAAATATACTACCTATATGAGTAGGTACAATAGTATCTATGAATAATAATATTTAAGTGGGTACATAGATGATATAGATAATATGGTTGGCCGATATAAAAAATAAGTCATGGGGGAGATACGACACCCAAATCCCCCCCTCCCCGTAAGTACGCCACTGGACACGTGGGACGGTGGACATTACCTATGGACGAAGATTCCTTGCAGTCGCCGTAAAACAGAATCGTCAAATTGTGAGTGCCATTTTTTACGCACGACCTTTGGAGGAGTTCGCATTCGCTGTTGTAGGTGATCAGGTCGGACCCGCAGACGGGTTCTTTTGATTTCGTGTCCACGCATGTTTCGGGACAGTTGCATTTCTGATCGTGACACGACCCTAAAATCATTTAATGCGTGTGATTTCGAGGTAAACAGCTGAAAACCACCGAATTAATCACCCTTACCGCATTCGCCCGCGTACGCGGCGAATATTTTCTTCCTTGTTGCACAACTGGCGTTTTGTAGATGACAAAGGTCTGTGTACGTAATGCCGTCGGTACCGCAAACTTTACCGCTTGCCTGGGTACATAAATTAGAGTTCGTCCTAATTAACTGGCGGAGGTTTCCAATGGTTTTTAGAAAATAAATTCCAAAACCATTGTTACTTTACATTATACCGGTTTAATGCTTTTCGGCAGTAGCTGGTATACTGCAGCAGGTCTAGTAACCCTACTTTTAACAATCAATTATTATTACCACAATCTCACCATTTATCAACTAGCTGTTTCTTATCCTCACACATAATACACGCGCGGCTGCAGGTCGCATTCGATGCGATTAATTTATTTCCATATAAATTTCGTTATCCCTTTTATAATAATATAATATTATAATATTTGATAAAACGTTACGATGTATGAAAAATAAATGCGCGAGACTTTTTATCCGGCGACAAAGTTTACTCGACCTAGTGAGGTATAATATTGAAATAATTATTATTTATTATTGGTTTAAGGTCGGTAACTTCTATAATATTATATTATGTTGCAAATGGACAATAATATTATATAGAACGCAATAACTAATACGTTTTTGGAACTATTCATTCTATTGGACAGAACCAATAGAGCACCTGGGCACGCGTGTTTAAAACTTTATAATCCTTCATAATAAAAGAATTTATTTAACTGAAAATAAATGTGATGAAAGTTTTGAACGTTAACGCAATAATTGTTTTCGTGAATTTAATAGTAATCAACTTTATTACGTTTTGAAATAATATACAAACAGTCGTGGAATACTGATGTAGATGATAAAATAAAGTAATAACGATCCATGTTTAAAAAAGATGAACTTATAAGTAGGGATCAACATTTCTGGAAAAATTGGAAAATATAATTAAATAATACATTTCCGAAAAAACCGATGTTTTCGGAAAATTAAAAAAAAAACAAATTTTTGGATTGTATTTACGCTGAAAATTAAAATAATCTAAGTAAAGAAAAACCATTTTTGAAAAATTGATAAGGAAACCTGTTATTGTCATTTCACATTTGCCAAAACAGTCGTCATCAATGATGTATTATTGTATTAAAATTTAAAATGATACTTTTAAAAATAATAATACGGATATTTCAATATTTATTATGTAGGTGAGTGTATTCCCCCGAAAATAAATCACCTCATTCTCAAATGTTATATAATTAATATTACTTGTAAGTTGTAGATAAATATAAACAGCGCACGATTGAAAAATGAGTAATGGCAATATAAATTATCAGGAAAATACGTAACAACAAAACATCATTGGTGGGATACAAAAGTATTTTATAATAGAAACCATTTTTTCATTCAATTTTTCAAAAAAAAAATCAGTTTTTTCGTCAAAATCATTTTTTCCAGTAATTTTAAATCAAATAAAATTTTTCCAAAAAAACCTTTTTTTTCAGAAATGTTGATCCCTACTTATAAGTAAACATTAACTGTATAAAGAGTGCAAATTAAAAGTAAAGCGTAATATAGATAAAATACCTACATTTAGAGAAATATTTTAAAAAAAGATTTTGATTAGTCTAACAACCCAATAGTATAATTTATAGAACGAGATCGGAAGGCAGAATTTTAGTAAGTTATCGGAAAAAGTTATAGAATGGATATAGTTTCGAAACGATGACAAAATCAAAACTGGCACTCGCTTGGAGATTGAGAAATGAAATATTTTCGCATGTTTATTTACAAAAGTATATTTATCGAAAACGAATGTGACAGGGACGACATCAGACACACATAGAAACGAGTGTATCGCCACAGATTAGATTAAATCTAATCGCAGTTGGTTTAAACATGTTCCTTACTCGATTTCCTATTTACACGATAAGAGACAATTTGAAGTTATTATTTTTTTTTTTAGCGTCTGAGCTGAACATTGTGTTTGTGAATCTGTTATTGACTGAAAATAAGACAAAGCAAACAGGATATTGAATAACAGATATAGTGCATGGTACGCCCCCGAAAATTTATCGCATTGGTAAATATTAAAATAATTGTAATAAGCAATAACCCAGCTAATCTCGTACCCGGGTTAGTGACGCACAGTATTTTTGTTGGTTTAGGTACTTAATAATATTTAGCGTCACGTAATATAGATATATACAATATAAAGTAAAATCATCACTCGATGACGAATAATATATAAATACATATTTATATAACATGATATAGATATAATTGTGTACTCGAGTTCTTACGTTTGCACATTTGAACGTCGGGCAGACGCACTTCGCCTCCATTCCATCGCTTTCGCAAACCGAGTGAAACTGACAATTCATTTTTGTACAATCGTCTGAAAAGCATAACGCTCTGTTACATAGAATCAAATGCCGGCGAGGGGGCCGTGTACAATAAATTAGTGTGCATCTATATGACATGTGTATTGGTTTAATAATAATATCATCTTACTACACGTTCCGCTGTGAGACACTCCGATTATTTGCTTTTGCTGACAGCTGTGGTACTTCAATTTGCACTCGTTACTATACGTGTTACCGTCGGTGCCGCACACGGGCTCGTGGTGTTCGGAACATAAAGGACATTCGCAGGCTGCTTTTCCGTCTCTCACTTTACAAGTGGCCCCGAAGTTACACAAGTACCCGTTGCACGGATTCGCGTCTCCTGCGCAAATAAACGTAAGAAACATGGGTTCGTATGAGACGGAAACTGAAATAGTGTGCGTGTGAACGAGAGTGAGAGAGAGAGAGAGAGGTGAGGGGAGGAAGAGAGAGAGAATCCTTAAAACGTATTGACTTCACTCACGCACATCCGGGTATATGATATTTTTTATGTTGTCATACGGTACGATGTAACTAAGTCAGTCAAAAACTACACAAATTATAAGTACTTAATTTATTGCGTTAAGATTTTGGGTTCACATTTCGAGACACTTTACAGTTTGCAACTATAATATTCATGTATGGAAGAATTTCTAAAGTTGATATATTTCATTTAACACAATATTATATTGTTTATTTTTATGACGAAGGTATTTTTTAGAAACACATTTTCGAGTTTAGTGTAATATAAAATTATGTAAGAAAAAAATTAATTTTAATTAAAAAAAATATTTTTCGTGTGATTGATAGCGGTAACCGCCCTAATCAAATATTCAAAATAATTTTTATTTGTTTCATAGGTAGTCAATAGATCATATTTTATAATTTTTTTGTATTTCCAGCTTGTATTTTTAATTATTGGCTAAATATTTACCTACAGTTAACTTTTTAGAGGCATTTAATTTGTGAGGACATTTTTTTAGAACGTCATAACTCATGAATTATTAAAAAATCAATGTTCTGACGATTTTTTTATTAGAAATCTAGGTCACGTAAATTAATAATATATTATTAGGCAGTAAGTAGGCACTCTATATAAATAGTTTTTTTCTTTCATAACTTTATAATAAAGAAACATAATACCAAAACCACTATTATACTACTTTAACAATGAAAAAATTAACTTCGCTGACATAATAAACAATGGTAAATTAACAAACCAACCAACGTTTTAAATATAAAACAAAAGTATGATACCAACTTCGGGTATATGTAACTAGCTATGTAGGCCTATCTCTAATGTCAAAGTTAGGAACGAAAAATTAAAATAAGTTAAAGAATGTCACTGTATCGAACACTAAAGTTCGATTATAAATATATTTTTATCTGGTGCTAGTGAACCTAAAGTACAATCACAATGCTAGTATACATTTTAATAGTTATAGGTTATTAGTTATTATTGGAGTAATGAAGTGCGAACATTTGATCACCGCCTATACCAGCTACCATAATATTACAAGTACCTTATATAGAATTTCGTATGACTTCCCTTTGTCGGTGTTTCCGATTTTGAAAAAAACTTATTATTAATTATTTTACTTTTTTTTAAAAGTGGGCACACATTTGCCATAAACAAGTTCATGTTATAAAATATTATACTCTATAACAGAGGTATTCAAACTTTTTCATCTCGCGGCTCCTTTGTGTGTTCGCAATATTTTTACGGCTTCCAAATTATTATGAAAAAGTTGAAACAATACAGATACAATATTTTACCCAATATAATATGGGTAATAATAACAGCGACTTTAGTACTAGAAATAAAACTTCAAACAGTCGGGTAATGTGTTTCATTATCGTTTCCACAATCGCTTTGATGATTATAAATAATATTTATATTAACCTTGACCTACATTAATTTCGGTTTCCGGTGCCCCTTCAGCAACTCTCGCGATGCCACTACAGGGAAACAGATTGAATACCTCTGCTCTATAGTCATTGGCATAAAACGTTCTCAAACATGCTGTTGATGTGTAAATAATAAATATAGAATATCGATGAGTATTTTCTTTTTTTTTCTTGTTGATGTTAATAAGCGTTGAAAGTTTATACGAACAAATATAAAATGTTTGTAAATCTATTGATCCAATGTTAAATAATTTACGCGTCTAAGTGTTCGTAAGCATATTATTCTGTTTCAGAACGAATAAAATTTTTTAATAATGTATTGTTTTTAAATGCATTAAAATGTCAATAATAAACACCGACTATGATAATAAAAAATAATCAAATTTTTTTAAAATTAAAAAGAAAAAAAAATAATATTTTTTTTACCGGTAAAATTTGTCGTTACAAGTGGTAATAATATTTCCCCCGGCGTTTCAAAACGTCGACCCGAATTTATTTTACAAAACCGACCTCGCACGCGTATTCTTACCGCAATGTCCGTCGTATGCCACCGTGACGCCGGACCTCTTGCTGCATCCGATCCGTTCCAACAGGCATTTGGACTCGTAAGTATAACCGTCTGTGCCGCAAACCGGTCGCACCGACGTTTCGCAAAGGGTGGGCTCCGGACAACGGCACTCGGCAATGCCCAGACGATCGATGGCGCAGCGCGATCCTTCCCAGCACGTGAAGTTCAGACACGGGTTTACGCCTGGAACGGAGCACGTCGTGTTATTTATTTATTTATTTTTTTTCGATTAGTCTAGAGCAGCGTTTCTTTAACTGTGTTCCGGGGAACCCCGGGGTTCCGCAGAAATCACTTCAGGGTTCCGTGAAACTTCAGTGCTTTTTTTCAAAATTTTGAATCGATCTCTGTGTTAAATGTTTGTGCATTTCAAAAGATAAATATCCTCAATCGTCACCAAAGTCCGTGTTGGCACAAGAAATGCTTTTCCAATACCCTCCTATATCGATGACTGACTATATTGGCGGCGGGGGGGGGGAGACGGTCCGAGTCAAAGGTTTTGAGCTGCATATAATGTATAATATAGGTATTTTACAATGTGCAAGTATATAAGCAGTGTATTATACATAATAGGCCATGGTCAAAGTATTATATTGCGTTACAAAATCGATCGTCACACATTTCGTGACATAACTGCATTTACGATTACGCGTATTATTGCAATACATATTATACAGTATTTTTAATACAGCGAACCGACAATTAAAGTGCGGACATAGGTACAATGATTTTTTTTTAAACATTTTAAACATAAATTCTTTATTCGAATCATGATAAAAATCTGGGCTTCCTCAAAAGTGAAATTGCAAATATGACGTAGGTACCTAATTGTATGAATAAAAAGTTCGTATCTCCTCCTATACACACAGCCGACACGAAATCATACAACACATTACATAATTATATGGACTATGGTCATCACTATAGTAATATTATATCGTGTGGAATATTATTTTAACTACAGGCAACGTGCTCGACTATTTAGCGATTTATTCACCCTGGTCGCATTGGCCGTGGAAGACGATCCTCAGACCTGGCATCATCCGACACGCCTGCCGTCGTAGGAAGCACTCGTTCGTATAAGTCCGGCCGTCGGACCCGCACACCGGAATGAAGTCTTCGCCGCAAAATTCCGAGCACACGCACCTGGCACGTCTCTCGTAGTCCAAACGACATATTTCGGGTTCTTCGCATGATATATAGTCGCACGGATCTGTAAAAGATGATTCAATGTTATAATATGGACGGCGACGGAGTGAAAATCCGAAAGAGCGACCAAAAAAAACACACGACAATGCCCAACATTTTGGGATTTAAAATAATATTATTTTTGGATATTAGCTACACACAATTATTATTACGATTTGTAAACCATACAACAGGTGTCACCAACTAATTTCTACAGGGGTCCGTTCTGAAACTTACCAAACTTCCCGCGGTCCAGAACACATTTAAATACCCAATGACTACTTTCATGCAATAAGACGTACCTACTTGGAACGAGTGTCTAACGCTACTAACGAACCTATCAGTCAACTTCTCTGAATTATTTTTTGCACCTATGCGCTTTCAACGTAACGCTCGGTGAATAAGGAGACACGTAAATGACGATATATATTATAATATGTGCATACCATACTCACAATATCGGATAATATTTTTATTCGTCGTTTTATTATAAAAACGTAATGTAAAAACTATATTATATACTTTATCATCACGCAGCCATTAGGGTCCGTAAAAAATGCGTCTGCGGGCCGCCAGTTGGTGACCCCTGCTATACAATGTGTTTCGGGGTGAAGTGACCGGCCGACGTCATATGAAAGTATATTATTCAGTATAATTCAGTAGGATAATACCAAAAACCTATACTGAGTAATAAATCATTTGGAATAATACACGGTTTCCTTTAAAAAATGCTAATTTTTGTCAACTTTTTTCTACTTTTTTAATGTAATTAACATAATTAGCACATTTCTAGTTCGATTGCGTATGTTGGTTGATAGGACAATATTAAATAGCTTTAAAATAAAAAAAAAAAACAAATTACGTCAAAATATTGAAAAGTTTTGTAGATACATAAACAAATGAGCGATATGTATGGTTTTGATAAAAATAAGTAATTGCCCATAAATTAAAAAATAAAAAGTTAGACCCAATCTTTAAGGGTACCTATTCGAGGGTATTTCTTCATCATTTTGGGTATAATTTCATATTATGACGTCGGCTGCATCGTGGTCACTTCGCCCCGGAACACATTGTATATGTACGGCAAAACATTTATAGATTGTTCAAGCCTACGGTCGTTTGGGGAGCTCTTGACAGATGATGAGTTGGACCACTCTGTATACTAGGCGTATGTACCTATAAATTATAATACAATATATGCGTTTTTAGCTTGTCTCGACATTGTAGTTCAACACCTAACCACAATACTAGTATGATAATATAATATATATTATGCTACCCTCCAAACGGTTTGCGTGTCCTGCAAATCCGTCAACGTTATACTATAGTGTAGTGTCGAAACCGTTAAAAGCGAATGCCTTTGTGCTCTATTGTACACTCCCGCGACACCGTTAATCGTTATTGTCATCCTTTATTTTAGTAACGCACTACCTACACACAACGAGTTACGCCGCGGCATACACACTTTAGTGTTTTAACAATAACTGCATTATTACGGGTGTATAGCCGACCGGTAAATTTTGTGACCGACTCGATCGGAAAACGCTTTGATGGAAAATACAAGTAATATAATATAACACTCGTAATAGTTATTATCATCGTCATCATCGTCAGTCCACGTACCACACAGCCCTCGATATTTGACCGCTATGCTCCGGCCGGACGCACACGACGCCTTTCTGACGTGACACGCGCTCGGATAGTCTCTCCAGTCGTTGCCGCAGACCGGTCCGCCGGCGCCGTCTCCGCTGTCGTCGCCGTGGCAATTCGTCTCCTCGGAGCACACGCAGCGCGCCTGCGCACTGGCCTTGTCCACGACGCACCTCTGACCGTGCGAGCACTTCAGCGACCGACAAGGGTCGGTCCTTCCGACTGAAACGAAACGAAACGGATTTCATATTATTATTATTATTATTACTGTGGGCACGCATAACAGAATATTATTATGTAGGTGGGTTTTGTCTGGAGAATTCGACCATTTTACACCGAAATGTAAATGATATTAATATGTCATCGCGCAAGCATGTTTCAGAAACACTCCTCTTCTGTAAATTATACCTGCTTGCTGCAGCACACGCGGCATAATATTATGAAAATATTACTAAATTGGTGGGTACATAATAGGGATTTACTCGTCAAAAGTCTTATTTGAAAAAAGCAAAAATGATAATTGCACAGATCAAGTGTAGAAAAAAGAAAACATTTATATCTATGCACATTATACACGTACCAAAGAAATAATAAATATAATATGTAAAATTTATGATAACAGTAAAAAAATGCGAAAACCGGGGAACCCACGTCGACTGTTTGAGAGGTTTAGAGTGTACCTACCCGAGTTCTGACAATTATGTGGATTTCGAGAGTAACAATAATGATAAGGTAACAAACGTATTTTTCTCCCCTTTTTAACTGACAGCAGTGGAGAATCTGTGTAAACTATACTACCTCACCGCATGTAACCAAACTTAGAAGGCTCATAGACCATATAGTTAGGTTTTTATTTTAAAGCCTTCGAATTATGAACTAGATCAAATTTGATATCAGAACCCGCTTTCAAAAAAGAATATCGAAGCAAATTTTCTGCTTCAAAACGTGACAACAGATAAAAAAAACTCAATTCATTTTTAATTTTAAATATATTACATTATTATGGGGTATTAAAAATATTTCACTAATTTTAGTTACTAAATCCAATATAATTACAACCTAAAAAGTAAACATTAAATAGATAAGTTTATGAAAAATGTGAACATAATATATAAGTACTGCAAGGTAGGTGAAATACTAGTGGAAAAGTTTTTGGATATAATTTGAAAAGATACATTTATACAAAAATAAATTAAAAAACCGACTTGAGTTTAATGTGTTTAACTAAAAACATAACATTTATTTGGTTAAAATAGTATTGAAATCGTATTTATAATATTATATTAGGTAAATTTGAAAACATGAACATAAACGTTATGAGAATAATATCACATTGCTTATAATGTATTAATAATACGCCAGCTCAAGTAACACTGTCAAGTAATTTCAACTTCACAACTTCTTAAAAACAAAAGTAAACTGCTTATATATAACATAAAATACCAAAAGTCAAATTACACAGTTCCGCCGTCCTACACAGACTGTGTGACCACAGTAGGCTTGCTCGAAATAGGTATTTTAGATTTGGATATGGTGATCCACTGGGACTCGGTCAAGATCTGGATGGGCAAGTTCAAGTACAAAAAGTTCATTTGGCTGTGATTTGCGGCCGTGGCTCTTTTCATAGTGTCGTCGTCGAGGTCAGCAATGTCATTTGCAGTTATGTCCGTGCCGATGATTATGTCGCCTTTGTACTTGTGCATTATGTCGACGTTATGCACGTCGGCGGCTTCTCTCATGTTCTCGGTGAGCTGCGTCCGATGGGTCTTGAGCTCTTCGACCCTCTTCTCTCTGTTCAAATCACTGGTCAACGCACTGTAATGGCCTTTTTCTCCATTGGACACGGCGCACGTCTTCTCGATCTCGGCGTACATCTCCATGCCGATTTCGTGAAGTTTGCTGATCATGTCGGCCGCGGCGCTGTCTGATAGCGCACGTCGCATCTCCACGAGGAGCGCGCGAACTCTGGTGATCGACTGGTCCGGGTTCTGCGAGTGGTCCATCGCGGTCAACTTGTCCACCGCCACCTGGACCATGTTCGCCAGCCACCCTTCGAACATCACACGCTCGTCGTCCGGTATCGTATCGCTGAACTTGGTAAGCAGAGCGTGCAGCATGAGCGCCTGCAGAGAGACGTGCTTGAGCACCGAACACGCCATCGCGGACTTGAACGCGTTCATCACGAACACGACGTCCGAACCGGTAAACGTGTTCTCCGTCATCATGGTGGAGATCAAATCGAACGGCAACTCACTGTTTTCCACGTACTCGACGGGCGCCGGTTCCTTGTACTGGTCGAAGTACGGCACGGTCGGCCGTTTGACCTTGACCGGCTCGTTGAGGATCGGCCACCACAGATAGTCCACCTCCATCATCTTCCGCAGGAACATCACGTCTTCGTGGTGCGACCTGGTCGCTTCGTGCACCTCGTCCAGGTACTGGAGCGACTCGTCCGGATATCCGGGTTCCGACGTGACCGGACGTCCGGGTGCCGGCGTTCCCGGATCCACTGCTGCCGACACGAACGCCAGTGCAGACGCGAACGCGACGCAGTACGCGGCCAAAGACATGACGACTGTGTATGACTCGGTCGGGTCTCGATTCCGACGCGACCTGCGAAGTCGGACAAGGAGTCGTATGCGATATGGATATGAGTAATTGCAGGTACGTGCGACGACGACGATCGGTCCCAAATTGAATCGCGTCTAGCCCGAGGCGAACAACTGCTGCCGAGCACCATTTGTGTAAATTCACTGCTGTTGTTTTCCGATCGAAAGAAAATCGCACTGTGTACGAAATTACTGCAGTCTTCGTGCAGTTGACACAATATTATCGTTATTATTATTATTACGTGAAACTCTGTAGGTACCTACGCATTAAGCCCGCCACATTCCCAGTCGATTTTCGTGCGTTCGAAGAAAACAAAAAACTTGAATGTCACCTACGCATTACTATACATGGTGTAACAGAATTACCTGACAGATGAAATAATTTTTGTTCTAATCAATATTTAAAATTTTTTTTTATATATATAATTTATATTCACATGCGTTACACGTATAATATATAAAAAAATATTTTTATTTTTAATACTGAAAATTTTAAATTTTAAATTTTTTTGGATAAATTCAAAATAGCCAATTTGTGAATCTTATTACAAGAATAATTTTGATGGATAAACATTTATCTAGGTCAAGTAGTTTATTTTTAGAATTTTTTAAAATATCAATATTTTTTTGGATTAAATTAATTTGGAACGCAATAACTTTTTTCAAAATATTATTTTTGCGAATTTTCCAACATGAGTATATTTCTTAAATTATTTATTAATCATATAATTTTAATGAATTTGGTCAAACGTTTAAATAGCATCATTTTTTTTTCAGGTCTCTGGTACACCCTGTATATTGTTTGCATAACAATATGCTGTAGGTTAGGTATATACCAGCCACAACTGTTGTAGTCTGAATATCGTAGTTGTGCGTCACAACAATATTACAGTTGTTTTCGCTTCAAGCGTTTGATAAGCTCCAGTTTGATATTATTTAGACATTTCACCGGATCATATTGTTTTCCAAACAAAATACGCCAAATTTTTGATAACTGCACTTTTCAAAGTTTGCCGACCATACAAACGAAATGCCGTAGTTATAAAAAAGTATACCTATAATATAATCTATTTTTAATTAATGAAAATTTAGTAATGAAAAAAAAAATGCAGTTCCGCACATTACACTATTACAATGTAACTGTTTCAGCAGGACAATCAAGAATGTTTATAAAGTAAAGCGGTTTCGATAATATGTCCATAATATGAATAGTCAGTTTATATGTGGCACATAAGGCATACGGGCATAAGACCGTACTCCCCCACCATATATTATGCCTAATCTATACAATTTTCGAAAAAAGTTGAATATTTTCTATTTTTTACCATGGTAATTTTAGGGTAGCAGTTCAAATTAAAAAAAAAAAAACTGATTATTTTCTTTGTTTGAATTTATAGTTTCTACTAAAGTGGTATTTACTATTTTTATCCATAGGTAGAGTTATGTGAAAATCAGTCAGTATAACATAGGAGGTATATATAGTATATATTACCGAAATTCATTTTTAGATTCTGAAAGGATTTACAACAATGCGTTTTACTTTTAGGAAACCCATCTCGAGACTGTTAAAAAGTTTCAAAAGTATATAATATTATCAGAACCTATTTATATATTGAGATTTGTACTCAAATTGAACTTTAAAGAGGCACTTTCGTAAGCCAGTTGATTTATTATCACTTTTAAATTTAAAGACACCCGACCTCGGGACCATGTCCTGTATTTTATTTTAACTTTTGAACTTTACTACTTATATAGTTCTTTAAAGATCTTATGTGATGATGTGTTCTACTCGAACAGTAAAAACAATAGGCGTTATTAAGGAATCCAGTCATCAAACTTATATATTAACACCGATTTTTTGTGACCTGTTATCAAACGTGAAAAATATTGTACCTATTATTGTTATAATTCTATGACAACTATGTTCATATTACTATCGCATTGTCACATCTATTATATTATCAATACGTTTTTAATAAAATCCGAGCAGTAGGTACCTTATTAAAAAAATAAATCATGCATTAAACCTTCGTTTTTATAATTTTTAGATTTCTGTAATAATGCGTGGGTACATAAAATGAATAATTTTAATAAATTATTATTATTAAAAATGTACTATATTAAAGCATAATATTATTATTATAAAGGTATTTGCGACGTAGGCATATTTTTTTTAGTAAATATCTACGAACATCATTTTAATCATAGAAAAGCAAAGTATAATATTATGTTCAAGTTGACTAATTTTTTTTTTCATATCAATACTATAATAATATGCACTATGCACATAATATAATATAATATACGGTATGTATACATACATTCAAACATCCCGGTGGTTGAAATTGTTTTGTGGATTTAATTATTTCTACTTTTTTTATTTCGCAGTATTAATGTTGTCTGTAACAGCGCGTGGGCAAGAAAAAAAAATTACATTTTCGTCTTTTAGTTTTATGTGCAACTGAAATAATTCGTCGAGAACCGTAATAGAAAATGAGTATAAACTTCACTTGACCCTTCTTTGTAACGCTCCGCAAATCTTAGCCATAAACAGATTAAACATTTTATTGCTCCGTAGTATATATATATAAAAAAAGGGTCAGTGGTTTCTATAGTTGTTTTTAAAATCAACTGTATATAGTTAATGGCAAAATTGAGTTGTCCGCCAGAGTGGAAGGGTGTATGTATATATATATAAAAAAAATCTTAAATATTGTTTTTCTTGAAGTGTTATTAGATCAGAACTAGACATGATCGTGACTTGTGCTCTCAAGTAGCACATGAAACAACTCTTCGCATTGTAACACTGAATTTATGTGACGTAATACCAACTAGAATATATTATTTTCTATATTATATTTATCATTTATCTGTGACTTTCGCACAAAAATACGCACTAATTATTATTTTTTAGTAGATTATAAGACTAAAACTCAATAGCTGGTAAATGCGTATTATTTTTAATCATAGAAAATGCAGGTCGAATTTTTAATAATGTATTCCGGTGCAGGTTTTGACCGTTGGGTTTATAGATGAAAACAATCGTAAAAAATCTGTTTTTGTCATTGGTTTGAAAAAGCCATCTCTAAATAATCATTATAAATTGTTTATTTTTTTTTATGTGTTGTTGAAGTGAGGGGGAAGAATTTATAGCCTGAGCATTGATGTTCTTTTATTTCTGTGCGGTGTCATTAACTTCAATGTTGATCGGTATCAGTATGCCTCGAAAAGACTATAGAATGCTAGACAATTAATTTTGATTTGGTATTACCCGAAACTTACTTAAAAAAAAAAACAAATTGAGAATATGTATTCATACGATTTTTCCAAAATTGTAATTGCTCATTAATATAATTAATGAGTAAAGATTTCTAAAACTAATTAATTACAGTATTTAATATGATTAATGAATGATGAAAAAACGATTAACTGTCCGGCGCTATTAAAAGGAATCTAAAAATAATATCTTATCATAAAAATATGCTCGTATTAATGATTTTGGAAAAAAACGTCAGACTTTTTTAGATGATAATGATTTTTTAATATAGCATTTTTTTTTTACCGATCTAATCGTTATGAGAATTATAGACCTGAGTATTGTATGGGATAAATGTCTTTCTAACTAATTCGAACAATAACTATGACGTATTACAATATAATATTATGATTACACATTAGTAATAATAATTATCAGGGCTCAAATAAATTTGATGCATTTGCATGTACGGAATTATATTATCGAACGTCCCGTCGAACATGTAATATTGTAGTTATATAGTTACATAGGTACCTAATTAATTTTTCGCTCAAAATTATGGTTATGAGACTTCATTTAAATGATTGACCCAGAAACGTTGCTCGCCGACGGTATAAAATACTATTGTATTGGTATCGGAATATTGGTATATCGTATTGGTTATCGTTGTGCACTGCAAGCTATTATTACTTGTATATCATTATGCGTTTGTAGGTTTATCTGACACTATATAATTCATGGCTGATGGACATTAACATATTTTACTATTTGCGATATTGTGATCGAATAAGAAATACGCAAGTTCCACGGCCGAAATGCCATAATAATATTATGTTGAAATGATAAAATATTTAAACCTATGGGTACCATCGGAATTGTTTCGAAGAAGTCCATCCTCGTACGGCACTATTGCGTGTATACCGAGTCACGTGTCTTAGCCATATCGCAGTACCACGGTAACAATATGTAATGGTATACACGTTATGAGATATTATTATCATTATTTTATTAGATTATATTAATTAGATTTAAGAAAATAAATTAAATTACGTTAATTTAATAATAACAATTATTATCATCAGCTGTATAAATACAAATTATCAATACATTATCCTAAAACTATAATGACACACACACACATGAAAGAGTAATGCCGCAATCTAAAATTCGATCAAAGGTCAAAGGCAGCAACTCACACCGTCATCTGTAAAAACCCATATGACACACACAACGGCGGTCAGTCACTCGCTCAATCTCATCCAACTAAACTGTACATTTTCATATTATATTCGTGTTATTTTAAAAGTTATCTAATCGTTATAACGTTTTTGATTATTAAAATACTATTTCAATAATATGCCTCTCCTGTCTGATATCCAGAATTTATCAAGTAAAATAATTGTGCAAGATAATCCTGAATAGCAAGTTCTACGAAAGGTAAGTAACAAATTTATTCAAAACTCTTCGCGTATTGCTCAACCTAAATTTAAACTAAAAGAAAAACTCTCGCATTCACCCCCCGTACCACATTAAGTGATATAATATTTAAATTTTAAGTAGTCCGAAGATATAATATGGCAAACAAATAATATTTAACTACATTCTCATTCAGATGCATTAATAATTCTAAAATATAACCTCACCATCGCATGTTCTCTAAATAACTCACTATTCATCTCATATTTATTTTAAATCATATTTTTAACTCATTACTGCAAATAGTGGGTACCCAATAAACTGGGTTTTTGTCAACCGGATCGGATGAACAAAGCCGGGTTCACACTACACCGTGTCGTGTGACTTCTTATTTTTATGTTTATGCCAAAATGTAATACCAATGATATGAATATTGTACCTGATGATAACATAATATAATTGTATTTTAGTTATCACTTTTCCGCACATAAATGTAACCACACACGGTCAAAATTTGAATATATTCAACTATGCGGTATCGTTTGGTAACTATGGTATCTGTGATTATTTTACACGTCACTGTGAAGTGTAAACCCGGCTTAAGCCAACAAAGTTGGTCGTCGGTAGGTATCTTTTGTAGCTGCTTATCCCTAGCGATCGTAGTTTTACGATTGAAATAGTGTATCAAACAAAATATGTCAAGATACTTTGGATTTCCGCGAGGAAGACGCACCAACAACAATATGGTTGCAGGTTAAAAAATAAAAGCAATTGTGGGCTTATTATGAATATAAGGCTCTAAATAATATTTATGAAATTGTCCAGGAGTGCAATTTTAAGATTTGAGTTCAAATATTTTACTCCTTGAACAACATTTTTTGAAAATTAGAATTCTAAGGCATGCAGCAACTAATTCAAACATTAAAATAAGAATTTGCCATATTGGTAGGTATACAAATTAATAAAATACAAATTATAAAATGTTTTGGCAATCAAAATCATTTTGTCGTATTCGATAAAAAGCCGTTCATACATTATATAGGTATATAATATAATATTATATATTATTAGTCTCGTCTTCATGAACATCGTCGTCAACGCGGTCTGACTTATTATTAAGACAGTCTTTCGGTTAGAGTTTTAAAAGATTAGTTTTTTATGACCTCGCAGCTATTAGTATGACGTTTTATGTATTATATTTTTCCATTGCGCACAACACTTTTGTTTCACTTGTACTCATCGTGACAGTAATAATTCGAGTAACAAGAGATAATAATTAAATTGCAGGGCTCTCTCGATCAAGCTTGGATGCTCGTTCAACTTAAACTTCAAAAGTCGAGGGACAACTTAGATACTTTTTAATATAATTTGGTGCACCGCAATACTTTCCGGGCGTGCATCAAACATCGTCGGGTTTGATTGAAACTTTTACACTTTTGACAGCGTCGATTTTAACGACGACCGAAATCCTCACGTTTTGTTCCTCGGTTGTTTTTTTTATCAATTATACCTACGACTATTGTTCGTCGCTGGTGGGTCGAGTAATCTAATTGTTGATGAAATTTAAATTTCTACCGACAGCAATCGTCGCAGCGGTACCGTTCTGCGTCTGCATAACTCGTAAAAATATGTTATTATTTCCGCTCCGGCGTTACCCGACTAATCCGTTCATATATTATACGAATAAAATATTTATATTTACTTATGATATTATTAAATCGTAAATATATTTCGTCCGGGAAGAGCCATAAAACGAAGGATATAATAATATTATTGTGAATGAAGAGCCGTTTCAATTTTGTTACCGCTTTTCACGCTATTTCCACGTCCTATAAACGCGCCTGTTGGTTTTACGAGCTAATTTTAACGGTATGTCGAAAACGAAACACGAGAAACCAAAACCATCGCTGAGGGGTTTTTTTTCTGTCACTCGTACAACGCAAACAAATATAGCTGCATTAAAAATACTGACAGTAAAAACAACAATAATAAAAAATAAACATTTAAAACGAAACGGTTAACGTGTTGTTGTTGAGATTTTTACGGACCTTATTGTTGTTCGTCTAGTTAATTGAATTAATAATTGCATAGCGAAACTCTTGTTTTCGTAAATAATTGAACGGCCGAGAGATGATTTGAATTTAATATTTTAAAAATGAGCAATTTTCACGTGCATATCATATAGAATTTAACTTTGAAATATGAAATTTGTGTTGGTAGTTTATTATCATTGTAATAATTGTGGAATGTTATGTTTTGATTTTATTTTCATTAATAAATTCTTTCCGTTGTTATAACAGATAGGTACGCCGCTTAAAAAATCAAAATTTACGAATAACTGTAAATATGTAGGTATACTGTATCAGTCAATTTGCACATCGCGAATGAAGAAATTATAATAATAATTATGTTATAACTTATAACAAAGTAATTTTCAGCAGAATATAATATTTACTATTGAAGCGTTATTGGTAAAATAAAATTTACTTCAATATTTTTCGATCACCTCCTCCCCACACTATAGGTTAAATTATTTATTTTTTTAATTAAAAATATATTTTGTCTAAGCGTTTTGGCAATCCCCAACTTAATTGGTATATTATTATTTATTGGCCTTAAATCGTGAATGTTAATAAATCATTTGTTAGTTGTTTACGTTTAGTTGTAATGCAAAATGTGTTTGGTTGCAAAACAACTTAGGTAGCTCTAGGTAGTTCGAGTCAAACTTACTTCAATTCTCATATCTTTGTATAAGTCTGAGCAGTATTCGCTAGAATGATGCACCCCAAAAACATTTACTTACGCTAAGCTAGATTTCGGATAACTGTGTAAAATAGTTCAGAATGCACTATCATTGCCAATAATCTCGGACAAGGGTTCTCGTGCAGTATGCGATTCTCATATTCGATTATAAACACGCTCACCGATACCCTTTCACCCCACTCACCCACTTACACCCACACTCACACTCAAACCGACGTACACAAATATTCGCTCACAATATATTTAATATATACGGATCACAGAGACTAAATAAAGACCAGAGCTATTGTTTATGTCAAAGTGAATAGATCTGATTTTTGGATAGAATCTCTGAAAGGCCACGACAACAAAACAAACAACACATACCGGAGACTACCACCCCAGTGGAATTCAAACATATTATGGATATATTTTTAAGAGTACACTCGAGTCGTAGGTATATATGTACTGCAGTGTAAACAGCGCCTAGAGCTTATAATTTTACTGCTCCACGGTCCCCCACCAGACCGTGACTGAGTTGATATTCCGAGAGCACACCACCCTTGCACGACGTGTGCTTTTGTGTACCGTAGAAAGTTAATTAAACTTCGCAAAACAAGTAGAATAACAGGAGCAGAAAAGCTTCTTACAACAAATAATAAAACAAACCGGCGACGGCGGCGGAGGCTTGCCGTATCCGAAAATACGTTTATAATCTTCGCAGTCGTTTCTCTCACGTTTCTTCTCGACATCTCAGGACGGTTTTCAACGCTCTGATCTATCGTATAATAGTCTTCCGACATGATAATTCAATACACTTCAGTCACCGACACACGTGAAATAAACGTAGATTTATTATTATTAATTAACAACCGATCGAAAACCGTCTTTGTTGTCCGTGTGTGTATTAGTAATTGAATGGCAAACGAACGTAAAATGTATTATCCTTTACCTATTATGGGTTGCGTTCAACGGAACGTTGTAAACTATATTCGGAGGTATTGTGGTGAAATAATAGTACAAATTGATTTAATAATTTTTTCACTCATTAAAGTATAAGCATCCCGTACACGGGCTCGACACCTGTATTAGCTCTACGATTGATTTATTTGAAAATATCGCCAAATGTTTTATGTAATCAACAATTTTGTTATCGTCGTAGAATTATGAAATCAGTTAGGTACTTATTTCTTGTAAATTATTTGACGGCGGCGGAGGCTTGCCGTATCCGAAAATAAGATTATAATCTTCGCAGTCGTTTCTCTCACGTTTCTTCTCGACATCTCAGGACGGTTTTCAACGCTCTGATCTATCGTATAATAGTCTTCCGACATGATAATTCAATACACTTCAGTCACCGACACACGGGAAATAAACTTAGATTTATTATTATTAATTAAAAACCGATTGAAAACCGTCTTTGTTGTCCGTGTGTGTATAGTAATTGAATGACAAACGATCGTAAAATATATTAACCTCTATTATATAGGTAACGAAACGTTATGAACAATATTCGGAGGTATTGTAGTGAAATAATAATACAAATTGATTTAATAATTATTTCACTCATCAGAGTATAAGCATCCCGTACAAAATCTCAGCACCCGTATTAGCTACGTATTAGCTACGATTGGTTTATTTGAAAATACCACCAAAAATGTTTTATATAATCAACAATTTTGTTATTTTCGTAGAATAAATTATGAAATCCGTTATTGAATTTCGTTATTTAATTATTTGAATGAAATCGATATAGCTAAATAGCTTAAAAACAAAAACAATTATATAGTTACAAATACTTACATGTTTGTACATATATAATAAGTATATGAAAAGGTGGTAAACTTAAGTGTGTACATAATATACATAAATGATAAATTATATACGATCAAAAAGATAAATACATAGGTATTTATTATTGCGTAAATATTAATAAAAAATGATGAGTAAAATCGTCATATTTTGTATCATTTGAATAATTAATATAATTACAAATCCACGCTAAAAATTGAATCAGCGGTTAAAAAATATTTAACGTAAACTAAAATATTCGTATCGAATTTAAATGAAAAATCCAAAAACGTAAAATTTAAGTGATAGTCAGAAGATAAATGCAAAAAAATATTCAGGCATACATTTTTGTGCAATCGAATAATGGTATACACAGTCGGAGAAAAAAACTTCTGGTAGGAAACGATTAATCAGTAAGAGATACTTGGAATTATTGTTCGAGAGAAGCAACAGATATGCGCGCGCGTAGAGTGCTACACATAAAGTGGTTTTTTTTCTTTGGAAATATTTTTTACCTAAGGTGAGAAACCCAAAGTACATAGATTATTGTACGCCATTCCATTATAATACACGGAACGGAAGAATTTAAATATCAAAAAAAAACATTTTTCTAATAATATCATTCGATTTTCAATTAGGTATTAAACTTTTAATCTTTGTCAACGCAGAAGTAAAGAAGTTGTGTTAATATCTACGGTATGAAATTATACCGTGGTCGTTACTTGTGTTACTTTCACGTAATTTATAAATCAAATATTTGTTTAAGACTTAACCCGTGGAATGACAATGAAAACTCTACAGTTTGATTACCCTACGACCTAGAAAGTTAGTGCAATGTACGATATTATTGTATGTATATTCAAATAAAGTATAACTAAGTTTAACGGTTTAACTATTTATTTACATTGATGCATTTTTTAGAAAAAAAAATGATTACTTCAAATAAATCATGTTTTTCGAGTAGTCAATTAATATTAGATTTTATAATTGTGTTCTCATTAGTTAGGTTAGTTATGAGTATGTTTATTTTTATAAGTTTATTCAGTATTTCAAATATTATTGGTTTTTATCTTATACAAATCAGTGCGTCAAAAAAAAAAAAAACTTAATGACAAATAATATTAGGCGACAGATAAGGTTAAAATAATAATAAAAAAAGATCCACGAAAATAAATTAAAACTATTTTTGCTTCTTCGTAGATTGTTCATTTATCACACATGTTTCTTTTATTAAAACTTTCGAATAAATATGGATATACACCGCCATTTAAAATTTTTTTTTACTTACTAATAATTTACAGATAGGTAAACTTTAAGCGTAGCCCCTCCCCCTCCCCCCCAAAAAAAAGAGTTATTTCTGCAATAGCAATTTTATTTCCAAGCGAGTTTATAAAACAAAAATAAAACATATTTTATGCTATTATTTTTAAAATTAAACTACGTCTACGTATAAGTGCGTTGGTTTTATTTTTTCACTAGGAAGCGACTAATTATCCCTACCCTCCTTTACGCGCAATGACCCTTAAGAAAACTGCGGACGCATAACAAAACAAAACTACTATTGTTAGCATTTCTAACGAATGTCATTCCTAATTGAATACAGACGGGAAAAAAAACGAATATAATAAAAATAAAAGAGGTCCATATTTCGAACGTTGTTTTGCGTCGAGACGTAGGTGGGTAGGTACCAACAAATATATCGTAGCTCCTTAAATTGGTACTTAAATGTCATATTTTGTCCAACCTAATTATTTATATACCAGCTAGGTACCTTATAATAATATAATGAATTAATTTTATGAAACTGTAAAATGATTGTATAATAATATTCTGATGTCATTTTCGTTATTGTTATAATGTAGCCAGTATTTTTTTGAAATTAAATTTCTAAATAATTTATTAAAAACACAGTGATTTCTGTTGTTTTTGTTTTAATCCGTTTGTATACTTAAGATATATTTCTTAAATGGGCCCTCAAATGTCATTTGTCCAAACTAATTATTTATACACCCACCTTATAATATTATATTGAATTAATTTTACGAAACTGTAAAATGATTGTATAATATTCTGATGTGATTTTCTTCATTGTTATAATGTAGCCCGTATTTTTCGAAATTAAATTTTTAAATAATTTATTAAAAACACAAAGATTTCTGTTATTTTCGTTTTAATCCGTTCGTATACTTTAGATATTTCTCAAAATGTTTTTTTCTCGTAAGTTCAGACGTGAGTAGTTGTGTTACATCACGTGATACCGTAAATATTTTACAAAGTGACAGTGTGGGTAAGTAAGATACGTGTTGGATTAGCGTCTTCCTATAATACACGGGTAAGGCATCATATATATATATGTGTGTGTGTGGGTTTGTAGATTTTCAATAACGTTTCAAGCGTAATATTTTATACAGTAATTTCATTGAGTGTGTTCAAATATAATATTGTTTGGTAAATTAAATCTTTGATTTTTTTTTTTATAGAAAACCGAGTACGGTCCCGAAAGTAGCTTTATCCCGCATTTGTTAACCGTTTTATTGTTTCCGGTATATAAATATAATAATATACCTACATAAAACGTAGGTATATATATATATTATACACGTATATAACCTACATATATATATATATATAGACAATACCGTACACACGGCATAATATATGCGTGTATATATTCTATTGTTGCAATCAGATGCGGTATGATTTAGATATACCCTGCAGAGATTTACATAATATTTTACCTTTATTTTACTCGCGAAAACGAATCTCGCGGCGTGCCCCGGGGCAGACCGACCAAAGTGTTTATATGAGCAGAAATATTGTATTAAATTATTGCACGGCGGGATAAGGGACACACCCTATTAAGTAGGTAGGTATAGCGTATAACAATAATTTCCAACGTTCGGGTTAAATCGAATTCCAAAATGCGTTTCTTATATCGGTGTGAAAATTCCGCCATTAAGCCGAATCCTGCTCCTCCTCCTCCTGCGGCATTAACGAGATATTAAAAGATTATACCATATTCTTCCTATATTTAAACTGTATTTAATCGTTTCGTCGCTAATTATTTTCAGCGCAGGCATATTTTATTGTTTGCACGATATTATTGCTTATGAGAGACGTTGCTTAAACGACTCTTTAGAAATAAGCTTTATATTAATACCTACGGAGTTGTCTATAAAATTAAGAATTTTAATTCAGGTCGTAATTTCGTCGTCATATTATCAAATCGATACGATTAAATACCATCAAAATAGATGATTTCTAAGACTAAATGATAATAAATCCAATTATACATTTATAAATACCAGCAAAACTATTCATAATTTAATTTATATATTTCATTTATCATTCATAATTCGAATAAAATACGTATTAAACTATTAATTGAACTTCATATAATTATATTAAATGATTTTTTTTATTATCCATATCGTTTAGAAAAAACATAACAATATAATCATATTTTATCTCAACGAGTCAAATCTTTCGAGCATAGCTTAGGTACCACATTATAATATAATAATATAACCATCAATCATCATATTCTCATAATATGTTTTTATAAATTTGATCACGATGCTATAATGTGGATCGATAAAACAGTTTAGTCGCAGTTAATTTTGAAAACAACTCATTTTATAACGATATATTTTTTGAGCACGGCAAAAGTATGATATGTTTATTACTCTCAATGTAACAATTATAGCCGGTTCCTTCGGTATTTATTATGAAACGTAGAATTTACGGTTTTCAGGTGTTATATACGACCAACGGAATAAAAATGAGTTAAATTATACGTGTACAACTGTTGGAGTGTTTAAATAAATACGTTTTTAAAATGACACATTTCGTTTTGTTTGTATATACATAATATGACGTTGCCGGCAAATGTTTCAAGTGGGAAAAAAATGAGGCCGCAAAGTCATTTTTTTTTTCTTCAAAGTTGTATCAAGAAATATATTGTAAAATGAAGAGAGGATTTCAATTTGTTTGGTCTAAAAACAGTCTAAAAGTTTTCGTGTAAAAAATGAAAAATTGCCAACTTTTAGATGAACGGCGAACAGTAATAAAATATGATTTATACACTTTGTAAAAGTTATTCTTATAAATACGACCATCTTTGTATAACATCCGTCTTAACCATATATCATATTCACATTTTTTTTTCCGAATTTTTATCTATATTTCGCTATCTTAAGTTATCTAAATTAACTAATATAAATATGTTCCTATTTTTCATCAACAAAAAAAAAATCTCTCCGTTTGAGATAACGAGATAATAGATTACCAACTATTTGTTCAACTTGTTTTGTGGGGCCACATATTATATTAATACCGATGGTAAGAAACACGACACAGCTTATTGTATTGTTCTCTAAAAAACACGAAATCCTAATTAAATACCATAAATTATGGCGAGCAAATTTATTCATACGATTTCCCATAGCCATTCATATATTTTTCTTTTTAGCATAAATATGAATTCCGAGTAAACGTTTTATAAGTTAATACAATATACAGCGCGGTTTAATTAGAATGCTCACTTGGGCGTTAGGTTATATAGGCCCAAGTGTGACTTTTAGTTTCCTCTAGGGAATTTGGTCAAAAGATTTATGAGTGCACCGTCGTTGTATTATACGACAAGTCAAACAGTAAGTGCATTAACGATTGTTGCACCAACTTGGTCGGAAAATTTTCAAACGAAAATCGAATTTCTAACCGAGATAATTGGACGAATATAAAAACCGTGTGCTACTCAAACACAATGTTACACAAACCTCTTAAAACAACTATTGGTTATACGAAAAAAAAAAACGTTAAGACCTATTGTAATCTGCCGGATTTTTAAGAGAGGAGCAATGTTAAGTTGAACTAATTTTGGATTTGAATCCTTATCGGACTGCGATCGTATGACACGGAGGATCAACAATGACATAATCCGGTCGGTCAATTTATCCGACCATTAGAGATTAAACACTTCAGGAAAGTAAATATACGATTATTACTAGAAGTTTGAAAATGTTTACACTGCAATCCTTGAGTCCTAAGAATTTCGGAATCCTAGTGATTTAATTATAAGCCTATCTGTGGGAATCAGTAAAAGTTCATCTTAAATGTATAGAATTCGCTCAAAAAAAAAATAAATAAAAGAAGGGTCTTCTCGTCTCGATTTCTAGAGTTAAAAAACGATGTTTAGCGTTGTTCCACGATGTTTTTGAACGAATCGCCTCTGAATCAATTCTGCTAATTTCAAATATTTATATGTTGTCGAATGGAAAAATTTGGAATGAAGACGATGATATAATACGGTCGCAGCCAAACCGCAGGAATAATATTAAGGAACACACGAAATGAATATTTTTAAAACGTGCAAGAGTAAACGACGGAGAACTTTTACTCCGAAGAAAAACTTTTACGTCGCATTTAAATATTCTGCGAGTGGGTGATGAAACAGCGCATGGCAGGCGGCCACGTCATTATAATACCTATGGGTATTGTCGTGTGTACATTTTTGTATCTATATTATAAAGAAGACGACTACATTTACGGCGGTAATAATGATATATTATTGGACGATTGGCCTTGTTAAGTAATAATTTATGTCCAGTTATTAGTTTTTTTTTTTGTTCGTTTCGTTTTCCGAAATTATTATGGACATTTGCGACCGGATTATAAATAGGCACCACCCGGGTGGGCGGACAAAAGAACCGCGGGAATTAAGTGTACCGCCGGCGAAATAATTAATAACAACGGGCGCCGTTCGGTTTTATACCGAGGTATAATAATATAATACACTGTATACGAACATTTATGGGAATCCATAATAAAAGGTCGCGTTTCGTTAATTAAATATTCCCAGCGGTCCGGCGCGGCGGCGGTGGCTTGTCGGCTTCCGCGCCGGAGAGGACCGTTCCGCTGGGGGAGGGGGGGAGGGGGTGGTATAGGTATGTGCACGCGCACGAGCCGACTATTATGATAATAATATTTAGTGTATCGGTTATTTATGAACGATTATTACTGCGGAGAGAGCAAGTCTCGTATGTCGTATACGTATTGAGCGAGTGTGCGTGTATAATAATATAATCTATGAACACAGGAAGAACCGGAGAAAAAGCAGGTGAAGGAGACAAGTCGAACGAGAGAGATGGAGTGACGGAGACCGAGGGAGAGAGAAGGGGAGACGCACACATACAACACACGATTTTCCACGTACCGAAAATTCAATATTATTAATGTGTATAATAATAATAATGCGGTCTCTATATAATATTGGTTGTATGTAATATAATACCCGAGGTGGAGTATCTCGTAGGACGTATCGAGTTACCGTGGTATATAAATCCCTGACTTCGTCCCGACCCGCAGCCCCACCCACGCACGCGACTGACAGTCGGGGATTGGTTCTGTCCGACGGTCTTGACCCGGTCCGTGGACAACTAATATAATAATAGAGGTCGCAGAGTGTGGTATGCCGGTATATACCCAGTGCATTATTGGTTGGTGGGTATATCCAATAAAATATTACTGCGACACTAATGTAGGGGAGTAGGGCACATCAGTATGTGCAACACAATGCATGTATAATGTACCAAACGCATGTACACGAAATGGTATGTCGATAAGTATGTGTAAGAAGATTCTTCAATTCCGGGTAACGATGTTATAAGAATCAAAAACGATATAATATTAAGTGAAAAAATCATCGGATAAGAAATGTATAAATAGGCGTAAGGGGGGAGGGGCAAGTGACAACCAGGTGCTTTTTTAAATTCGTACACCCCCCCCCCCCCCCTTTCTCATTGGCTACGCCCTTATTGTTTGTAAACATCAAACAAATTGAGGTATTTAATTGCAACATTTTTTGGAAATTTCCCAACAAGTTATGAAAAGCAGACACGAATATTATATTTTTTATAAGCCAGAGTTCACACAGAATTGTTCATATTACAGAAAATCGAACTACTTAGAACCAGTTTATGTAATTGTTAAAGTGAAGAACGAAAATAAATTAAACTACTGCGAAAATATGGTGAAACCCTATGACATATTATATAGAGTCAAAGGTAATTGATTTTATTTCGTACATGAAGCGATATACACAGATTTAAACAACTCACACATAATATGCAAACTGCTATTACATTGTACCTTTATGCTATAATATTGTTACATAATTATTAATTATTATACATATGTCGTTATAAATTTTCGCCGAAGCAAAATAATCAATTGTTAGAGACACAATAGTATAATATTATGTTATTTGTACGCGCATTACACACACAATGCAGCATGGCATATTTCGAATTTTTGAAGGATCGGAAATGGAATTTTTTTCAAATATATGTGCGCCAATGGTAGACCTACGGCGATGATAAATGATCAAAATATATAATATTATTATTGCCATCGATTTCCTTTTTCGGCCAACGTTTGTTTTTAGAGAATTTACGCGAATGCCATCATAACAAATATTATTATTATTATTTTGTTAGCCCATTAACCGCAGAAGCCGATAAACAGAGAACGTCATTATGCCCGGAAAGCAAGACTGCAGTCAACTAAATTTTTTTTTCGCTTATAATTTTTACGAGCAAATCTAATTAGTCGGAACTCATACTTATAATACCTATTTGATACCTATATACAGTAGGGTTAAATAAGTAGGTACAGTACTTTAGTTCTTACCGTAACAGTGAGAACAACTTTGAAGTATCTATTTCACGGACAGCTTTTGTAATAATTATTGTTCTATCCTCGTTAGCGATCTTTTTGACGGTAAATATTTTACATTTGTATCGTAAAAATATTTTTCGTACTACAATTAATAGTATTATTAATGCTCTAGAATCGTGCAAAAGCTATATTATAATCCATCTATAAAATTGATCTCTGTCAAGTCATTTTTCAGTAGTTTTCTTGAAATGTAATTAATAATCAATATATTAGTATGATAGTACTAATGATGAAGTTATAAGTTTACAATAAAAATTATAATTTCTCACAATTTACAACAACCAGAAAATATTTTATTAAAATTTATGAAATAATTATATCATATTGAAGCTAACTAATAAGTTTGTTGTGTGGGTTTTACACACAATATGAAAATTCAATACAATAAGAAATGAAACGTCTTAATTAAAATTATCTGAAGAACTAAAAAAAATCCAATCCAATACATAAAGCACAATGATACAATAAAAAAGTCAGTGAAGCTAACCGCTCAGCTGAGAGAATGTACCTCACCATTAGGTAAGTCACTGTAATATTATATTTATATGTGTTAAATTACTTAAATTTGAATTTAATGAAAAATAAATGTTTATGAAAAACGAATCTGAGCGAAGATGGTCCGTCAGCCTATATTACTATCTACTATATATTTATTATATATTGTACTATACATTTATTATATTTTATATATTACTAGCTGATCCTGTGCACTTCGTTACCCGTTAAATGTACAAACTGTATATGACTTAAACTTTGTTCAATGTGTTATTTAATATTTGGTGTATGATGTTCTAGATTTATCCTAACTTTTCTGTTGCCCGGAATAAAAATAACCCCGTGTTGTTTGTACGTAAGTGTATTATTGAACTCTAAAGTATCAAAGTTATACCAAGTTGGTCGTTTTTACTTAATTTCACCTACGGTGGATTAATATAATCAATCAATACAAAATTCTAACCTAACCTAACCGTGCTAAAATCCGATGAATAAAAAAAAAAAAATTAATCCTTTTTTTAATTAGCCTATCTTCTTCCCAGAGGTCTAATCTACACACAAACATTCATTTATATATATGTATTGACAAAAATAATAATACAAATCAACAAACATGCCCGATTAGCCAATAGCAACCAATATATAATACACTATTATTATTTTAATAATAATATTATTTTTATTTTTATTTTTTTCTGAACAACCCTTATCACTTAGGGGTATGAAAAATAGATAGTAGCCGATTCTCAGACCTACTGAATATGCATATTAAATTTCATAAAAATCGGTCGAGCCGTTTCGGAGGAGTATAGTAACTAACATTGTAACACGAGAATTTTATATATTAGATTATAATATAATACTATTTTAGTTCTACTATTATTAATATGGTAAATTAAATTAATTTTTTCCAGGAAACATTTATTATATTATCTATTTATATTTAATTGTTTGAACTATACCTACCTAATCGTTTATATTAGTTATATCATATATTATTGTTATTATTATTAACTTTTGAATCAATAGCAACTTACCAATAGTTACCATCGAACGGTGCGATTGAATTATAGGTCCATGATATAACTGAGAAATTGCATGCAATTTATCTAATAAATATATTAAAACGATACTGTGTACATAAAGTATAATAACATACTTAAGTATAAGTTTCAAATCCCTACAAAAAATATTTTTGAAATCACAAAAAAATTACTAAATTGTTTTTTCTTCTAATATTATTATTTTTCGTTTAAATATCTAATTTCGTAAGGATTTGAAACTAAAATATTTTAGAAAAAAATTCTGTTTATACGTTTTTTAGACTTTTTAGTCCCAAATAAATAAAATTTTTATTTAATTTTCAATAATTAGCTATAAAATTGAACATTCTATACATTGCTAACTACAAAACTGTTTGCGAATTTTCGTAATTTTGACAAATATTGTCAAAGTTTGAACTTAAAATGCTTACAAACAAAATCGTGGTTATATGTGTTTTATTTTTAAATAAAAATTAGAATTAGAAATAAAACTAGTTTTACATACCTAATGCAGTTTTGAATTTTCATTAAAAAAATCAATAGAGTTAATGTAATAATACAATTATTCATATTTTACTCGTTGTTGAGTTAGTGTTTCATTTTTACGCTCGTAACATTTTTCCAGCTATTATTTTTAATTTAAAATAGCCAATTATTTTTACTTCAATGAACGTTCTACATTAACTTTATTTTTTATTTTAACTAATTCGACATTATATCAGACAATTTTTTTAAATTAAGATGTTTTCTTTTTTATTATAATTTACTGCTGAGTTATTTTCATTTAAAATGCAGACACGATTACACGAAGTACCTAGGTTTTTATGTTTCTCTTTCTCAGTAAAGTATTTATTATTATTTTCGTTACATTTTGCTCGTTTATAGTCTAATAAATAAATGTGTAATGTTTATTATTCAAGTGTAATATTTCATTTATACATTATGTTCAAGTTTGTTTTTGGAGACTAAACACAAACTTTTGATCTATACAACGTTTACGATTGGAATCTATTCATACTATATTATAGTATATTATCAATTGTCCATCTACAATTATTGTAATATTGTTCTCTTTATTTACAAGAATAGAATATTAAATAAAATTGTTATATTTATCGCAATGTAAAATGTCAACTTTATGTAATATGCTTTCGGTTGGTTTGATCTTCATACCTTATTCCTAGTGCAGTTTTCCTTTTTTTTTTTAATTTTAACATTTAACGAAAAATAAATTCATAGTAAATCGTATGGTTAAAATAAACTATTGCATCTTTTAGTATCGTTGCGGCAGGATAATAAAAACGAAACACAGAAAACGTTGGCCTGCAAATAGAGTGACGGCGTAACAGCCGTGTGCTCAACAGGTCTCGGACGTGACGTAAAAGACTTGGTAAGTATATTACATAATAATATTATAAAGTACGACTGTGTGAGTGTTAAAAACAATTAATAGAGGAAGAAAAAGGACGGATTGCACGAATCACAATAATATTATGTTCTGCGAGAAAAGTAAGTTTTCGAATCAACCGTGGCAGTCGTCGGTCGTGTACCTGCGGAGGAATTAAACACGAAATATAAAAAAAAAACCATTTCGATTCGCTATCGGCCCGTACGCATGCGTATACCAGACTCTACGACCGTATACCCGGTATGTGGCAAATGGTAAAGAAATCCTGCCGCGAAATTAGCGTACAGGAATGTCGCGGGCGAGTAACTCGTAAATTCGGCAATCCGAGGATGGCATTCGAATGCTGTGCGGCGGGGTGGACGTCTGTGTGTCATTGACAACGGACGCGGCCGCGAAGGGTTTGCGCGGTGGGTGGCACAGGGATAGGTTTTTTGGCGGTGGGGGGTGGGTCGGCCGTCGGGGCGGTTCGGTAGAAATTATCGTAATTCCCCAAGGGTTGAAATTACATTTTAAGTCGGGCACGGTGCGGAATAATGGAGGCGGCGGCGGCGGCGGTTTTAACGAGTATCGAATTAATATTACGAGAATAGCTGCGGCGGACGACAAATGCAAAATCGATGTAAACCAGGCGCAAAAACCGGAACCCGTTCGCGGCGCCTATGATTTACGAATGTACAATATGTATACATACCATTCATTATTTCCATTATTACGACATAGCATAATATATAGACAATATTATATTATATTATATATAGCGGCTACTATTATTGTTGTTGTTATCGCGCCGCATAAAAACACCCCGTATAATAATATATTACGATGTACAATACGTCGAGTTGTTATACTTTGGGCAATGCGTCCGAAAATAATGCGAAAAATAAAACATTGTTAATTCGTCGGGATTATGGAATACCGCCGTCGTTATGGTAATAATATGCTAATTATGACGACGGCGTAGCAGGTCGTGTCGTCGACATACGATGATTTGTTGTCGATAAAATGAATGTTTATGGTAGGTGCGTTCACCTCACCCTGCGCGGGAATAATTTATAATAATAATTTAGGCAAATGTACGTATATAGGTACACTCAGCAATAAACATGATTTATTCATTATTTTTGTTAATTGTGTAAAAAGCCGATTGATAGGCACGTTAATATATTTTTGTCGTTCCGTATCATAATACGAACGAATAAATCAATCGAAATATAATTTCGTTAGTAGGTATACGCTTACTTTTTGAATTTTTTAACAGGGCACGAAATTAAAAAAAAAAGTTTTACCGCAATGATATTCCACATCCTTTTTAATCAGTACGCCACCTACGCCATAGTATTATGAAAAAAAGTAAAACATGAAAAAATATGAAAAGTCTATGTTAACTTGAAAGACAAGAATCCAACCTGACGTAATAATATTAGTAGTTTACTTTTTTTTTTAAAAAAGAAGAACAATGGTGTCTAGTTTTACAGTGGAAAAACACAGTTTATCAAGAAATAAACTTTGTTAAATATTACACGTAGCACATCTATTCCATGAGTTGAACATTGAATGCTGTTTGTTCTCTATTTGTCAGTAGTTTTTGTAACTTTTTGGCAGTATCTACCTATGCTTACGTGAGAAACTGAAAACTAAAAAATATATTCTTGGAAACCTCTCGATTTTTACATATTATTAGAGACACCGACCCAAAATAATATCTGAAATCCAACTATTATAATAATTATTGTTCTGTTCAAATTAAAAATAATAATTAACTACTATATTTTTCGAAGTGGGATCATCCAGTGACCAGTATCCTCTTGTAATAACTTTTTTTTTTTTACGAAAAATCAATAAAATATAACTGTACTTTTATTTACACGTCATTGATAAATTTAAACTGTACAAGGGAATAATATTTTTTTAGAAGACAAAATCAATAAGTCTACATACATACAATGTTTCATTAGTTTCGTTCAAATTTTCTAAACATTATTAAAAATAAAATAATTATTTTTAAAGTCTTGAAAGTATCAAACATGGTTTAAAATCATTAAATTGTGCGCAAGATTAAAAACGATAAAAATCAGTCCAGCGTATTCCTGAATCCCAATAATTCTAAATGATAATAGATCCATGATAGCAGTATCTATAAGTTAACAAGGCATAGAAGAAAAGTTTTTTATATTTACAATTTACAAAATATTAGATAGTGCTATCAACGTGTATAATATCGAATGAGTACAATATTGAATATGTAAATATGGATAACCATTAAATGGTCCATTACGCATTAGATTTTTAGTTTAAAAAATATAATAAATTTGCATACAGTTCTATCGTTGTGGCTTAAATTAATTCACAATACAATATATTCAAAGAATACTGCCAATTGGTATTTATATGCATTTTCCGTTTATTTTAGATTTTAGCTATTTATTTTGTAACGAAGTGAAAGACTTTCTGAATGTACATTTTTTTTAATTTCACTGCAGTCCAATTATTTTTATAATAATAAAACCATATTATACTATCCAATTGAAAATATAAAAAAAGACAACTGTTGTTTAGTTAGTTTCTTGAAATTGTTAATGGTGCAAAAACTATTTTTAGAAAAATGTAATTCTGTGTAAAAAAGTATTTTTATATTTATTTATTTTGATACAATTATCTTTTTAAAATCTAAACTTTATCATAATTATTATTTTTTAATGTAAAGGAGTGACCTTTTCTAACAGCGAATCCCAACGTCCAAGTAAAATAATTATTTTGTAAGTTGAAAAATGTTTTTACACAAATAAAATAATTAACACGATACACGACGTGTTGACGTGTATAATTATACTGTTTAAACTAAACCGACCTAAAAGTTACAGGGTGCATATAAAATACAGAGCCTCGAATTACGATTATAGGGATTTCACGGTTGATGTCCCGTCATAATATTATTGTTCGACTATAGGCTCTATAGCTGTAAGAGTTTCCATATGGAAACGTCACAGAAATCTGAACGAATTTGTATTTGACTAATAAATAATACAGAAATAGGTATTTGGTATCATGGTAATATGTATATAATATTATATCATTCTATGTCTACAGGTTATAATATTATATAGAGATTTTCGAGCAGAACGTTTAATGTTTTTGAGTAAAATCCGTCGGATAGTCGTCGAAAACCCATAACGAAGACCCGCTGATGGCCACCAGGCGGTGGTGGTAACGCAGAAAAAAATACCTCTAAAATTCGACCAGAGAAGTGAGTGCACGCAAAGCGTCTTATCGCCCCACGAAACGAAATTAACGTACAGGGGTGTTGTGAAAGGGTGACAGGTGGGGGTTGAGATTTAGAGAACTCGCACACGCATACACACTTGCACGCATACCTATCATAATACAACCCATTAAAGCAACACATTGCTATATATATATATTATAATAATATAATATAAATATAAAATAGGTACATATAAATCGTTATATTGTGTGCGTTGTAGGTAGGTATATAGAACCACCGCCACCTATACCACTACCACCACCACTGTAATCATAATCTATTCATGATGGTTATTATTAATGTGGACGTGATGGCGGCGAGACTCCCAGGTAGGTCCAATTAAACCAATGATAGCTTTCGGTGCTAATTTTCGGTCTATACCTATATATAATATATTTATAATATACGTGTAACGCGTCGACCGTGGGCTTCGGATTTATTATCAGCGGGCGTGGAGGAAGGAAATCCATTGCCGACACACGTCAAATTCGTTTATTCGGATGTGCGTGCTTGTGTGTGTGTCCGAGCTATATAGTTTGTGCCCTGGAGGAGGGAGGAAATTGCGGCTGAAAGAGAGTATTTGGGGTCGGTGGCTATTTATGTCCGCAATGTATATATACTAGTTGCTCGCTGTCGGCGCGTGTTGATTGTTCGATCCCAAAATTTCGCACGGGCAAAAACGATCGGTTATACTGCAATATCTGCCACCTTTATGTTATATTTGTAGGCGCCCACGACGATCCGTTTTCACAGATTTATTCTCGACCATCGAAAATTATATTATGTTTCCCGACGCTCGAAAAACGCGAGTAAGTGTGTACGCGACAGCCGAAGAGGAGTCCGTGATTTTCCATTTTTATTTATTTTTTTGTGAAAAATAACTGCCGATACTGAAGTTGTAGTGATTTCTCTCTCTGTCTGTCTGTCTCTCTCTCTCTCTATCATCGTATACCTAAGTAATATTAGTGAGATCTGTATAGATGAATATTAAAAAACAACGATGATATTGCACACTTTATAATGTCTTATTTGTCTCGTGTTTATTTTATTTAGGTTTTACTTAAATTGTCCTAACCAATACACTACAGTGTAAATTATAAACACTTGTATACACTACTTAAATACGATCGGTTCTAAATAAGCGTATGTAATCGCCAATTTTAATAATTGCTACAAGAAACTGTAAATGGAATAGGTGACTGCAGATGTGCATGGTGCATTCCATCCTGTACGCACGCAATCCTCGGGGCTGGATATGGCACGGATGCTCGTTCAATACTCATTTTTTGAATTGTTGCACATCACTATAAAAATGCACTTAGAGTCAGCGCCGATGTGAAAACTGTAATGGTTCGATAAAAAAATCGTTGAAAATCGGACGCCGATGACGGCCAGACGCGCATAGTTAACGACTCCCTGTGCGCATAAAGGTGATTTCGATATCTCAGAGACTGTATTTTTAAGTCTCAAATGTGACATCGCATAACTACTGCTATGTAATTTTAAATAGATGTTATAAAAAAAAGTGTTTATAATTAAATTCTCTGAGATGTCACAAAGTGATTTCTATGTGATTTAAATTGGAAATAACAAATAGAAATTACTATTCGACTACTATGGGTGTTATTGTATGCGGAGTCGTATCGATCTATCAACTAGATATAAATGCAATTATCGAATGCGATATCCAAGAGATATCTTGACATCTCGTCGTTGTGAAATAATCATCGAAAAAATCTAAAAATAGAAATTATAAAAAACCCACAACCTATTAGGGAGCTCATTGTGTAATCATCGAGACATCACAAAATTTAATATAAATAAAAATACATCTTATTGTAACTCCATTAAATTATTGTATTATGTATCAAGATCCCATTTCATCTTGCTTAATTAAATAATTTTATACTAACAATAATAATCATAATTCTTCAAAATTAATTGACTTGAACTGTTTAAAAAATAAATGTTTATATATTATACCAACAGGTAGCAAATCCATTGCTATAGCTCTACTTCATGAATTATAAAAAAGATATGAGTACCTGCCTTATATCTATAATAT
Organism: Sitobion miscanthi; assembly: GCA_008086715.1. Classification (NCBI taxonomy): domain Eukaryota; kingdom Metazoa; phylum Arthropoda; class Insecta; order Hemiptera; family Aphididae; genus Sitobion; species Sitobion miscanthi. Next base: position 69,050,864 of record CM017797.1, on the reverse strand, counting down.
ATTAAGTAACAATAGGTACCTAACTTACTATTCTTATGTTAGCTCTTAAGTTATACCTACTAAGGTATAGGTACTAAATACTAAATAATCTGATTTCTTAATGCTAATAATAATTAATTAGTTCTGTACCTAATTTAAAGTTTTAATAATGCCTTAATATAAATAAAGAATTAAATTTTTTCAAAAATTGAAATTAATACTTGTTTTATTTTATTCATGTATGATTGTATGAACTTGCATAAATTTAGTTTGATAAGTGATAACCAAATTATTATAACTACATAAAAAACTAACAAATAAAGTTGATTGGATTAATTACTTATTGCATGTTGCTTGGTAATAATTAGTACTTAGTAGGTAGGTGTCAGATAAGTTTTATAAGTTTATACCTACTTACCTACTTTGTTGAACAATGTATAAACTAGAAGTCTATAAATCATAAGTATACCTATACTAGTATTGTTGTTATTAATATATTCATATTTCATTATAATACTTATAACACGTACCAAACACCCGACTTATTACCTAATACCTATATGAGTCTAAATACACTATGTTATTTCTATTGAGATATCTTGTTAGTGTGTCCCAGTAAGTAAGGTCATTTAGGTTAGGGATGTTGGGCTCGACCCCGACTCAGGTCGTTGCCCGTTGGTGTGATGATTTGATAAGACTTGAATATTTTTTTCCTATTTTTCCGGACTCCACTTTGTGTACTCTCAGCAAAGTCGGTGCGCTGAAATAGGGAAGTCTCGTGTTTCTCTATATGATTGCAATGAAAGTTACAATGTGACGAAACATAGAACATTGTTTTGCGACATCGCATTCAGTAACTTCACAGGTAGGGATATTAACGGTGTCTACAACATCTCCGCGATGTCTATAGGTACTAATATTAAACTTCACATTTCACAAAATAACTGCTATATAACATTTCTGAGAATCTTTTTGCACTCGTATTACATCGTTACACTGATAACTCCCTAAAAATATCGAATATAAAGGTAGGTTTCCACTACACTCGTTCCATGCACAACATTGGCGGAGTATGAAAACAAATTAGCCCGGGAAAACTATTTGACCGACCTTCAAAATGTATTTCGTCCTGGATATATTTGGAAATTTTTTTAAGGTAAAAATGTATATTTTGAAGTTTTATAAAACGTATGCTGCCCTCAAATCAGTTATTATTATCGAACAAAATAAATCATATTTTGCTTAATAAAAACCACGAATTAAGATGCCGAACGACAGCCTGTTATCAGTATTTTTGTGAAGTCGAAAGTTTCCAGGTTCCCAAATTAACATATGGAGCCGAATGGTTACGGTGGCGAAATCCTTAACTAATTTTGTATGATTACGACTATCGAGTATCGCAATAAACATAGCGGGATATTAACATGATGATAATTTTTACGATAAAGATACGTAAAATTATAAATCTTGGTAGATGGTAGCACTGTGTTAGTTCATTAAATCATCTATTTGACTAAGTTCACCGTGGTAGGTTCGGGGCAGAGTGCGAGTCTGTGTGACAAACACACTTGTGCTACAATCATACCCGTACATGGGTGGCAAAAAAGATAAAAATTTCGTTGGCAACCATTCAACTCGTCGATAAGGAAGGTTCTTTAAACTCACAGGTTATACCAGAAACCGCGTTGTAAGTTCGCGACTGAAGAGGCGAATGCTGTCCATTGTACACCTCCAGCTAGGTTTCCGCTACATACTTTCGCGTTTCATATTGGTTGACATTGGCAAACGGCTAAGGGATTAAAATTCTACATGATAGCCGATATTATCATTCCCTATAAGATTTTATAGTCAAAGATATATTAACTTGGTCCGAGCATTCCGTGTACGTCTTTTATTTTAAATTACCTTTTACAAATTGTTTAACTAGGTTACAAACAAAATGGTGCTGTGGTCATCAACACTAGGTAAGAGGTAAGAACGGATAAACACACGTGTTACATGAAAATATTATACCACGGATACCAGCCAGTCACAGCAAAGGGTTTTTATTCATAGCGGTGGACTATGCCAGCGGGATATCGCGACTGGTATAGTGTGCCGTTGCAGTCTGTTCATAGTTTCAAACAAATAATAATTAGAGTTCGATTATGTTGAACTATATTGATGTTTGAATTATGTGTGTATTTTAATAATACAATGTCTTTCTACTTGTACCTCATATAATAATATTATATTGTGATATTTTCTAATCGTATGCTAATACTTGACCGTAGGTACCTACTTTGTGTGCGTAATTAATTTTCTTTTATTATATACAATTTTGTTTTATATAGTCTAAACTATTATATATTTGTAGTTAATAATTATTCAAATTGATTTACAAAACAAATTATGGTATTTAGTACCAGTCAAATATTAATTGTAAGTATTTTTCAAATATTAATTGTAAGCATTCTTCAAATATTGTCCAAATAAATTTGAATTCATATACAAAATACAATTCTACGAATTAAAACATGTTATTTGAAAAATTTGTGCTTATTATTTTGCATATATTTTCAGTTTGTAGTGCTGAATGCTGATCGATAGTAATATGATTTACGCTTTGGACGTTTACACTAAATGCGGCCGCATTGGTGGCTATAATTTAGAATATGGTTTGGTAATTTTCCAGTAAAATTTAATCTCGCTAAACAAAATTATATGCACTATTTTAAACGCATAATTTTTAACGCATCGTGAGTTTAATTTTGTAAGCGAAAATTAACGGTTTATAGAACTGTTTTAAAAGCACATTTACGCTTTCATTATATTAATAATAATTGTAATAAAATGTGAATATAAATAATTTACATACGTTTTGAAACTAAACGTCTAAACTTGAATTTTTTCTTACTGTGATATATTAATATTGAACACTGGGTATAGCAATGGTATACACGGTTTATGGTAATATTCATTTATAAGCATGTTGTACTTAATAAAGTACCTACATAATGAAACAGTTCTTAATAATTTATTATAATTATTTTGTGTTAGGTACTTGAAAACAATAATGTTGATGATATTTTTCTTGTTTTATAAATTGTATATTGATTTACGAGTGGAATAAAAAATTAATTTTATTCGATATTTGCAATCATACTAAACCTTGTGAATCGTTTCAAACTTTTAACTACCATTAGTGGTTGTAGTTTTCTTGAACGGTTGTGTATGTGTAATATAGTTGAGAATAATAATATTATGATAACGAATGATCCGCTTTTGGATTATAACTCCACTGAAACTTTGTAAAGGCTTTATCAACTATTTGTCTTTGTGGAATATTTAGCAGTCCTCGAAACGTGTCGATGAGCTGTTTACCTAGAACCGTTAGACAAAAGTTTTCAATTCACGGTAAGGCGATACTATGCACTACAGACAACAATGATAAAGAAAAATATATTATTTATCTTTTTTTTTTTTATTACTTATTCATAGAAATTGTCTTATTACAATAACGAAGTGGAAAAATAATGGATCAAATTACACAAAATGTTAAACTCAATTGTTCGTATATCTATATATTAGCTGGTTAATCAAAGTTCAACGATTCAACCAGATATCTGGATTTGACACCACGAGTAAAATAATTAAATTTTGTACTGATGTTAAACTATTATGTACCTGTAATACCTGATAACACGTTTAAATGTTTGTTATTTGGAAATATTATTTTTATTTTACAAGTGATTAAAAATCAAAACGATAGCTGTAAAAAAAAAAAACGTTATACGATGTTAATAGTTACTATATGGTAGTTTTTTATTTTCATTGCTTAACTGATTTTAAATTATTATTAAAATTTTTTTTTTATAAAATTCATAGAAATTGTCTTATTAGAATAACGAAGTGGAATAATTATGTATCAAAATATATAAAACTTTAAACTTAATTGTTCATATATCTATATATTAGCTGGTTAATCAAAGTTCAACGATTCAACCAGATATCTGGATTTGACACCACGAGTAAAATAATTTAATTTTGTACTGATATGTTAAACTATTATATTGTATTTATATACCTACACTTAATAACATGTTTAAATATTTGTAATTTGGAAATATTATTTTCACTTTATTAGTGATCAAAAATCAAAACGATAGCTATATAAAAAAATGTTATACGATTTTAATAGTTACTAGATGGTGGTTTTTTGATTTCATTGCCTAACTGATTTTAAATTATTTGCATACCTTGACAATGATACGATATTAAATTGTTTTTTAATGACTTTTAAACTGCGCTATTCTATTTTCATCTGTAATGATCATTACTTGGAGACTTTTTGTGACAGCCGAAAATATATTATGTATAATAGAAATGTCTCTTCTCAGTATCTGATCAACATGATAATTAAATTGTATTGAAAAAAGGTTTAAAAAAAACACTTTGGATATTTGATGGGTTTTTTCTGTTTAAAAAACATGATTGACTGAAAAAAAATAAAATAGCGATTTTAATTTCGTCCGAAAGGTGAAGAGTACGCAAAAGCAAACTTTTCCATAGTTTTATAAAAAAACCTTTGGTGTTACGAGTGTCTGAGGACCCGTTAAATAGAAAGAAAAACTCACGAAGATGAAATAAAAAAAAAAGTTTCGTAAATTGTTATCAAAAGAATATTTAGCCGCGTCTTAGTGGAACTTAATAAAATATTGCATTTATGAAGAACAGAAAGAATATACACGTCCTGCAATTTAAAATTTAAATATATCGCGCACTTAATGAAAACACATTTTGTATTATTTCTTTGTTGGTGTGTCACTCCTGTAACGACATAATAATTATAACGTAGACATTTCATAACTTCCCTCGGCAAGACGTCGTGATCATAAAATATGTCCTTGGCCTTTGTAACGTAAGTACGCAATGTGTGTCAATTAGTTTTGTCCAATACAGGTACGACCGATATAAAATTAAATCGTCTGTTGCAAGTTGTAGTTGCATTGTGGAACTTCAAATTGTCACTTATATACATAAATTATGTTCCGTTAAATACGTCTCAAGTATAGCGATAATTGTCGCTCGAAGTTCATCTAAAATTTGATATCGTTTGAAAGGCATAAATAAGTTTTTGGCGAACGGCGTAGTGCCTGCTTTTTCAAAAGATTAAAATCCACTCCCATTTTTAATAATATATTAAACTCTTTTCGGAAGGACCAAACAATCGCTATTATTTGATCATGAACGAGTGCGTATAGGCACTAACCGATTAGACTTAAATCGTAGCTGATGAAAAGATTATTTGCTGACGAATTGACATGAACACGCGTCGTTGTCATCTTGCATAATATATCACATAATTCTGAAAGCATTAATGAAGACCTGAGGGCAACAACAAGACTTTTCCAATTGATACAATTTTTCAGGAATCACTTAAAACTGTTTTAAAAATTAAATGATAAAATCAAAATTAACAAAAGATCCAACTTCAATTCGTATAAGTAGTAACTAGCGAAAAGTTGTCAAAATCAAAATTTTTTGTCGCAAAAAAAAAACAAAACTTACGCCACAGAATTCTGCTTAATATTAATATAATATATTATTATAACTGAAGAGTGCAGTTATCATATAATATAGTTGTACGCTTGGCTCGGTGCTTTACAATAATCTTTTACAATAAAAGATATATTTTATTATTTGTCACCGATACAACACTGCCGGGAAAAGAATTATCGATGTAATTTTTCGGAATCTTCAACGTAACCGACACAATATTTAAACGTTTTTGAAACGTATTATTATGATCTCGTTTTATGAGGCGACTTAGACATTATTGAAGTCGCCATCACGAAACAAACAATATAATATTGTACAGATTTAATATTTCACAACGTCGCTTTTCGTATGGTTCACTCGCTGTTTTTATTTTGTATCAACTGTGCCTATATTATATGGTCGACAGAGAGAATCACGCAGCACAGCACCCCGAAAAATAATTTCTCACGGTCGTACAATAATTGTTATTTTCTGAGGGTCAGCCATGTCGTATGTACAATGTTTGTACACAGGGTGATTCGCAAAGCACACGTACATCTACCGTTTGTTCTGATAAAAGGAAATAAATAAATACACTAAGTTTTTATTTTTTTTTTTTGATTTTCCTTTATCCGAAGATCACCATGTGTCTTATGGAGACGAAAACTCATTATTTTCAAATCGACTACGCGTTTTTCATCACACGGTGATTTTTTAAGCTGATGACTTCTTTTTAAAGCGTTGATGCATTTAAATCAAAATTTGGTCTAGTAGTTTCTGAGTTGTTCAATATTGCAGTGCACGTTCTAACGATTATTTAGTTTTCAACAGTTGTTCTTCAATCGCTTATATAAAATATAATATGTTACGTTTAGTTTTGTACTAATATTATAATATACTCGGAGACGAAATCATAAAGATGTGGTGTACCTATAGTAATGGGTCTTAAATTTATAGAGAGATTTTAATAATACTTTAAGACGAGGGTGTGTTGTGAGTCGCCCCGTACAAACGTGCGCACGATATTATTATTATTATTGTGATATGACTTAGGCATTTGTTTATCGTTTCCTTTGTCGATACTGCAGTACACGTACTAACGATGATTTAGTTTTTAATAACTGTTCTTCAATCGCTTACATAAAAAAAAATATGTTACGTTTTGTTTTGTGCTAATATTATGATATAGGTACTTGGAGACGTTTTTTTTAAATCATAAAGATGCGGTATAGGTCTTAAGTTTATAGAGAGATTTTAATAATAATTTAATTTAAAGACGTATCGTTGGAAGGAAAATTTGGGTGAGCGCAACGAACGTGCGTATTGTGAATCGCCCCGTATAAACGTGCGCACTATATTATTATTATTGTGATACGACTTAGGCATTTGTTTATCGTTTCCTTTGTCGAGACCGTATAGGGTTGGATCTCGTTTTCGGTAAAACGGGTACGCGTGACGGCGGTTGTCAGCGAACCGTGAGCGCGACTTTCGCAGGAAACGAAATAACGTCCGTTCAATTATTGTTATTAACTCAGCCCGGCCACATTTATTATGGTGTAATATCTATGATATTATTATTGTACTCTTCTGCGTCCGGAAAATATTTATGTTGGTCGTTCGACGGGCTTTTGCGCTGCATTTGCGATATTCTTCCGGCCGGTCACCGTTTCGTTATTATTATGAAAATATAATAATTTAACGCGACCGCCACTACGACTGGCGATATTATACAATCCGTAACTATACACGCACGCTGTACAAACACGCTTGTCGCACTTAACCCGAAGTGTTACCACATTGCAATAGTGTAACATTTTTGCCGTCCGAATTCCAATAATGATGTGCACTTGTCCGGCCCTCATTAGATGAAACCCTAGTACGGTGTCATCATCCATGCCTGGTACACAATTTTATTTTTGGGATTTTTAAAATAATAACCGGCCTTTTCATTTTTTTTCTGTATGGCAGCTGGTTTCGAGTGTACTTCACTTGACCAAAAAGGGTATTCGAAACGGATGTATTAAATTCAGTGAATTCATTGAGTTAAATCATTAACCATTGTGCCTATACCCTATATGGTATACGAAAAATCAATTTCGAACGAAGAAGGCGGGTGTTTATGTCATTCGATTAATCATATTTATAATATTATCAATAGTATTTTTTTAATATGATAGGTTGAACTAACTTTTGTCAAAATTATTATATGATTTAACTTACCGTACGGGACGGTTTAAAATGGTATAGAATAGCCGTATAGACTATATTTGAGTCAAAACAAAACAAGAAAAACACATTCATCGTTATTTATTGTTGAAATATAAAATTTCACTAAAATTTCAACTTAAGTAAACAGTTTAAGAAAAAAAAAATTATATTAAAATAAAAACTACAATTATTGTAAGACCCATACATTCCTCTTCAACTCTGAGAATCTAAAATATTATTAAAATTTACGTAACTTAAATTCATATGATTGGTCAGTCATTTTTTTTACTATCCAACGATAGTATTAAATTAATTTATTGATAAAATTATTTACTATAAAGCAGAATGTAAAGGTATTGCACATGCTAAACTTATGTATTACTCGTTGTTATATGTACAAAATATTGAATTAATAGTTTTATTTATCAGCTTTTAAATAATAAATTATTGATAATATTAGAGAAGTATTAGGGATACTTGGTTACCCGGCACAGGCGGTGCATTATCTATTAAAAAATTAATAAATTATGATAAAAATCAGATTATTTTTGCAATATTACAAAAATGTACTGAGGAAATTATAGTGTAGAAAGTTACATAGATCATACACCATACACTATATATATATATAGTTGCCATGTTGCTAATAAACTTCAGTGTATAATGTATTTATAAATATAATTTACATTAAGCGTAAAATATTTAACTAAACCGAACAGTTTTATGGGTGTGACACGGTTGTTTTTTCGAGGCGAATTTTTTCTCAACATGTTTGTTTTAACGTTCAAAAAACATAATTAACAATCAGGATGATTTAATGTTTTACATACTTTTTATGGTTTTTTTGTGCTCCCTCGTCGAAAGCGAAGTAAATAACGTTTAACGAACGTGACGTTTCAGTTTGACGATTCAATTTTTGTCTATAGACGAACGCAATATCATTAGGTATATTATATTTTGTTTTTAATTTTTCATGTATTTTGTAATTCAAGCAAAAAACAATTTTAAACATTTTACCGATATTTTAAATGTTGCCTTGGTGTAAATGAGATATAGGTAGGTATTAACATCATATAGTATTAGAGTAGGTTTATAGTATAATTAACATTATGGAGTTCTACCTTTAACTTTGGTACTATACGTAGATATATTTATTTGTTTATTCACGCGAAACACATCAAACAAACCTTGTTGACTATTTGAGTGGTACGCCTACATTAAAGCAATTAATAAAAAGTTGTAATGATAAGTAGGTTATTAGCATTGCAGGTTTTTTCCAAAGTATTACCGTCACATTTTATTTGTATTGGTGGAATGCCGTAATCTTGTAATTTAGTATTTTATTTTCTCTTTGAATTAAGCCTATTAAAAAATGTTCGGTATTCGATTACCGAAATGACCGTTCATTGGACATTATATTAATAAAATATGCACTTAAAATGCAAAATAATATAGTATAAGATTCACTTAAAATGGTTTTTAATTTAATTTAATTTAATTATTTTTATTAATACTATAGGTTATTATACATTAGTAAATTACATTTTACATGTATAAAAATGTGTTTATTTAATACAAAAAAAAAACTAAAATATTGATTGAATTTTAATTTTATTTAATACTATTCACCTGAAACACTTTAAAATTTTTTTTACGTATTTATTTTGTTAAAATAATAGAACAAACTTAAATATATTTATTTGCGGGTACCTTATTCATCTTAAATCTTTACTATTGCAATGGAGAAAAAAAAATGTTTTTCAAACATGTCAATCGACAGAGTTTGATTAAAAATACCGGTAAATGAACTAAAAAAGGAAAATATGACCTAAGAATGCAAAATAAAAGTTTCACAGATAGATTCATAGTTACATAATTCAAATTATGTACTTCAAAGATACGTTTGACAATCACCGAAAAAAAAAATGCGCTTCCCTACAAATTCACAGCCCTAAATATCGTCGCGTTTGATCACTTTGGAATAATACAATGCCATTAACTATACGTAGTAATGTTACAACACAGCACATCATATACAAGATAACAATGTTTATATATAATATACAGTGTGTTTCACTCAAATGGTAACATGAAATATTTCTGTTCAGTGACCTTGGATTGAATTGGGAGTTTTTCGAGGAGCTAGGGAATACTAAAATATAAATTTTGTGATCATTTTCGAAATTTTAATTCTTTTATTGTGCGCCTGCGCAATAAAACTTATATTTTTTGTTAAGTGGAAACACCTTTTTTTAACACCAGATTTCGATAGAACTATTTCTTTAAGCAACTTTGATAAACAAACTTTTTTCCTATCTCAGAAATTGACTGAATTACAGCCATCCTAAGTTGAAACAAAAAAAAAATTGTTGTTAAATTTTCAATATTCTGTATTTTGTCATTTTATTATTATTTTTGGTTGGAAGCAAGATAAATGGAAGGGCATGCGTTTATAGGTTTTTTAAATTAAGTTAAACATTTTATTTTTATAATTAAGTTTAAATTTAATTAATTATTTCAAAATAATTCTTATTGTATTGTGAACCTGAAGATAGCACAAAATAATTGTATTTATAAATTATAACGTATCTTTATCGGCTGACTGGTGGATAACACTATGTAGTTCACTACTACCTACCTATTTTTGATTATTAAGTTATTTCACTGAAAGTTATAAATTTATAATTATAATTTGATTATTCAAACCGAGAATAATTACGTTCGTATTGGATACATTTGCATTGAATTCTGATTTTTCTTATTTTATTTTAGTACTTCCGCTTATTTATAATACAAAAATGGCAAGTTATAGTAAACAATTGGATATGATATTAGTTTTTAATGAGGCCCATCAACATTTTCGTCAAGCTGCACAATTATACGCCGAAAGATATCCCGATAGATGTCAACCAGCGCATAATTACTTTTTAAATTTCGAAAATCAAATCCGAACTTATGGCTCATTTGGAAATAGAGGTAATCGTCGTCAAATACCACAAGTACAGGCTGAAGTTAACGAAGAAACTGAAACACAAGTATTGGCGTATGTTCAAATTAACCCATGATCATCTATACATCATATTGCAAATGAATAGTTGGAATTAACCCGCGCAAGGTAAATTCAATTAAAAAAAAATTTAAACTTCGACCCTATAAACCGGATTTAGTTAACCATCTTCGAGTGGGAGATAGTGAATGTAGATTATTATTTATTGCATGGGTTATTGCAACCTAACCAAAGTTGCTTAAAAGAAATAGTTCTATCGAAATCTGGTGTTGAAAATAGGTGTTTCTATTTAAAAAAATGTAAGTTTATTGCGCAAGCGCACAATAAATGAATTAAAAATTCGAAAATGATCACAAAATGTGTATTTTAGTATTCCCTAGCTCCTCGAAAAAACCCCAATTCAATCCAAGGTCATTGAACGGAAATATTTTGTGTTACCATTTGAGTGAAACACACTGTATATGTCATGGTACATGTATTTGCGTTTCAATAAAGATGTAATATTTAACGTCAATATATATACAGACCGCAAGTGTAATATACGCGATAATATTATTATTATCCAGCAGCCGCACCGCACGCCGCGAGTTCCGAAATTTGTTGGCGAACGATATGATATCCGACGGATATGTGCATTGGACCACTGAGACATATTCCATTTCCAATTATTTTCAGAGTCCTGGAGCTGAATGCCATGAGATCGGCAAAGTTTCGACGGGGTGTAATTCAGTACGGTACGCTACGTCCCCTCCCCCCCGAAATCCTCGCCCCAGCCTACAACCGAAGCGGAGCGGAGTCTATACACAACGTCGGCGTGTTGGATTCGATTTCCCACGTTTTAATGATATACGATTGTAGCGGACAGTGTTTTGGAAAGGTTAGGTATTTTTCTCCTCGTCGTCCTTTATCATCTCTTCCGAAAAAAAGTCCTCTCAGGTTTTCAAAGAAAAATTAAAATAATATATTAACAATCCAAGACGTATTTATAATCGGCAAGGTAAATGTCGCAGAATATACGTATTGTTTTGTTTTATCATTGAGGTTTATGACGATTAATTCGATATTGTCTTTCAACTCTGCAGATTTCCCCTTGTTTTTGTCTCGATTCGGTAGTTAATGTTATTATGACAACAAATTACAATAGCTACCCGTAATTAGCCGTGCTCTCCCGCGCTGCGTTGCATCGATTGTTTTTACTTCAATTTATCGGTGTAAAACAATGATCGCGTGTTTTTCACGCCTTCATTAAATAGGCAGTGCCATGTGTTGTGATTCTGTCAATGAACTCTTTAGCAAATGTTTAGTAATTATTTGATTTTTTCGATAAAATCGTGAACAGGTGATTATTAATTGATTTGGAAAAATGTTGAATTCTGGAACTGCATTGCTGTGGAGAAGGTATGTCTTGTAGGTAAGAACATCGGAAGGTTATGAGTTAATGATCGTATGATCGCTGCAGATATTGTTTGCGTAATATGTGCGAAACGATAAGTTATTTTCAAGATAAGAGGCAAATATAATGTAGTCTTTTTCCAAGTTAATCACGGAAAAAGTTCCCTCCGATGGGAGAAAATGTGTTTATGTGATTTAAAATTATTTTGGCGGTTTTCCCGAGTTAGATAACTCATGAGTTTGTTAAAGGTTTTATAATAATCGTATATGATATTAATGACTGTCCGTGTAATATGTACGAATAATGTTTTTCCAAGGTTATTATTGTGGAATTTTCTGTTATAGCACTTTTGATTAAAAACCATATTATCTACTCAAATTAAGTATGTTATATTTACAAAATCTCGTAAGCCATTAGTCATTACTTTGATTGATTATGGCTCACAATTTATGAGTTAATGTATGGTCAACAGACAACAATTATTAATCGTCTATCTTAAACTAAATAATATAGAAATAAACCTGATGACATTTATACTATTAATACAGTGATATATTATTTGTAACCACCTTGATGTACTTTTCCATACATCTCAAGTAATTATCTATAATATAAAATCAATCAAACGCAATAATAACAGCAAAAAATAGTACAAGAAATTATGTGTACTCATGACGTTTTATTTGTACACAGTTTCACAGTCGTATATAAAATTCATATCCATAATATTATGTATGGCTTGCATAGAACTCATAATGTTTTAAAAGGGTATTATAATATAATATAATATTATTTGTGTTTAGGTTTTCCATACATTAGACTTGCTATTGTAACCGTAGTTTTCTTAGTGTTATTTATGTATTTGTAAATTGTTTTCAATTAACACTTTAGGATAACACGAGTGTTCAAGAACGTAGAATAGATGATTACAACTCTGACTCGATTCAATAATAATTATGTCTGGTCACTCATGACTAAATAAACAATAATGAATAACTATAGATACCCATTATACCTACGCATTAATTTTTTGTCAACGTAATTTTCAATTAAACTCCATATATAAATTATTTCATTAACGTCCACAATGCAGCTATGGTAATTGTTAATATTACTACCTAGTTTATTTAATCGTATCAAATAATTTCGATGATTTATCTTAATTAAATATTTGCTCTATTAAATCCGATTTTAGTAATGATTGGATAGTTCAGTCTATAAGTGAATAAAAATAAGAGAAACTCAATTAATTTTATATGGGTTTATTATTTTCTTTTGACGACTTTCAATCAGAGTCCAGTTTATGATTGGATAACGACTATTATAATTTTATTCTTATAACTGACTCTTTTTTTATTATATTTTTTAGTTTTTTTCTCACTTCTATCCCGTGTTGACTTTATTCGCTTTTTTATGACATCATTAAAGTTTACGCTGTTTGCGGCAAAAACGAATCGTGTAAAGTGGACCAACTTCTTCTCAACCTCCACACACACACACACACACACACACACACACACACACACACACACACACACACACACACACACACACACACACACACACATACATACATATACGTATTTGTTTTACCATCGTAATAAAAGATAAGCATTGCAAAGGGGGTGGCCATGAGAAAAAAACAACTGGATAGAAACTTTCACAATTATCTTGTACAGCTCTTTTCCACGCTTTCCCGTAGATTTGACTGAAAACCAACGGGTTTTATTCGCATAAAAAATAAATACTAAACTTTTCACACTAATGAAAAAGTATCAGACCAATATAATAGTAAAACCATATTAATTGTATTACTTTGGTGTACCTACTATGGTATGTTATCACTTCGGCACTAGTGGAAAAACCTTAGTAGTTACACATTTAGCTTACCTATTGCGATCGTATAATGTTGATTATAATAATATAGATTATAGATAGACATAACAACACATATAGGTATATCCCGATCAAAATTATTTGATTTTAAAACTTTGTTAATATGATTATTATCATATCACTATAATTTATTTCCAATATGTTACTTTAATGAAATTTGATCCGTATAATAATTACAGTTAAGATTAGAATAAGTAACTGACATTATTGACTTGGAAATTAACATTATTTACTTTTGAATTAGGGGAAAAAAATAAACAACTGAATCTAACGATTATACCGTAGGTACGTATAGGCAAGTCCGGGAATATTAAAGATTTTTTTTTACTCATTAAGTTAAGTTATTTTAAAATAATTAATATAATATAATAATAGTTAAGTTAAGTTAAAAGTAACTCGTATTTTTTTCGTTAACTCATTAAGTTAAAAGTTAACTTTGAAAAAAAAGTAACTTAACTCAGTCTAAAGTTAAAATTTGCTAATTTGCAATAATAAAAATTTCAGACACATAATATGGCTTATTAGATAATTTTTCTTTACGCTCAAGAAAATTACTGAGGAAATTTAAAATAATACATCAAAGTAAAAACCCATTCAAAAAATTTGCATTTTTCTGTGGACGAAAATGAACTTTTTAGATACTTTTGAAATAAAATTAACTTGAAGTTAACATATAAATCTTGAAAAAATGTAACTTATTAAGTTAAGAGTTGATTTGAAAAATGTAACGAGTTAATTAACTTAATGTTTTAACTTAATTTTAACTTTTAACTCGTTAATGCCCAGCCTTGCGTATAGGTACCATTTTTGTTGCCATTATAATATAATTGACAGATGATAATACTTAAACTAAAGACAATTTAACTATGATTAACAATTTTTAATTATTTATTTAGTGTGTTGTGCGTCCAAAAGTTCATAACAGACGGGCATGGACCGTTAATTTTCAATATGTGAAAGTTAATTTTTGAACCAAGTCGTAACATAGAACAATACACATTGATCTAAAAATATAATCAGTCTCTATTACAGGTGAAAATAACTACTGAAAATTCCACAACAAATCAATTAACCACACAAATCCACTACCTAGTACCTAACTTAGCCAGTGAATTCATCCCAGATAACACCTCACGTCGATTAAATCTACTCTGGTGTTGAGATCTCTTGAATGTATTAATATCTAAAAACTTCTTTTCTCCCATTTCAAAGGGTTTCCACACTGATGAGTCTTCTTCCCCATGTAATTCATGTTATTAAATATTAGTTTAACTCACCAAATTTACTTACTGTACATAAATTATAGATTGTAAATATACTTTTGTTTAAATAATTATAACAATAATAAAAAAACAAAGAAATTATCTTAAGCTTAAAAATAATAATTTTCTTATGGTAACTACAAAATCAATTAATCAAAATACAATAACCAAAAAACATTTAGATTCAAACGTCTTATACATTACACGTTTAATCGAGAACATTTATATTGACTATCACCCAATTGAACATTTTGAAATAGCACAAAGGGAACATTTTGTCCACAGCTAAAAACTTAAATATATATATGTATTTGTATTGGATGACTCAAACAGCAGGGCTGAAAACGCTCGTTGAAAAAAAAGTAAAAACCTTTCAGGACGAATATATATATTATTGGATGTTGAAGAACGTCCGTATACGTTGAAATTCACTCATTTTTTACTTTGTGATCGTTTTAAACTGTCTAAAACATCTTTAGAAGAAATCGAGCTTAACAATGTTCGACATTTTTATTTTATTTTATAGAAAATCTGAGTTTACCGACTTGTTGAATGTGAATATTGCATAATATTCAAAATGTAATTAAACTTCATTCACTAAACTTACGAACAAAAACATTATTATTTATATATCAATTGCACAGCCACCGAGCATATTGTAATAATATTATTTAGTCAATGTATTTTAGTTACGAATTCGTGTTTTTCTTGGTAAATTAACAAAACAATGATTATGTTTCATAATACTAAATATTGACATTGTAGATAGGCACACTATTCTCGAGGAAATTTAATGTTGCTTGTCGAGGCAAACAGATCTCGATAATTTATTTAAAATTTTTGAACAGCAACGTGGCAGTCTAGTTTACGACTACACTTCTGATCATGTTTGCAAACGTAGAGTAACGACGACCACCGTCGTGGGACAAGCGCCTACACTTGTGTTTAAGTGTCATGTTTGGTGAAAAGCCTGCGAATCGATATCACGTGTTCAAATCAACTCTCTATAGTCTCATAATCACTTTAAGACACTGATCTTAAACCGTCCTCTCCGTTTACTGTATAATTATAGTAGGTACACTGGGCTGTCGCGTTGTCTAATCCCGTTTGGTCCGTTCTTTATTCCGTTTCAGCGGTTGTGCTTGTTTTTTATATGTAATATGATAACTCGGTTTGTAAATATACCGATATTTCCATGCTGTATAATAGATAATACTAATTATAAATTGATAGAGCTTATTAAATATTGACACTGCAGATAGCCACACTATTTTGGAAAAGTTAAATGTCTCTCGTCGAGGCAAACGGGTCACAATAAATGATTTAACATTTTTGAACAGCAACGTAGCGGTCTAGTTTACTACTGCACTTCTGATCACGTTTGCCAACCAACAAAGAGTAACGACGACCATCGTCATGTGTCAAGTGCCTACACTTGTGCTTAAGTGTCATGCTTGGTGAAAAGCCTGCGAATCGGTAGCACGTGACCAAGTCAATTCTCTATAGTCTCATAACCACTTTAAGGCACTGATCTTAATTTGTCCTCTCCGTCTGCTGTATCATAATAGTAGATACACTGGGCTGTCACGTTGTCTAATCCCGTCTGGTCAGTTCTTCATTCCATTCCAGCAGTTGCGGATGTTTAATATGATTTTACGGTTTATGAATATACCGATATTTGCAGGCTGTATACGTCATAACGAATTCTAATTTTAAATGAATAGAGCAATTTATTTATTAATATATAGCCATGAAATGTAACACGATATTATTATTTGATTAATTAGTTACATATGATTACCACGTATCGTAATGGTCAAGGTATAACGGAAAGATTTTGGTTCAAATGCGTAAAAACTATAGTCTGTAATAATTAATTAATTTCTGAATATGATAAATTAGTGCATTAATCATATTTAAAATGACGATAATAATATTACGTATTATTATTTTCGTAATACTGAATAATATACTTATTATAGTTGTTTATTATAATAATAAAAATGATTAATATTATATATTTTTATATTATGTTACAATTTAAAATATTCACGAGTTAATTGTATTAAGATTGTTAGTCTGCATTGCGTGTTTTTGCTCAGTGGATCAGATAAAAAAATACTAAGTAAACAGTTTTTTTTTGTCACAAAAATTAAAGCCTAGGAATTGGAAACTAAAAAAAAGTAAAATAATACATTTTTTTTCACAACTAAAAAAGAGTCATCTGATATGTTTTTCGTTTTTGTAAGCAACGTTAACTTATTCATAGATAATAATACTTAATAGTGTAAACAACAACATGTGTTTATAAATAATTTATTTAATTGAGCTATTCATATTGTATGATTAAATTGTTATGTAAAAATGTATATCAAACATTTTGGTAGTATACTCGTATTAATATTAAATGCAAACATAATTTTTATTTCGGTTTGTGATGGCAATAACGAATTAATGAAATTGCACGTCGAACGGCGTGATAGATAGGCAATTTAGCTACACGAATGCGTGCTAAACCATATTATAGTCGTTTGGTACATAATAATATCGATCTTTCGAAGTCTTATTTATTGTGTATGTTAAAGGGCTTTTTACCACATCCAGTCACAAATTCATAAGACAGTTATTTTAAAAAAACTCCATGAACAAAATAAATTAAATATAAAATGCACATACCGTTCCATTTAACTTATTTTTATCACTTTAAGTATAATAGGTATTGTACAATACATTATAGTTATTGTGCATAGTGGAAACTATGGAAGTCACTCTGCTGTATATCGAGTGTAAGTACCTCGTCATTGAGTAGGTCACTGCAGGATATGTTAAATTTTTATTTATACGATGTTGTATACAATTCTGAATAGACATATTGAGTTACACACTATTTCTATGGATATAAATATACAATAATATATTTTATAATTTATTATGATTATTATAATTTTTTTTTATGTACTGTAAATACTGTATGTTAAACTAATTTCTGACAACAATATCGCATATTTTATCGTAATATTAATTATCATACTATTATTATATCATAAATCATATCTATTAACTTCAAAGTCAAAACTAAAAACGGTAGAGCGTTGTGAATAGGTTTGTGGCATGAATAGATTAAAATTAGTATAAATAATAAAATATTGAATATTTCATTTTGTGAAGAAAACAATAATATATTATACGTAATGGTTAAACCCCTAAACATTTCAATTAAAATAAAATAAACTAAAACCCTAAGTGAAAAATTGTTATTTTTCGTTTAACAAAGTATCCAATTACGTAAAAAAATAATAGTAAAATGTCTACAAAAATCCATAAAAAAAACAAAAAAGAAACCAAAATTTTTTTAAATTTTTAATAAAAAAAATTATGATAAATTTTGCATTTAATTTTCAAGCTTGAGGTATTAAAATTATATATTTTATGAACTTTCGACTAAAAATAAATTTGTAAATTAATATTGTTTTGGCAAATTTGTACAAAATTTGAACTTTAACACTTTGAAAATATTCTTTCATTGAATTTATCAACTTAATTCAACTTATCACATTTTAATAATTCTATTGAACTACTCACAAAATCTAAAAAAGTAGTTAATACAATTGATTTTAAATTTATTTGCATAACAATCAATTGTATGCAGTCATGATTAAAATGTATAATTATTAAGTCTTATTCATTATTCATTTGTAAGAATTTTAATCAATTATTTCTTATTTCAAAAAATTTAAATATACTTATAGTTTAATGATCTTATAATTTTTTTTATTAAGTTAATTTTTTGTGGACATCATAATAAACATAATAATATAAAACTTCCTATATATATTTTTATTGATCATTTTGAAAAATTATATATATACTAAGATCAATTAATTTTAAATTGAATTTTTAAAATAGTTTTATTTTTGTACCTAATCATCATTTAAGTAAAACAAAAGACGTTAAACCATGCTTCTTTTTTAATTACCCCTACATAAAACTAAAAAACTTGTTCAGCTGTATTGATTCCACAACAAAACTTCAATAGTAAATGGTAACAATAAGTGAAAACATAATAGAGTTTTAGTGTAAAGAACCCCACTGCCAAATATTTGGAACTGGCAGTTTGATTATTTTAATTATTATTTTTACAGTTATGGCTATTACCGTCTGGAATATTGTTCAATAATTAATATTTATGGCTTGGCAGATTGCATTGGTTATCATTACACATTTGAATTCACAGTAATTATTTTGTATTGAGGATTTCCCAAAGTATTTTTTTATTATATGAAAATAAAAGAAACCAATAAACTTGAGATAAAAAATAAAACTTACACTTTTTTTTTTACATAATTATAACCAGAAAAAAATATAATCTTACCGAAACGGATACTTTATCATCAAGTCACTTCAAATTATTTTGGAGATTATAATTTACTGAAATAATTTATCAGAAATTTAAAAGTGAAGTCATGTCATTAATTATGTTTTTCGTAGAGTAAAAATGTTAGCTATACAATATATTTATATTAATTTTAATCATTCTATCAAATTAATTAAATACAAATTTGTATTAATATGTTAATGCGACAATATAATTTTAGAAACATACAACGACTAGTATAATTTTTAACATTATAATAAATCATTTTATATTTCATTATGACTTTAATAAAATCGTTAAAATCGTATCTTCGGTTATACAATTAAATGAACGCAAGATAAAGTTTTGATGGTTTAAAATAATATATTTTCATATAAATACTCGAAGGAAAGTTTACCTGGCTGAAGCAAAATTCATTTTTGTATTTTATTTATGAAAGCACATTAATGGTTCGATCCAATAGCCAGCCCCGCCTAAAATGCATTAACCCTAACCGAAAAATAGTTTGTACTAACGTTCCGTCGACAATAAGTATTTAGATTTTGTTGGATTTACGCCAAAATCCTTTTTATCCTAAACAGTTAAAACATGTTCTACAATACCTCAGTATCAGTTTATTAGTTTAATTTATTGCATCAACAACATGAGCCAAATACGATAAAGGGAGATAATTTATCATCCATTGATTTAATGAGGGGTTACATGAGATAAATTATTCGTTTTTAATGTCTAAATATTAATTTAGCTTAATAATATTTCTGCCTAGGTATAAGGTTGGTATAATAATATCATAATAATGAAACTTTATTTTTTATTGGAAATATACAATCTGTGCCCCAGGGCAAAAGAATATACACTAACAAAAAATATGAAAAAAATGTTAGCAAAGAAATCATCCAGTGATAGTACTAACTACAAACTAATATTAACAATGCTAACAACAGAATTATGAAATAAAGAATTAATGAAAAATTCACTTTGTATTAGTCCACCCGAGTTTAAATACATAATTGGATTTTCAGCTTCTTTAAACGAGTATATTATTATTTAAAAAAAAAACGATAGTATATAAACACGATTTTATCGACTACAATTTAACGGACTTCAGAAATCAATACTCATCATTTTTCCCCATGAACATATTTCGCTGAAAATGTTTGCCTGGGATTCCATTTTTTTTTTAATTTCAACAATTTATTAAAAACTAATTAAGTGAAACATACGATAGGACCGTTTGATTATTAAATACATATTATGAGGGAAAATGTTCATCTTCGTAGTTGTTGCAATTTTTTGTTTAAAACCTTTTAAATAGTAATCTACGATGTTCCATTAAAAAAATTTTATAATGTGTTGCATTGCGATTTTTATCACCAATTAATATGAACACATTTTATCTCAAAAAGGAATTATAGTTTTTGAAAATATTATTTTTTACGTAAAACGAAATCATTAGAAAACGACTTGTGGATTTTTCCTTTATCTCATCGCTTACAGTTTTAGTTTCAATTTTTACAACATCGAGGACGTGGTTACTGGTTTTGATCTATTGATTTCATTTTTTCACCATTAAAGACATGATTTTGGCCTCTGTATACCTATTTTTGTACGTTTCACCAAATCTTTTATTCTGAACTTTTCTATTTGCGCTGGTACATTGTAACCATCATTGAATAAAATTTCGCTACTTCTTTCAAGTTTTGTAGATTTGAAGTTCATGTTTTAACAATAAAGAAAAGTATAAAAAAATAAAATAATAAAAATATGAAGTTATAATCGATAAAAAAGATATCGTACAATAACAATTGTCGTGGTACCAATATCTAATTTGACGGTATACCCGTATACCATAAAACACGTAATTATAATATTTAGTGCGTGTATTCATAACTATTGGAGATTATAAATGATAATATTATATTACTTCAAATCCATATGGAATAGTAAAACTACAGCAGATAAATTCTAAGCACGAGGGTTTTTGTTGATATATATATATATATATATATTATGCATTATTACATATTGTATTATAATATGCATATTTGTTATAATTGTGATTTTTTTTTTTGGCATCGAGTTTTTAACAAATAACATTATTTTTGTTTAAGTCTTTTTTTGGGAAGATTTACTGGAACTCTAAGTGAGGCAATATTTTTCAAGGATGTCTGAGAGGTTTGTGAGTGAGTTATGATAGCAAGTGTGTGACAATGTTGCATTCTCGCATACTATTTTCAATGACTTGATCTGTTTATTGCAGGGATTTTTTTTTCTACATATTATGCTATAAATTAAACATTAATTATAAGATGAAAAATAGTGTACCTAATATTTTAGTTTTATTTTTTTTTAGTGATTTCTCGGAATTACACGTTTTTGTCATATTATGGCCACAGACATGGTTTTATAATATTACGTTGTTGAATAAATAATTAGAAAATAAAATGTAATAATATCTGTATACATACCAGGTGATTCTTTTGTTATGAACCACTCATTATTGCAAAAAAAAATTAATAATATTTTTTGAAAATGAAGATAAAAACAAAATAATAAAATAAAATAAAAGAATCACCCTGTATATATGCATATTATAAACATATCGTATAATATTATAATAATTACCATATCGATTAAATGTATGTGCTAACGTATATAAGCACCCTATTATAAATTGGTAAAAAGTGGCACTTTTAAAGAGGATTACGAATCCTACAAACTAGGAAGTTTTTTTTAATACATCGACCTCATTCAGAGCTTTTTGTTTTACAGCTTTTCAAAAGACCACCGAGAATTCGGTTTCATTAAGCCGTTAACCCGAATTCCCGAAACAACCCTATCATAAATCATGGACTCCGTTCCATCGATTTGCCATCACCGTCAATGGCGTTGGTGGCATGTATAATAATATGATCTGAATGGAAAACAGTATTTTTAATAAACAAAAGAAAAAAGTAATATAATGAAAATTAGTGAAAAACAAGTCACGCGAAGTGATAAAACATCCGATTGGAATTGTGTAAAGTAGCATTATTTAACAATGTTTTTTATTTAATTTCAGTGGCTCAAAAATTTTAGCAGACAAGGGTCCAAGACAAATCTGTAACAGTTGGTGTTGACTAGATTCAGATTCAGATTAAAACGGAATGGTC
Source organism: Sitobion miscanthi (assembly GCA_008086715.1). Classification (NCBI taxonomy): domain Eukaryota; kingdom Metazoa; phylum Arthropoda; class Insecta; order Hemiptera; family Aphididae; genus Sitobion; species Sitobion miscanthi. Next base: position 69,028,072 of record CM017797.1, on the reverse strand, counting down.
CGTCCGGGTAGGAGATAAATTATGTGGACAGGTTGGAAATTGAATACTCACAGCGGGGTCGAACCAAACGAATTGGTCAGCATCTGTTCAATTGGCGGGCGATGGGAGGAGGGGGGGGGTGTAAAGCATAATATTATTACCGGAAGTCATTGTCACCGGAAACGGACACGTTTAATTGCGAAACGGTCGCGTAAAGGGACCTTTTGATGGGACAACAATTTATCAAGTGGAAAACGTTTAAAGGAAGTTTCTTTTTGATATCCGACTCCATTATTCTAATTACGTGTGTCCCTCTGCGTGCTTGATACTTTTCCAACTGCTCAAATTACACATTTCACGTCAATTATTAAAACATTAAACGCACATTTATAATATGTCTTGTGTAAATACTTTGATACAGTATAAAAACGTCTCGAAGGTTTGCGCGTGGAACCCATAATGTATTTAACTATGTAGAACAAAATAATATAATACTTCAACTTGGAACATACAATTAAACATCGTACTATTAAACTCACCTACCATAAACAAAACAAATATTTGCTCGTCCATACGTCTAGAATGTCATGATAATATTAGCCCCGTGAATAACGAACGACTGTGTAAGTCACGTACCTATATAAAATGATCGCATATGATGTATCATAAAAAATTGCATAACTAGAATAAAAAGTATTACTGTATAAAATTAAAAGGGTTGTAATAATTTGCGTGTATGTATAAAATATTTAATGCATTAACGTATTAGCGTACGTATGCTGTACATGGTATTGTTATAAAAACTTAATATCATATTATTATATTGTATGACTTAAAAGTTTTCCGCCGGACATCGAGCAAACAATTTCAAAACTCGTAGATGGGAAAAATAAAAATAAAAAAATAAATAGTTTTACCTTTCTATTTATCCAACGGAGTACATGTGACCTCAATTAGCTGCTTTCTGCTACACACACACACACACACACACACATACAGACATATCGATAATTTAATTTTACCGGTGAAAGAAATGGAAGAAGGCGAGCACACATGCTACCCTCCTACCCCCGCACCCGCATACGGGCTGACAGAGGGTTTGGAAAGGGACGTACAAAGAGAGTCTCCGGCCACACTGTTCGATTTCAATCAAAAGTTAGACGCAGAAAACAGTGTGCGTGTGCGTGTGTGTGTGTGTGTGTTAACGCATATATAGGTATATTATATATTATATATATGTAATGAATATCGTCGAACTTTGTCCGGCCGCCGTCCGATTTAATGGAAAGCTCGCGGTGCGTTCGATTATCCCTTTGCACTGCCCGCGCGACCCGTCCAGACAATACGCGGCGTCCCGTTATATAATATTATTTTACGTACACGCGTATTGTACAACAAATATTAATAATAATAAAGATGATGATAATGATAGTAGTAATAATAATAATAATATGACATGGAGCTAATTAACCGTCCGAAACTCGTGTAGTCACCGCCACAGCGGTTGTCCACGGGACACGACCTCTCACCTGTATTGACTATAATATTATAATACTATTCGATTCGGTCGTATATCATAGTAATAACATCACACTGTACGTCATATTCGCATATCGCACGCATAGAAAACAATAATATATAAACGAGCACCGCGGTCAAACAAACGCGCTGATACTTATCATTTACCTATCTACCTTGTACAAAAAAATAAAAAATAGAAAAGATTCGTTTTTGATTATACCCACTATCACGATAGCTCTACCCGATCCGCCGCTCTATACCTATTCGCTAAAACAGTATAACATAATCAAATAATCCGTGCCAATAAGCATAAACACAACAATAATGTGATAGAAAACTGCAATAATTGTATTATAATATTATAATATCATTCGATTCGGTCGTATATCATAATAACATCGCACTGTACGTCATATTCGCATATCGCACGTATTGAAAACAATAATATATAAAAGAGCACCGCGGTCAAACAAACGCGCTGATACTTATCATTTACCTATCTACCTTGTACAAAAAAATAAAAAATAGAAAGGATTCGTTTTTGATTATACCCACTATCGCGATAGCCCTACCCGATCCGCCGCTCTATACCTATTCGCTAAAACAGTATAACATAATCAAATAATCCGTGCCAATAAGCATAAACACAACAATAATATGATAGGAAACTGAAATTGTATTACTATGCCACCGTGGTCCCCGTCATTGTAGTAGTACGCTCGCTATTGCATAGCCGACAATATAATATATTATTATATTCATACGCTTGTCATCGTAGACGAAACTTTGGTCTAAGCTATATTATATGGTCTGTTACACATAGTTTCGATTCCAAAGTTCGAAGAAACAATTATAGTGCGATAGGTTCAAAATATAATATAAAATCATTATTCGGCATTGACATTAAACGTCGAAAATAATAACTGTCCAAACTCCAATCGTCAAATACTTTTGGTCGTATAATGCCGATTTAATGTTAGTTCTTTGTTGTTGTCAGTTGTTGTTAGTTGTTTTCATATTATATTATATTATAAAACAACATTATGAGTTAATCACATCAATGCGGTAAAATATGCCCCAAGATTATAATTTAATAATTTGTAATTTTATTTAACTATCGTCCGTACAATGCATAATTATATTATATCAGTGAATTTTTTGTGTCTATACAACAGTTTAGGAGTGTTGAGAACTTACATCTTAAGTAATATATTAGGTCCAATAAACTAATCATAGCATCTAGTTTCGCCTAAAGTTATAATATTACGTGTGCCGTAAAACATTCTGTGTGTACACCATATACGAAAGAAGAATTATTATGTTCCGATATAATATTATGTTATAGGCCAATACCCTTGATTGTTAAGGCTTTGATAAAAAAAAAATATTATGTTTTGCGATATTTTTTAGATAAAATTCTCATTATATTATAGTTTCATGTATCAGATATTTTATATTGATCGTCGTGAGTCGGACCATTCTATATTAAATATATATTTCGCGATAACATTTTAGAAGCAGTTATAGTCGTGATCATGTAAATTTTGACGGCTTTTTATTTATTTGTTTGGTTTTTTTTTCTTTTAAATTTAAGTATTTAAAAGGCAACCTCGATTATAAAAAAAAGAAAAAAAAATGAAACGAAAATGTTAATCAAATATGGAATATTATGTTTCGCAAAACTATGTCTCGGGTGAAAAAAAAATCAACAAACATTATTTTATGTGCCCGCATTGTACCTCGTTGTGCAAATTCAATTAAAAAGTGACAATATGAAAGTTTAGAATCGAGTGGTTCAAAAACCATTAAATACTTTATGACCTGTAAATATTTAATATATAAACGCTATTCAAGTTTGGATTCCACCCTTCGAATAGATTAACATCGGACGAGGAGGGATGGCGAGTTTGAATTATTTTTGGGGGTACATAGTACATACCTACCTGTTTATATAATATTTTTTTTATAAATACGGCCGGTAGGCTCACCAAATAAATATTGTCGGAAAATAAAAAAAAAACGTGCATTTCATAGTAACACAGGCGACTGCAGGGGGGGGGAGCGGTACGCGTTTCTTTTCATTTCGAGGCGATCGCAAAGTCGGGCGAGACGTGCGGTTTAATAATAATATATAAACAGTCATAAATAATTGATATTTCGCTCGTGCCCAACACATAATATTATCCTGGGGATGCGTCTGAGCCGACTATATGTGGGCGAAGGTTACGGTGGTAATGGTCAGTACCGTGCTAACCATCAGTGGCACCCTAGGGCAATTAAATTTGGCGCCCCTAATCTCAGGTGGTCATAAGTGGGTAGGGGGGCATTAGACATTTTCTTAAAGCCTCCCAAAAATTGAAACTATTCAAAATGTTATTATTATCTGGTCACTTCTCATTAGATTATTTATATTATAATAATTAATAAATGAACAAGTAAAACAACTCAATTGATAAACAATGAATTTGGTTAGGAGGTAGTAAGAATAAATGAATAAAAACATGAATAACAACATTTTTTTATTATAGTTCTATAGTCAATAGTAGTGAATAATGATTTTATATATAACTTCATGCAAATGTTTTTTTTCTAGCTTTAAGTTTTGAGAATTTTTTAACAAGACTTGTCCAACTGATATTCTTGACAATTTCATTTTCAATACATAATATTGATAATGCTGATGTTTTTTCATTTGATAATGATGACCGTAAATAGTTTTTGACTCTCTTCAAAACAGAAAAGGACCTTTCTCCACTTGCATTAGAACATGGCATACAAATAAATAATTTTAAAGCAATTTCAATATTAGGAAAAGTTGTGTTTAATGATGGATTATTATTAAGGTATTTTAACATTCCTTGCATGTTTTTGGTTTCGTTGGGAAAATGTATTATGTACTTTTTAAATTGAACAATTTCTTCAACAAATTCTACTTCTAAATCATTACCATAATACTCCACAAGCTTTAGTGCTTTTTTACGTAGTTCACTTGCTTCAATATTTTCCAAATCAGAAAAAAATCCGAATTTGTCACATAGCTTTGTATATGCTTCTTTTCTTTTATTTAGTTGAAGAATCAATGCATCCATTATAGGAATAAAAGTTTCATTCTTCATTTTGTCTGTATTAGAAAATATAACTTCACCACTAGGCTCTTCATCAAAAAATATATTTCTGCGTTTAGTTCTAGTTTCCTCCCAAGAAAATTTATTTATGCTACTTATTTTTATCGCTTCACTTAAAAATATTTCAAAATTGTTTCTTTGCTCTTGGATATAACATACTAATGAATCATATAGAGAAACTACACATGACAAATCAATATTAATTAACTGGAGACTTTTAGATGTTTTGTCAAATCTTTCTAAAAGAGGCGTCCAAACAACTAAAAGAAAGACAAAATCTAATGATTTTATTTTATTGTAAATTGATTTGGCTTCATGTTTAACTGCATTTCGTTGATTTGAATCATTATATAACATCTCTAAAGCAGCGAGAATTCCAACATATCCATTTTTAATTGATTTACAAACTGAGTGCCGTGATGACCAACGAGTAGGACATAAGTTTTTTAGAAGTTGAGCATTAGGAATTTTATCTAACTCTTTTGATAAAGTATTCCACCTCGAGGTAGACGCAGAAAAAAAAGTATATAACTTTTGAGTTCTCAAAAGAATGTATTTCCCATGCTGGTTAGTTCTGCAGCAAATGTTCCGACTAAATTTAAAGAATGGGCTGAACATGGTACAAATTCTGCTGTACTTGATATTTGCTTAATCCTTGCTTGTAAGCCATTATAGATGCCCGACATATTACTAGCGTTATCAAACGACTGACCTCTGCAATTTATCATATCAATGTCCAAGTTTTTAAACATTTTCAATAATTCCAATTCCATTTCTTTTGCTTTGTGACCAACTGAAGGAAGAAACCCTATAAATCTCTCTACAGGTAAACCATCTTTGTAAATGTATCGTACTGCCACAGTTAATTGGTCTACCTTTGTAACATCTGGTGTTGAGTCTACAATTATTGAAAAGTATTTGCCAATTTTTATTTCTTTAACAATACATTGTAACACAGTTTTACTCATAAGGTCAATAAATTCATCACATATTCTACTTGATAAATAAGATACATTTCCACGACCTCTATTAGAGTATTTATCAATGTGATTAGCGAGAAATGGATCAAACTTTGATAGGAGTTCGAGACAGCCTAGATAATTGCCATTAAATTTGGAACCAATTGTTTCATTGTCTCCTCTAAATGCTAGACCTCTAGTAGCTAAAAATGATATTGTTTCAATTAATCGATGAAGTAATTTTGTCCAATACTTTTCTTCTTTATTAATTTCTATTTTAAGAGATTTGTCTATACAGTATTGGTTATCAAGCTGCCTAGAATGCCATTTACGGACTGATTCAGTATGCTTAATACATTTTTCATGGTTATTAACATCCAATAAACAATTTTTCCAATCAATATACCCAGATCCTGGACGACTAAATTTAGTTTTTCTCTGAGCAAAAAGTAAACAATAGAAACAAAATAGGGAATTTTGAGAATGAGAGTATAAAAGCCAATTACGATGTTTAAATTCACCATTTAGTAATTTTCTGAAAAATGCTTCACGTGGCAATTTCCTATTATATTTACCAATTCTTCGGAAAGTTTTGTTAAATTGGATGTCTACCAAATTTGTCGTTATTTGATTTTTAGAATAATACTCAAATTCTGATTCATTCAAAATCCATTTGGCTGGATCATTACTAAACCAGCAATCATATTGAACATTTGTATCTTTTACGTTACATTTAACCTAAAATTAAAAAATATGTATAAGTACCTACTTAATTTTAGTATTAAATATATTAAGAATTTACACAATGAAATTTTTTAAAAAATGGCTAATACTTTTATATTAAAAAATATAAATTATATAATACAGCTAACAATTATGCTGAGAGTATTTAAAATGTTATACAAAGGTCACAACTAATTAATAGTTTTTAGTTTTAAAATTAATTGAATAGGTATGTCAAATTTGTTGGTAATAATTTTTTTATACTTACAGTCTCAAGTGTGTCAACATTGTTTGTTTCTATATTCTTTATTTTACGGTTCTGACTAGCTTCTTTTTTATCAAAATCTATACTAGTAGGCACAATCCTTACACAAATTTTATCTTTGACTTGATTTGACATGGTTTCATTCTAAAATTAATTCTAAATTAAATTTAAATCCTAAAGGGTACTACAAAGTTATAAGAGCAAAAAAATAAAATAAATTTTAAGAGCAATTTTTTCTTTTGTGATTTTTTTATTTTTGGTGTTAACTGTTTATACTCTTTATAAAATTATATAAGTCCATATTCTTGATATAAATTATTTTATTGTTTTGACTTACTTCCTTTTTACCATCAACATTTACAACAGGCATATTCCTCGCATTAATCTGGTCTTTGACTTGAACTTGTAGCAATTTGTTGGTTTCATCCTAAATAAATAATAAGTAGGTACATATCAAAATCAAAAAATAGTAAATAATACCTAAACTTTTATTTGATACTTACAGTATAACAATTATTACTACCGTCCACATTCATGTCATCATTAGTTTTATAATTATGAATCTCTTCTTTTTTTCCATCTACTTGAGTATCTGTTACAATCTTATTATGAACTTCATTAGGCTAAATCAATTAAAATTAAATATTAACAGACAAACAAACATTTATTTTAATCAAGATTAACCACATTGTTCTAGTAAATATTTTAAGTCACTTGTGGCCTTGCACAATTGTTATTATTATTAGTATTATTCTAAACTAATATAAAAGCATCAAAAGAGATTCAGCCCTCCCAAAACCACAAACACTATTCCCTAAGAATTAAAATGTACACTTACCTTTATTTTAAAATAAGTATCTAATTTTGTAGTTTTTTTGATTAAATTTTCTTCTCTTTCTTTTTTTGCTTTCGAAATTTTTCTGTACTGAAAACCACTTAAACGTTTACGTTTATTTGCATCAGACATTTTAAAAAATAATATGAAAATCCACTTGAATAAAATAAAATAACTCAATGTAAATAAACTATGTAAAAATTGTAATAAACTCTAAAGTCTTCGTTGTGCGTAGCCTGGTAGGTACTAGGTACAATTGTCACTTTTCGTCGTTTGATGAAATACTGAATATTGAATAATATAAAAATATAGCGACATGACAGTGCGTGCAAGACCATTTACGATTTACCATTATATTATTAATATTTAATATTATATTATGTTATTATCATATCGATTATTCAATAACAATAAATTTTCCGAAAAATGGTTAAAAATAGCTTGTTAATTACCCGATCAGTCGCCTGCCCCCCGCCGCCATCCATAGGTCAACAAGCCAGTGTAGGCACACACCAGTCCATAATTATAAATTATAATTTACAACACTTTTTCATAGATAAAATATTTTATTTTAAAATAGATAGTAGATAATAGATATTTTAATTGTTGTGACCGTGACGAATTTGGAGTATAAACTAATGGGAAAGTTTTTTGCCGCCTTATAAAATATAGCTACTTTTGCCGCCCTGGGGCACTTGCCCTAATTGCCCCCCCCTTTGCACGGCTCTGGACTAATGGTGCGTATAGGTATGCGGTATAGGCGGTATCGTGTACTTACGTGGTCCGCGGTATAGACGTGGTTGGGGGGGGGGGAGGGAGGGATCAGAAATTGTTATTAATAATTTAATAATATAATAAATATATATATATATTTGTTTTTCTTTCAATATCGGTTTATCTCGGAACTCGAACTATTCCATCCAAACCACCCGAAAAAGTTGGGCGCAGACGACGGAATTGCTGCGCGTTATTGCGTTGTTGCAGAATGTTGGGCCGCCGCCGCCATCGTATGGAGAAAACTCGACCACACGTGCTTAATATCATTGCGGAACACACAGACGTATTGTGCCCAGCATTTCTAATACCATAGTAATAAAGTGATAGGTGTTCCGGATAATTTATCGTCGCCAAGCAAAAAAAAAGACGTGAAATATAAATTGAAACTCAACAATTTTAAATTTGACTTAAATTGTTTTGAATAAATTCAAAATAACCAATTTGTGAGTCTGATTATAAAAGCGATTCGGATGGTAAAAACATTTATCTAAGTCGAGTAGTTTATTTTTAGAATTTTTTGAAATATCAATATTTTTTTGATTAAATTATTTAGGAACACAGTAACTTTTTAAAAAATATTATTTTTGGAAATTTGTTAACGCATGAGTATATTTTTAAAACTATTTACTAATCATATAATTTTAAGAATTTTTGTCATACGTTTAAGTAGGATGAATTTTTTTTTTGTCAGTTCTTTCCGTTACACCTCGTATATATTTGTTTTTCTTTCTATACCGGTTTGTCTTCATTTGGAACTCGAACTATTCCATCCGAACAACCTTAAAAATTTGTGCGAAAAACGACGGAATTGCTGCACGTTATTGCGTTGTTGCAGAATGTTGGGCCGCCACCGCCATCGTATGGAGAAAATTCTAGACGTGGGCGGCCTGCGTGTTTAATATCATTGCGGAGAACACACGTGCGTATTGTGCCCAGCATCGCTAATACAATAATAATAAAGTGGTAGGTGTTCCGGATAATTTATCGTCGCCGGGAAAAAAAAAAAAGACGCGGAATATAAATTGAAACTCGGGGAAATCCAAAACGGCTCGGATGGGAGCTTAGTTACACAAAAAGAGAGCGTAAGAGTACGTACGGGATGGAAAGAAAAAAAACCAGGTGAAGTGTAAGAGAGATGGGAAAAAACACGAGACGTTATATTCTCTATGTCAGGTCTCGGTTCGTTTTGGGATTACTTTGTCAACCCGTCTCTTGGCGGCGCCGAGGAATTTTATGGTTGCCGCGCCGAATGGAAATTTTTTGAATAAAATAAAAAACGAGGCGAACATATATACTATCATATTAATATACACGTATACTGTGTATGTACTCATGTGTGTGTGTATGTCATTATATATAATAACGTGACTAATACTCCATGATTGTTGTTTTAAACTAGTCGGTTTGAATAAAAATAAATATTATTATGAAAGTAATAAATCCAACGTTCTGTTACAACTATATTACTCTTTCAATGAGAGAAAAATATAAACTGTCGCCGTAAAATAATGTATTTATTGTGTTGTAACGACATATCTATATAGCCAGGTAGTTTGTTTGGTAAAAAAAAAAATGGTCTTAAAAGTGGATTTAATTGTTATCGTTTATTTTATTATACTAAGGGGTTTCAATAAATTCCATATTCGATGGTACGAAATTATTTTGTTAAGAATAAAAATAGTTGTCAAGCGAAATGATACTGTTATGTATTATATTAAGGATAAAATATGTATAACTTTGTTAGAAACACAAATTACTTTTATCAACAAAATCTTATGTAATTTTTAATCTGGAAAATGTAATTTAGCTTGGTATAAAATATACAATAGGTACTTAACTACTTAACGCTCCTTCTATTTCAAGAGCTAATCAAGTGCAGAACATTTCAACCTGTTTAGAACATCTCATATTAATTTAAAATAAAGTAATATTATACATAATATATTATTTATACAATTAATATCCTCTGAATTAATGTAATAATGCAATCAAAACATGATTAAATCTCTTAACACTATATCTTTACTAAATTGTGACAAATTCAACAATGAACTTCAGTGAAATAATTGTTAAATAAATAATATTATTTCAATAGAGTTATGTATGAGGTGTATAATAATTCTTAATATTGTAAGTATTTTTTTTTTTTAAAGTGCAAATTCATTCTTAATAATAATATTCGAGATGCCATTTTGAAATATTTTAACGGCATTTACATTTATTTATTTCCATCTGTTGTTTTTATGTTCGACTTTGCTCTTAACAGCTATACAGACATAAATAATATACTCCTTCAATTTATTATTAGACATTTTCACAATTCGTTTAGTTTATAAAAAGTAAAATTATTATTAAATTGTTCTTAAATTTATTTTTCTCTTTTATAATAGAATTTCATTGGATAATTTAAAGGAATGAAATGAAAATGAACAAAACGGTATTGAGAAAATATATTATAATTGTTGAAATATGCGTACCTATTTGAAAGTTCTGCATATATCTACGTGTTACAATATGTATAAGAAGTAAGAACACATAGAGTGAAAGTTTTGCGGGTCCATAAATAACGATTTGAGAATTAAATTTCGCAGAATTTTGTTGAAAGGTAGTGAAACAGGTTATTTGAAGTCATGACGAAGTTGAAAGTGTTTCAGACCAAGTTTTTTGGTAACATAAATCAAAGAACTGTGCACCGTGTATAATATAATATATATATACATAACTATGTAAGAGTAAATCTCTTACCTTGTTAGTTCCTGTAATAGTTTCTGAGGTAATATTAAATTTCGTTTAAGTGTTAAGCTGATTGAATCATAAAATATATATTATACATGTGTGGCACAAACTAAGTATCGCACCAAATTTTTAAAAAGTGTTTGAAAATATTCCGGTCAAAGGAAGTTGTAATATTGTATTACTGGCTATCTATTCATTTTTTTTATAAAATAGTTCCAAAATAATTTACATAGTTGCAGCTTTTGCTCGAATATAATAATACACTTATTTGTATTATACCGAGAACGGCGTTCGACACAGTAAAGTAGGTATCACTTTTGAAAATGCACTGACGAGAAATATGTGTTTGTGTGTGGGTGTGTGTGTGAGACAAAATCCTTTTCGTGGGTTCAATAATGAGTAATTGAACGTTGGGCCTTATTTCTAAATATTGTAGACACCGATCCATTTGGATTGGGTATGAGGTAGTGAAATACTACAGAATAGTGAAACTTATAAATCGAATTCACCGTCAAACAACAAATAGATCCTATTACCATATACCGATTGGGTTACACTTCTCATTACTTTTTTCCCGATATCACGCACGTCCGTGAGTCAACATTGTTCGGGTGTGTGGTAAAGTTTTGCAGTAAAAGAGGCCAAAAGTTTTTATTTGAAAATTTCTCGGTGCGTGAAGATCACTTCGAACATTGACATGTAAATAAATATAAGGAAAGAGCGAGAGCGTGGTGGGGCGGTGAATAATGAGAAAGTGAACGGACAGAAAAAAAAAAGAAGATAGTATTAGGGACTTTTGGAGTTTTATAATATTATGAGTCTAAATTTTTTTTCCCCGCTGTCATAAAGTTCCAGTGTATTCTTCTCTGAACTCATTATCATATTGGTATCGCATATTGAGCTGCTTTATAAAGCACCAGATGCAAAAGGCGACCCGTTGGTTTCAAATTATTTCGCACAATAACACTAAACAATTGGAAAACTTTCTTTTCAAAACAAAGCTTGATCTACAGAGGGCACATGTTGTACAGAGATTTTTTTTTACACATACTATTCCATCTCCATAGTATAATATATATTATTATATATATTTTCACATTTTTGTCTCTATTTTTATTATTTTGCCACAAAAGTCGGCTTACGCATTCCAAACTCATGTTTAAAATGTATGTAAACAAAAGCATTAAAAGCTCTAGTTATGGTTGGCTTTTTTTTATTTCAAAAGCATAAAATACCATTTAAAACCACAAATATTAGGGTTTATCTATCCGAGCTTATACAATAATCTGTGGTTAAACCAGGGATAAAAGTGCACTTAGAATACTAATGGAAACAAATTGAAATTTAAAATGAAAATCGGCTATATAATAAAATCGGCCATTTTTTTTTTACTTTTAGGTTAATTTTGAATCTATTTATTTGTCTCTAAGTCATGTACTATTTAGTACTAAAACACACTAAACATTTGTGAAATTAGTTTTGACTTCAGTTACACGATTAAAGTTGCAAATATATTGTAGTAAAGTTGTAAACTCCGTCCCTAGGTATATTTTACCGCCAATGTACGAAGTTGTGAAGAAACTTAACAAGTTAATAAAAACAAACTGGATTAAAAATGTTTTATTAAAAATAGTATTTTAAGTCATTTGACGCTCTTAAGACTTAAAACTGTAGTAAGTAATTATGATGAAGTTAAATAAAATAATTAGCAAAATAATATAATAATATGAAGTTTTGGTGCATTTACGTGTATTTGTGTGTAATTTGTGGGATATTTTTTCGTTACAATTTGAATAATTATTTAATCGATTATAAATAAGAATTTAATAAATAAATCAACCATTTATTTTAAAACTAGGCTTATATTAAATTAAAGATATTGTGTTTGAAGAACTACTTTTGGTGCATTATTTGATAATAGTTTTCAGAGTATGAGACTTCACATATATGCGTGTATAGATTGTACTCGTATTGAATCCGTAAGTTTTTCTACCGCACAGCTTACTAGTAACATTTTAACCATAGAGGTCTTGAACACAGTGAATAAGAAATATACTATTTATTTTACTCGTTTTCTTACTATTACCAACCGTAAGTTGTTTAAAAATTAGGTCAACCACCCATTTCGTTGTTGGGTCTAATAAATGACCATCTTGCGCGAGAGACTATGGAAAATGCTTCCCAACGGATAGCTACGGCAATGTTTATTGGATGTACCTACGACAGACTCCAGAGAAAACGCGTGAGACACAGAAAGAGAGAGACAGAGAGAGAGAGACAGAGAGAGAGAGAGAGAGAGAGAGAGACAGAGAGAGAGAGAGAGAGAGGAGAGAGGGAAACATCAAGATTATACGGTTAAATATAATTTTAATAGTAGCTAATTACTAAAAACATAATCGTTATGAATTCCATTATACAGATGTTTAATAATTTGTACATATTATATAAAATATATTGTCCACAGTAATATAATATATCATTTGAATCTTTATTGACGTTATCGTTTATATTTTAATTATTTTTTTTCAAATAAATATGGGTACCATTCTGTGGCTTGGTGCAAGAAGGGCCAATGTCACATTTTGACAAAATTGAGATTATTTGACCTATGTCATTAAAATTGGCTTATGTTACTTGTTTTAAAAGGGCCCATGTCTTTTATGTTGTATGAACAAATTAGATTTGACATTGGTATTTTTGATAATAATCAATTTATTATGTGCCTATGGCATGTGAATTGGCCACATATTATTTATAGCCACGACACTGGCCATTTCGAAATCAATTAATAAAATTTATAAATGTAGAAGTTACTAATATTATGCTCAATTGAATATTATTATTACATTTTCATAAAAAAAGTCAAGTTCTTTAATTATTAAAAACTGTTTATTTTAAATTTTAGTTTTTGGCCAATGTCAAACCAAAGTAATTTTATTATTTTTCTGGGGGGCCAATGTCAAACTAAAACGTACATATTTATACTTAAAAACAAAGCGAGAGTCACACAATGAAATAAAAACAAATGTAATTAAATAACAGACTTTTTAGAGTTCCAACATTCAACTTAAGATTTTTATGTAAATGTTAAAAATTGGCCAATTATATTAAACCAATATACGAGTATTAAATTCTTAAACATTGTTAAAATATGACATTGGCCCTTCTTGCACCAAGCCACAGCTTTTATGGTTAATAGAAAAGTAAACAATTACATAATATATGTATTGTAATTCATTATGATTTATAATAATTGGTTAGTTATTGTTTTTACACGCCATGCCTATTATAAAGTTAAGATTAACTACGCGTAACTATCAGCACTAAACAACCATCATAATCGACGCGATTTTTTATGCGCAATAGAAAAATATATACTTTTTTTCCGTCGTTTTATACTATGGATTGTGAAGTATAAAATATCAGAAATACAACAGTTCCTAGAAATATGATATTTATTATTTATCGTGTGTTTCGAGACTGATGGCACAAATCAATACATTTTTGTCTTCACAACTGTAACGTTTCCACAGCGTTAGTAAAACACTACAATATACACAGCACGACCAATGGGCCAACGTTTTTTAATAAATAAAATTCGTAATATGATTTATTGTTAACCGTTGTGAATTAAATTTTAAAAAAGGTGTGTGGTGGTTTAATTTTCTAAGAGTTAAGACGCACAGGTATAAGAAAAGAGGAATGAAAATGAATAAACCATGCTTTGTTTCGACTCGGTAAAATATTACGAAAGATCTTTTCACACCGCCAAATAAAATATATTAAATCCTCGCGGGTTCGAATTATTTACAGTGCCGAGTTTAGCACAAAATATAATAACGATCAGTCAACAATTCCGGGAATTTCGTAAAAACCGCACACACGGTGATTTTGCCCTTCAGTCAAATGTGGTGCAACCAAACTTTGCGTGATAACGCGAACGAATTTGTACAATTTTATCAATCTAATGACATTTCACCGAGGTGGTAAAATTTTTATACCGACCACAGTCGTAACCCGAAACGGTATACGGTGGAAATTACACGGCAATTGTTTTGCTATAATATTATATAGTCTCAGTCTTAGACCGAACGTTATATTGGTGCTAAATTAACAGGTGATCCCGAGCGGTGGCACAAAGGAAAAAAAGTTTCGTCTTCGGGAAAAAAATTAAAATATTCTCATATAATATATATTATTATTATATAGGTGTATGATATAACTTTAAATAAAGCCCAAAGAATGGCAAGAAAAAAAAAGCGGAAACTTGGGAAACTATTTCAAATGACTTGGCCCATATTATAATATTATAGCGCCGCGTGTTTCCGTCGGTATCGTTTTCTGGAATATATTAGCAGACATATTTTGATTAAACCTCATTTTAGATTCTGAGCGGAACGTATTGATTTCACAACGATGTGTGTTTTTTTAATTTTTGTGTCTGTAATCACCGTTTGGAGCAGTGACATTTTTTCTATAATTTTTTTCTGTAAATGACAATAATATATTTTTACTTGTTGGGTGAAAAAACGTGAAAATTTAATACAAAGCTTCTGATATTATATTTTTACAAGGCAGTTGAAAAATATTTAAAATACATATGCATACATTTTTTTTACAATCATTTAGAGTTCGAATTTTGACAAAATTTATGAAATTTTAAATTTTAAAATGATTTTGTACTTAAACATTTATAAAATGTTCACTTTTTATAGCTAAGAATTAAAAATTTAAAACAAAGTTCCACTTAAATAGGTAAATAAATTACTTGATATTATATCATTGAATTCAAATTTAACACCATTATCTATTACAGTGACCTACTTGTACCTTACTGTACAGCGGAGCTACACCCACTATTGCTCATCTTTTTTCAAATTTAAATGAAAATTCGATAATTCAAAATAATATTTTTCAGAAAAGACGTTCTCATCCTGTATAATAACAATATCCGGTAATTCGATTTTAATGTCGATTTGAAACAGCCGAAATATACCAATAAAATATTTTGATATTTATGATATTATTCTAGTAAAATCATCTATAACGGTCGTCAGTAGCAGACCGGTGTACATTGGACACACAAAAATTATTTGAAACGATTTCATGTTTCGAATAACTTCTAAAAGATTGTATAGATAATAATAAATTTAGTTTTGCAAAAATGTTCTGTTATTTTAACTTTAACATGATTTTGAGCGTTTTCAATTCATTATCAGACGTTTTTTTTTCTAATTTGTTTGTTTGTTTTTTTAAGCTGTAAATTATGTGATGTTTCAAAACGACCATTCAAATGCACAGCGGCGCAAACACAATATAATGTAATTTACGAATACTGCTATTTAACAATCGGCAGATTTGATTAATTGCAAAAATATTGCGCCCCTTCCCAAAACGCCATTCATTTTATTACGTTTAGCGACGAATGCTCTGCAATATTTAAAATTCGTATGTATTTTATCAATTTATATAAATAATATGTACTTAACCTAAACCATATATATATACGTATTTATCGAATAATCTGACATTAGCATTCCTGTTCATTCATCATCCTTTGGCTAATGGATTTCGTAATAATAGTAATAATAATAAAATCGAATACAAATATAATCACGCGAGTTTGGTGTACTGTATCATAATAGATATATGAAACAACAACAACAATAATAATTATAATAATAACGAAAATAGAAAAACTATCAACATTTATTTTAAATTTAACTTTACATAAAACGTAGTACCCTACTTCATAAAGTCCGATTAATATATATATATATATATATATTCATAAATGTATTATAATGTATTTGAAACAAATATTTTTAAAAATATTATTTTGATAATTCCGTTTTAGGCGCTTACTTAATTAATCAAAGTGTTTTCGTGGCGTGGCCGATGTGTAAGTATATACATAAATTACAAGCAAAAAATATTTTGGTTCAAAAACTATTCACTAAGCTCGTTATATTGTTCGATTTCAGCTTCTTGAAAGTGTTAAGATATGATGTTTTCGACAAATCGACTTTGATAAATCAATTAAAATATTATGCTTTGGCTTAGTTATTACTAATAACTTATTAACCTTACGAGAGGACAGGTAGGTAATTGGCCTTAAGTTCTGTATTATTTTTCAGGTGCAACTACTATAGGAATGTCGTGAAGACTTTGAGATCTGAAATAAAAAATTGACCTTCGGATTGACATATTATCTTATTATAGTAGACATGTGTAGCACTGTTATACCCTCTTATACGATAACTGACAATATTGAAAAAATTTATTTATGTACCTAATATACTATATACCTTCATAT
Organism: Sitobion miscanthi; assembly: GCA_008086715.1. Lineage (NCBI taxonomy): Eukaryota > Metazoa > Arthropoda > Insecta > Hemiptera > Aphididae > Sitobion > Sitobion miscanthi. The sequence goes on along the minus strand of CM017797.1, from coordinate 69,010,836 downwards.
TATATTTTTTGCAATTATACCTTCTTTTCAAAAATGTATAAATCAGAACGGTATTTTGAAAAATAAAATATTATGTTTTTTACGTTTTATTAACTCCAGAGGTTTTGTGGGACTATTATTGGTATATGTAACATTAGCTTTAGGGGCGTGGACGTGGTATATACCTACACGCCGTACGCACTAAAATACTCACATACATATATTCATATATCTACACATATATATATATATATATATTTAATACATTACTTCCGGTTACCTACCAACTGGATCGTTTGGGTAAACGTTTGAAATCGTTCGAATTGCATTATTTATCAGTCTTTCTCTCCACCCCAGCATCATGTACGCCCTCAATACATACCGGTAGTTCACAGTTAAGGTACAGTTAAAACCTTTGTATATGTGTATAGGTATTAGGTTATATATACGGCCAGTGACATGGTGAGGTGGACGGTTGGGTTCGGCGCGCTAAATATCGGTTATCGATCGTCGTCGTCGTCGTCGTCGTTGTCGTTAAACACACGTCCACATATTATACCGGAACAGTCGAAAAGTTTCCACCTCAGACACCTTCCACCGGTCATCCCTCTACCCTCACTCCACCAACTAGTATAGGTCGTTATAAGCGCGTACACACACACAACGACACAATTACACTGACCGTCGTAATTCAAAAATATAACCCTACCCCAGGATATAGTGATACATTGGACGGTCGTGCGCGTAACGGCCGGTAGAGGGGAGGTAGATGTGGTAAAGTTGGTAACGGTTAGTCGGGATTTCTTATACCGGATGTTTGCCTCCCCGACGCTTACCCGCCCACCCGGCAAAACTGATATCCGTTTAGAACAAACGCGCGGGATAAACAACAACGTACCATCTGCCGGTGGCGGCCGTCGCGCGACACAGTCAACGGGACCGGAGGATTTACCGACACACTTTCAGACCTTCCGGTATACATATTGGCTATTTGTACAAACATTTTCTCGATACTATTACGATAAAGATAAAATATATTATATCGCCATGCCCCCCGCACACATATATATAATATACATACCTATATATATATATATAATGTGCGTTTGGGTTCGTGGGTGAGTGTAGAGTATGTGTAAAGGTAGTTTCGACGACGACTGTGGAGGGAGCGAAGGCTACACGGTGGTGCCTATTTTATTTTATTTTTTTTCGTTTGCCTAACCCTTTTGACAATCCAAACGATTCGAATTGCGTCCCCGCGAGACACACACTCACACATTCAGCTGGCACACATTCACGCAGTGGTGGTTTGGTGGCTTTTTTCCCCGTTAAACCGATTTCATAATTTTTCATTTTTTCATCCCCTCCCGAAAGATAAAAAATAACACGTCGGCGTCGGTTGTCGTACGTGTGGTTGGTGGTGGCGGGCGGGAAAACAAAATAAATGTACTCGCGTTTTATGCACACACATGATTTTCTTCACTTCCAGTTTTCGCAATAAATTTCTATTATATTATAAACAATATAATATACATTCAGCGTTTTAAATCACACAGAAGCGCGTCGTCGTGCTATAATAACAGCGTATTATATTTTATTGATGTGTTTATGTATAAAAATCAACGCAACGTTCAAAAGTCTAATAATATTATATTATAATGTAATATACTATTAAATATGGCATGTACATAACGCGTGAACACTTTACGACCCCTGTAGTAATCTTTAACCAGCTTCTAACAATATTTCATTAACAACTATTGAAATATACATAATTTTATGCTCAGCTGAACTCACTCGTTGTTTACCAATTATTGTTATACTGATTTTTAAACTTCGACGCTGTTTTAAGTTGAATATATTTTTCAATGAGACTCGCGATTGTTATGAATTACCTAGGTATACACACGAACGGCGTCCTTGCATGTGCGATAAATCTAAGTAATGTGACCTGGTTTTTATATTATGTACTGTACCTACCTACCAACCTACTAATCTAATAATATATACACGTATTTTATAATAAAGTATTCATCCAGGATTACAAAATCATTTATGGAATGTTTTTTCATTTAACACCGTAAAAATTAAATATTTTTGTATAGTTGTATGGGTTTATCAATAGTTTTATTAATATTGTGCTTTAGTTGGATTTTGGATGACAACATATTATTATAACTACAACAGCGTCGTGGGGGATTTATAAATTACATTTTCCTCGTTTAAAATGTTATTGTAACTAAAATAATGTCATTTTATGTCGTAACAAAGATAAATTACATCGTTTCATATATTTGATATCAAACCGTACTTAGTAACAATACAAATACTAATATCAAACGCAATTTAACAGCTAATCAATTAAGAACTACTACAACTGCAACTATACAGTGTTTACTGTAAGGAAAATACTTCAATGTTGTTTCATTTTTCCTATTACTGCTTTGATTCATTTTATACTTATTTAAATTATACATTATAAATCGTGAGAGAATTGACGTCGTATTCACATGACCTATCCAAATTTTAGTACGAATATTGATTATTTTGATAATTTTGATTTTACAGTTATAAAATCGAATGTAATATAAACCGTCAAAAGGTGATTTAAAACTATAACGACACAATTACTTCATATAACATAGTAAATTTTTGATAATAAATTATTTTTTTAATTACCATGGTGATAATTTGAGAAAAATCGGAATCTAGTAAATAGGTAATGCGCTAATATTCTTTCGTATTTTAATTGTATACGTGAATAATATTGAGGTAAGATTTCAATACAATACATTTTACTCCATGGTACGTCATAAGTTCATAACGATGATTTGCCATAGTAAGGATATGGCATAAAACAAACAAATTAAACTTGAATTTATTCTCACGATTTTTATACTTAATATCTTGATGTGAATTAAAACAACAACAACAACAATAAAAAAAACGTAAGAAAACATTTTATACATAATACGATGTGTCTGCAGTGTTGATCGGTGCCAATCGTTCAATCGTTTGGCGTTATTGCTTTTAGCTTTGGCGATAATTATTATGCAGTTTTTGCGTACCAAAATAATATGGATTAAAACCATTGCATATGAGTGTGGAAGTAAATATTATGAATTAGTGATTAACATAACGTTATATTATAATAATGACGTATGTGTTCATCGGATATGACGAGTAGAAGTTTAAGGCGAGGACGGACATAGCAGATGAATAAATTAACGTTGAATTTATAATGGCAATCAGTAGTTGACGGGCTTATTAATTTTAAATTCAAAGTATGGTAAAATGTGTGTTTGTCGTCTCGACTCGATTATCAACCGTGGTAGATTAGCTCGGGACTACCCAGGTGAGACGTTGTTTGTTTATTAATTATTTCACTCGTTACGTGTGTGTATAATGTTTGGTAGTGTATCCCGGAGATGAGCGCGAAGCTAGGCGGCTAATCAAAATATATCCACACGAATACCAGCAAAATCGTCAATAATTCTTGGGACTTCTTCATATGCTCGGGACTCCGTTTGCTTTTCGACGAACCAGACTTGGAGTAAAGTTAATACCATGTTTCAAACATTATTGCGTTTCCAACAAAATAATACCATACGACTTGTCTATTTTAATCGACTATTTCCATATTATGTTTTCTGTTTGAGCAAACAAATTCTAATTACGTAGACTATGATTATAGAGCATAACCCACAAGTATGTAAAATAATGCGATTTTATAAAATTATTTTTGAGAATAAGTCTACCTACAAATCATAAGTTAGTAATAATGTATGTTATATAATAATACCTATTGACGTTTTGTATGATCAATGATCATAACATATTATTTATTTTGTTAATTATATTATAAATATTATTTTTCTTCACTTTTTATTTATTTAGTTGAAACATAGTCGATGAACTAAATTAATAATACATATTTTTAAAAGAATATTTAGAAAAAAAATTAAGAAAAATGTCGTAAAATATTTTTAATGTTGAATTTAATAGTATATTAGTTATAATAATATTATGTAAGTACTAGCATCAATGTATCATTCATCCTATCACAATAAATTTAATTACTACCTAATTTTAAAAGACATAACATTTAGTAACACGGCGATAAAGATAGGCAAATCCGGTACACGTCGGTCATTTATTAATTTTTCAAAAATTCATAATAATTGTGATAAAATCATAAACGTTTTATGATATTATTTTATAATAAAATGTCATTACATCAAACATGTAAAAGTGATTAAAATAAATTGGTCAAATTATAATTTATAAATAATTATGTTTAAAATCATTTTATTCTTTATGGTGTTGAGTATTATTACTTTAATTTTCGTACAGTGTCTTGCATAAAATCGTATTTAAAATAATATTCTACAAAATATCTTAGTTTGTTTCGGCCACGCATTATGTATGGTTAATATTGTAGTATTTTTTTTTTTTTTTTTAAATTAAGGTTTCGAAAACTGAGGTCATTATCCTGTTACTGTGGGAGAGGGTGCGGTTGGTTTGAACACGCGTACGAGTGGCAAGGATTTGTCATTAAAAACCCGGGTGGTCACCCATCCGAGAACTAGTGACACCGATCGGAGCGTACACTTAGAGCATCTTTTGTGATTGGATGTGAACACCACTCCATATCGAGCCACTCTTGTAATGTTGTATGCAAACATTTTTTTAAAAAAGAATTTATATTTTTCTTTTATACGTACATAATATATTATGTTTGGTTTTGTTTTAAACATTTAATGATTTAGACTTTAGAAGGATATAATATGTACTATACTCAATATTTAATGGACACACACTGTATAATGCAGCAAACCGAACGACTATTTTATGTTTTAATATTAAATTATTCAGAGGATGTATCTAGCCCGTGTAATTTAGTTGTAGCGGAATCCTGTAATGTGTTCAGATGTATACTTATTCCGGACGCATCTTAGTGTTGTTTTTTTCCGACTCCGGAAATTTACGATTTTCAATCGTTAATCGTTTTTAATAATTTAATACAAGTCCAAACGGCGGCGGCAGTGGTCGGTAGTATATCCTAATTGGTTTTTTTCTCTTCGTATTTTCCGATACATAAAAACCAGATGGATTTTTTTTAATAAACGGGCGCAGATCGCGTGCCACCCAAGTCCCGGTAAAAAACCTACGACCGTCGACGTCCTTTGACCTAAGTCACAACACTGGGCCGGGTACACCGCATTTTCCGCCGCCAAGCAGACGTGGCAATGGGAATCCCGTTAAAAGGCCGGACAGAAATTAATTGCCCGAGACGTGAGTCATGCGGGCTTCATTAAAAACCACCGCATGAAAGTCCCTCAGGCTACACACCGTTTCTATTCCGTCTAATTCTTAGTGACGTTGGCCCCCTTTTCGTCTCCGGTGCAAAACGGCTTCGTCTTCGTCGTTCGTTCGTCTCGTAAACGTCGTCGATAAACCGGACCGGAAACCGAAGTGTTGATAACGAGTCCGAAAAATTAAGATAACAACAGGAGTACAACACCTTCAAACAGTAATTAAAGGCACAACCATAACAGGCACATAATATATTATAATATGAACTATATCGAAAAAATGTGATGGCAACAGTGTTCGATCGTTCCCAGACTTTGTATTCGACCTTACACTCCCCCGGAGAGCTTTGCTAACTTATGTGCTGCCAATTATAATATACTTCCAACAGCACAACTTTGTGTTAGAGGAATTTTCACTGGGTAAAACTTTATGTCGAGATCGTTTCGCAGCACAAAAGTTAGAAAATCTAGTCCGACGGCGTCCGATGAGATTGCAGCAAATTCGTTGGATATTATATTTCATAACATTATTATGACGTGTTTGTTACGGACGGTTGAGCTTCTAATTGTATGAAGGCGAGTACAACAAGAGCTTAGGCGAGTAGAATTCATTATAATATTATCGTCAAAGCTACAATAACACTTGTGTGTGACCTATTCCGCCGGCTTTCATAAAAACCGTTTGCTGACGACACCTTAATGAGATTCGTTTATTTTTCCAGGATATAAAGTATGGTGTGCACAGGCCGACATGTTTATCAAATCTATGGCGATGTAAGTTTGCGTACACTTTTCAAGCCTCTATATGCGTACCTACATCATAGCATTATCACCGCCCCGTGTTCGTGCAGTGTAGCACCGCAATTTATTGTTGTGAATGCACATCGTCGGTGAAAACGACTGTTTCGGTGGAATTTCACGTACATGAATACGATATCAAATTTTAATAATTTATAGTTATGGAAAATAATTGTTTTATTGTTTGGTTTTTTTTTTAACGATTTGTCAATTTATGCGTTATTGTTTCATTTTTCCAGTTGTTTTCGTCGCATTGCAAACATTTTCAAATGTATCCTAATTATAAAAACAATACATAGTAATTATTTCGTTGATATTTTCATTCAAGTTTGATTGTTACGCGCTGCACATTTTGTTCTAACAAACTGATTATTATTGCGTAATATATTCCCGGCGTGGTTTCGAGGCTTATCGTGGAAACCGGGTCTGAATCGTTTTGTGAAAAAACTTCGCCACGACACTGTCAAAAACTTATATTAAGGCGGGTTGTATGGTTATCAGTTTATGACAATAAGACGCCCGGAAGACACGAACAAAAAAAAAGAATATCCAAGCCACGCCCACTTTTAACTACTCATTGTCATAAAAACTTGAGCGCTGAAACACAAACGATTCTCGACTGTTGTTGTTAAACTAAATAATAACGGTTATTAAACAAAAGTTGTTGACATTTATGTGTAATTATTATTATAGCGATGAAACGACATAATGAGACTCAATCGACTTCTATTGTAGGGGTTGGTCGTATCGTTTTCTAGGTAACGTAAAGTGGTGGTGGTCGGGTGAGCAAATGTTTCTTTTGATTTTTAAACAATCCGAAATACGTAACAAAACAAAACAAATTCGATCGGTTTGTCGTAACAATGGCGTAACACAATGAACACATTATAATATAATATTAACTAACTAAATAGATTAATCATTTTATCATCGTTACCGTTAAATTATTTAGTTAAACATTTTAAGCTATTATAGGTATTAACGATCTTAACAAGTTGGACGTATACAATTTCTGACTTGCGTGGTTGTAAGCGAAAACATATAGTATTTTATGATTAAATTACTATTTAAAATTACTACGTACCTACTAATTAAGAACTAAATGAACTGCATACAATTTATTACATACCAAATAAACAATAGTAAAATTGCAAAAATTAATTCATTATTTATCAAAACCTATCTTCATTTTAATTAAAATAAATTAATGTCAAATTGTTATAGAGACTTAACATTTTAATTAAATATTTAAACTTTTAAGTGTTTCTCAAAGAATATTTAATTTATGCATAATTCATACATTTTCGTGATAAATTGCATAATTAAAAACAATAAATATACAAAAACAGCTCATTAAAAATGTTTAAATCCCTTAATATCTACAAATTTACAAATATATAAAAATAATTTTCAGTAAATCTCACATTGGATTTGTAATCCTGTTTTAATGATATTTTATAGACATTAAACGATACAGGACGTACGTCACGAGTTCGTTGTAATTATTTCGACAAGTAAACGCAACGAAAAAAATTGATATTTTTATGAAATTCAAAATTATGCTGAGTTTTCTGATCACATTTATTACTATTTTGGCAAATTTTTATTTATGGTATGTTAAAGTTAAAATAAATGCATATTTTAAAGTGAGTAGAATTTAATCATATTTTATCTCAGAATTATTTTTCTATATTTTAAATGCAATATTATATACAATCGATTCTTAATATTATTATTGTTATTTAATGTATTTCCCCAAGTAGGGAGACCGTTGTTTTTTTTTTAAATTGTATCAAACTGATTTTAATGTTGGAATTTGTATTAAGATCGTCGAGAAATCTATTTGCGCACCAGTTGGTTAATTTAGTTTTCTCGGTCATCTTGTAGTTTGTTGTTCAAAACTAATTTCCATAATGACTCGCATACGAACTTAGTTAATTAGACGTAAAATATGTTTTCCGATGTAACTCTATTTCGGCAAATGAGTCATTCCGTTATGGTAGGTCGTATAGCTGATTGCATTTGGGCTCTTTCATTATATACGAAAATAATTAATATAAAATTCACTTAAGTTCACTATGCAGTTGGCTAGTATTTTAAACGCGTCTTTGGCCGACGAGTGAGGACTTTATTTCCTTAATCGGCGCAGTGCATGGTAATTAGTTGTATGTACCTCTACCACAATATTATAGTGCTGTTCAAAAAGTATTCCTATATAATCTGCACGGTATATTTTATTCTCGTAAAACGCATAGACATGCCTGGCTACACTGGTTAACCCACAATCTATGATAGGCTAATGTCGCAGAAACCCTGCGCAATGTATGAAAATCGTGTTGTGTACAGTAATGAACGTTTCCGAAAACGGTTATGGACGTCCGTCTTTAATATTTGTTTTGCGCCGAAAGATATTAGAACTTAATTTCGAACTTTAACGATATTGGGTTTGGTTTTTTTTTTAATGTGTTCTTCTATGAACTTGTGATAACATTTTTAAGCGTTGAAAATACATCTAGAATGTTATTTGAAACGTATTTAATAACTTTTAAGTTACCTAACAGTGCACTTTTAAAATATCGTCGAATTGAAATTGTATCATTTTCCACAAACTATTAACTATATTTAAATAACTGATAACACTATATGATTTAATAATTTGTAAATAAATAATAACTAGCCGTGTTTGCTTTTCTTTCATTCAAACTTATTAACAGCCAACAACAACGACTTCGTATAATGAACTTACCATATCGTAGTGCGTCGTAAGACCTTCATTTGCAACATTTAAATGTTTATTTCTAGTTCACTGACGATTAATTGATTATGTACAATTAATTAATAACAACTGGTTCCACTGGTTTAGTTTACCGCACTATGCACATCCTAAATTATTTATTCTAGATAAAATTGTATTTATGTATTTTAAATTATTGCTATTTACAATAATGGGACTTTATCATTGGTTTCTCTGTTATATGGTTCCTGCAAAACTTTTTCGGACGTTTTTCAATTTCAATGGTTTTTTTTATCATTTTTCACCCTGTATAATGTGTGTGATTTTTTTTTTTTTTTTATCAAAAATCTTGAAATTGTTGAATTGAGTTTACCGTGACCTTATTTTTGCTATGCCCGCTATAGCCAACTTTTTAGCCGTATTATAATTTATGTATTCTGTGAAATGATTTCTTAGTGACAGCAGCTCTGTTTGCCCGATATATAATTTCTCACATCTGAACGGGATTTCATATTCTCCGTACATTTGAAGTGTTCTATAGACTGTTCTAGCACTCTTAGTAGTTAATAATGAAAACGGTCTTCATGTTATTTCGGTTCACAATACAATCTAAGTGTACTAACAATCATTTTCTCGAAATATTACAATCGAAGTTTACTCCAGTGACGTTCCTCCGTCGAATTGAATTCGATTTTGTGACTTCCAATATGAATACACACTGTCGGAGAAAATTCAAGTGGAAACCCGATAACGAGTTGATATAGAAAGTGGTTACATCTGTATTTAGTTAGAATTTTTAAGTTGTAAACTATTATTAACGATAAAAAAAATTCATAATAACTACAACTGCAACAAAGTACGATGAACAATAGTTGTCAATGAACTTTTTAATGATTCTTAGTTGTAATTTCTTACAATAGTACGTTATGTACCTACCTACTTTGATTTAAATGCACGTAATGGACATATGGAAACATTGATGTATACTAATAATGTAAAATATTGTCTAACCTAACCAAAGAATAATGTAATACAAAACGTAAAACTTTAATGTGTTGTTAAAAATATGAAATGTTTTGTAAAGTTTGTAAAAAAAAAACAGTCAATAACAAGGGTCCAATTATTTATACATCATGACAATATTAAACTTGATGGAGGTACATTAAAGTATGTAACTAAAAATTACTGTAAAAAAAACCCGAAATCGTGTAGAGATTGAGGGTCACTCGGATGAATAATAATCTCTGGCACATGGTCCGATGACATTTATTTTCGTAACATTTTAATTACAACCCTATTCCTAGATGTGAGTGGGTGATAATATTACAGTAATGTTTTGAGCTTCTAAGCCCAAAAATATTATCTTATTATTTCCAGTTGGTGAAATTATTTACCGACTGATATCAAAACGCAGAGTGGACTATTTTATGCACGAGAAGATAAACAAAACGGGTTTATGATTATGTACGTCTGGTCGGACGTGTCTGAAATTTAGGATCACACTAGTCAGAATGTGTGCTGTATATTCTCTAACCAAACACATGGCTGTGTACAGAGTGATATGCGCGGAACATTCAATTAAACAAATAGTTTGGTATGTTTCAAAAAAAAAACCCCGGATTACAATTAAATATAAATAAAAAGAAAAAATGCACAAAATCTATGTAAACGAATTCAATAATCCCAACATATAATAAATTTCATGAATAAATCACCATTAAGTCGAACTCATCTACAAATGTAGAGATAGCTCGTAACAATATTATATAGATATTATTATGTTATTTCCAATATACATTATTTTTTTTTTAATGTACGTGACGTGACGACTACAAAACAACTGTTTCTAATTATTAAAAGTAATGCATTTCATAATGACACGAGCTGGGTAAGGGGAAGGTGATGTCCTAGATTCACGTAGTGTTAAATTATGTATTGTTAAAATTTTATTCATGCATTAATTTATACAAACAAGGATTTTACGAATGCTCAATATAATATATTACTTGACTATTTGTTAAGCTCATTATTTCTATAATATTTTTATAAGAAATCTAACACAATTTAATAGTTGCGTTTGTCATCAATATGATTTATAATTTTATTTTTAATGCTGTAAGCTTATTATAGAATACAGAAAAGTACGTAATATTACAGTTAATATACAGTTTATTCATCTAACACAATATGAAATAGGAGAGTATATGAAATTATAAATATTATTTAAAAAAAGCATCGTCCTCGAGATGAAAAAACAAAAAATTAATTTTTAATAAAAGTAAACTTATAACGCATACACGGACGGAGTGAATATAATATTTGAATAGTGTACATATTATGCGTACCACAAATTATAATATTAATAATGAAATAGTTCCTACCTATAGACTAATAAATTTTTGAGCGTGAGGCATATACAAACGTAAACAAAACTTATTATTAACCTATAATTATAAATCGTATCTACTAATTATTGCTATGGTTATGAAAATGATTCGAATATAGCGTGATAAAAGTCATTGTTCATACCTTGATAGCCAAAGGGACGTTATAAAAACGGCCAATTTTTCTAGTTACCTCATAAAATGTATTTATCTTAATACGAGTTAGGTAACAGTTAATTTAAAATGATAATGATCAAGTCGTTATTTTTGTTACAAATGAAACGTTAAAAATTTTCAATTTGAATTTAAAATAAATTAGTATTTACTGAGTCGGATAATTTTGTTTGGTCGAAATTATATTTGCCATTTACTTTCCAACAATGGTGTTTAAATATTCATACTAATTAGTAATTATAAAATAAAAACAATAGCTGGCTTATGAATATCTAAAAAAAAAATAATTGTATGTAATTATCAGAATTTAAATGTATTTTAATCATCCCATTAAACAATATATTAAAGTAAAAAAGGCTTTTTTTGGCTTAATTAGAAAAAAAAATGGTTAATCCATTACTCTACTTTGTTCTGCACAAGCAAATGAGTAAAAATTTTTTTTTTAGAACCATCGTAATGCAAGTATGATAATAAACGTTTAATGTAATATAAAACAAAAAAAATATTTCTATTTGATTAAAAAGTTATTCACTATAATTATTATTCGAGTCTTTGGATTAATAGTCGAGAAAATCCACAAGCCCAGACATATTACGGATGAAAATAGATGGGACATCGTGTGATACCTGTATTCTATATAGATCGGTAAAATAATATTATAATATTATGTACATCGATTGTGGTCTACGGAGAGAGGTGATGTCGTTCGTCGGGACCTCGTCGCCGACTGCGATGTTCTATATAATTATAGGAAAGCAACATAAACTATTCAAAAACTCCTCGTCCGACCGGCCGAAATTCGTCGCGCACGCTTTTGGAAAAAGCGAGGTCGTCGGTGTTATTGTTTTATTTTTCATTTTTATTACCATCGTATTTAATTCAAATGTTTTTGGCCTCGGGTGGCGTGCGAACCTCCCCCGCGGGCGGGTACCAGGCCAGAGTGTTTTTAAACGCGTCTAGGCGAAACTTGATGTTTTGCCACACCCCCAATTTTTTTTACATAAATCATAACCACGAACACCGCCCTAGGCGACGGCCCCTATCTCGCCCGCCGGTCAAGCCGACGTACATATCGGCCAATATCGATCCCGTCCCCCTCCCCAATTCAAACGCCACACGAGCCCCGTTAATTATACCTACCCTGCGATATATATATATATATATATATAATATTGGATATAATAATATTAAACTTATCACACCAGGATGGATAGAAATGACATGCGTAGCGATTTCGAGTGTAGAATATAATATTTTCGTAAGCGACAGTATAGTGTTGAGTTTTAACTTTCAAAATATAAACCTATTATACGCATTCGTTACTATTACTAATATAATTTTTGTACTTTGAAAAATGTAAGTATACCATAGAGTATAATAGTGATTTCGACACAGTTATTGTATTATAATATCATTCCAAACAGTTCACCGTCCGTTTTGATATTATAATGATTCAAAGGGCCGCCGCATGCACACCCATCGGAATATTGCACCCCGCAGACGAGATGATCCATACAGCTAGGGCGTATCGGGTGCGTTTGATAATGTTACACCGAAATCGCGTTGAAACCGTAGTAATTCGTGTCACTCTGTATAGCCTGGAGCCGGCGGAACTGGACCGGCGCGCGGGCGACGGGTCTCCGCGAGAGTGTCGGGTCGAGGCGACTGGGGTTGATTTGGGTCGGCGCGTGCATACATTATTATTATTATTATTCTAAATACGCGGCCGTAAGTCGAAGACGTACCTAATATTGTGTGTGCTCGTGTGGCGGCGGTTATATAGATGGACCCGAAACCGCACGCACCCTCCCCCACCCCCCGGAATGATGCGATACTACCGCGGTCGGGGCAATCCATCAGCGGCCCGTAATCATTTAGCCGCAACAATTCACCGTTGTTGTGTGCTGCTGCAGGGTTTATATTATAACAGTATATGTACACGACGGTTGTGTGCGGGTGTCTGGGGGGTGCGCTTGCGGCGTGAGCGGGTGTGCGGGTGTGTGTGCGTGTCTATATAACTGCGTAGGTAGGTAGATAGGTGAGCGAACGGACGCGTTTTGCGCGCGATGAATTTATGGTAGCGAATTTATCGCCGTCCAAAAATTCTCTCTCGTCGCGTCGTACGTGTTCGCGACGTTATAATATGCGCGTGCAAAGTGGGCATGCGCACGAGTGCGTGCGCGTGCGCGTTTTTCGTCAATTTTTTCCACGCAGACCGAGAAAACCCCACAGAACGCAAAACGTTTTGTTCGATTAAAACGTTCCTCCACGACTTGCTTATGTGTAATAATAATAATAATATTAATAGTGCGTTGTTTAATAATATAATTTATACGCGTATACTACAATTTACCACCCCTCCCCCTCCCTCCTATGATCCGCATGACGGTCGGGGCGCTATGACGTCTAAGATATTGGTTTCCACATACACTACCACCGTGGTTGTAAACTATGTTAATACTTTAAGGAGATATGATGCATGAGTGCACACGAAGTAGTCATCAAAAATCCCTCCCCCCCCCATCAAACACACACATACGCACTGTCGATAATAATTTCCCTAGGCCATAGGGCATAGAGTGTTTGTGCATGTATACCTATATATATAATATATATATGTGTTATGCGTATTGTGTACGGTGCATTAGTAATTGTCTATGATTTTTTTCACGTAAACTCGAAAACATTCAATAATAAATTAAATCAAACCGTTTCCGTCTTTGATACTATAAGTATAGTTTAGTTGTTCGGTGTGGATGGCGTATAGTTCCGATTTTATAGTGTTTTGATTTCGTTTTACACACGTCACAGTTTTTCATTGTTGCCCAACAATATCCTTACGAATATTTTGTTTACATGATATTATATTTCACGTATTGGTTTTCGTTCAAGGATTTGTTTACACGCCTATCATTCCACGCATTGGTTTTCGCTTTTCATACTTCGTGTCCGATACATCATAGCTTCTGGCAGGCACATCCAGTTTTGTTTTTTTTTTATTATTCCTTTTTTTTCGCAATTCTGTATTTGTATTTGCTCATACTATATGAATTGAACATTGATAAAAACTATCCGTAATGTTGTTGTACGGTGTGAAAATAGGAATCGCGCTTTTCATTGCGAAACAAGAATATAGTGTGGCCCGAAGGGGTGTTTGGTGGGCGAAATAATTTTATGCAAACAACATTTTTTTTTTTTTAATTATGAACGTTATTATTGCACAACAATACATAGATATTGTAATATAATTGTAAATGTTGTATGCAATTTGTTTAACGAAAACTGTACACTTTACGTATGCGAAGAAAAAACTGTGTACGATTTCCCACTACCATTTGTGTATAAACGAATAATTAAAACTTATTAATTATAATCATCGTAGTATGTTTTCCCCGAAGTACTCGAAATAATACGTGTACATAATATGTATGTATATATATATATATTATGTAGTGTGGTTTATTTCAACAAGTTTTACCTAATTAATTTCATTAAAATGTTTGTACGTATTATTTGTCTGTTGTTACAGTTCTACGAGTTACTTGAAATATTTAATAGCAGTCTGTTTCACCTATGTGTAGTCGCTTTTTTCCATATAAATTTTAATTTAGGAAATTAAGTCCAAAAATGACCCACGGAATGATATTATATACTATGTATATATATTATGGTTGTATGTAATAAACATACCTACCTAAATAATAAATTAATCATTTGATAACATCATTGATAACCATTGAAAACATCAAAGGATGACACAGTAAGCGAGCACAAATAATACGACTAGAACGGTAGGTGTAGAATATAACACCACATTATGCACGGTACATGTTCAGGTAGGTACTGACAGTATGGCTTAAGGCTTCCGAGGTTTTAAAAGAGGTCGGTATGAATAGAATAACGAAAATAATTTTTTATTTGATAGGGATTTGTTGACGTTACAAATGTCATTCAGAGGTCAAGTACCATTTTTCATATTTAAATGGGAAACCTACTTCAAAAATAATTTATCAAAAGCCGTGTAGAAACTTATGGTTACCTAATCTTTATCTCGTTATGTATGAATAGCTTTGATCTAGTTTGTCATAAAACATATTATTTAAAATATATGCAAAGACCTTTTCGTTCACTTTTTTTTTGAAATTCCAAGTATTTTATCTACTTAAATATTTTTAAATATTAAATAGATTTCTACTATTAGGTAATAAAAAATACATATTATTATACAAAGCCATATTTTAAACAGGACCCTCTGAATGCAATTATAACTTTTAAAGTTCTTGGAACTGCTATCTTCTAAAACATTAACAAAATAAATGTATATTTTTTAGCTGTTTCTTAATTGTTTTATTTTTTAGTTTTATAAATATTATATCACAAAGCCGTAAGATAAATACGTTTCATAAACAGCCATATCGGTGGGTTAGAAATTTAAGAGCAGTATAAATATCTCGATAACAAAAATAAAATACATAGAATTATGTGTGGAATACACAGTATATACAGTGATTTTTATGAAACTCTAACAGTTGTGTTTATCGCACAACTAAGTACCTATGAGTTGGTAATATTATTGTCACTGTAAACACAAAGAGTAAAATATATTGTGAATAAAAATCGTGTACGCGAAAACCACCGTATTTAAAATTCGAAAATATTTGCTTCTCATATCGTAGCTACACTAACAATACAGAAAACGAATCTTACCACGATGACCACCTGTTGGTTCACTGTCCAACCTTTGATGTACTTCAATAATACACGTATTGTTCAGTCGCAAGAGGTTTAATAAATTCCGGTTCGATTCTCTAGAACCCGGGTATTTGATATATCGAAGACGTACTGGGTAACTTATGACCACCGCCGACTTTTGTGCCTTTTGAATTATAAAGGGGAATTATTTTCACTCTCCGTCTCTATATAGCCTTCTATTTTCTTATCCTCTATTCCATTTCAATGGACCGGAAAAATGACCACGGACAGTAAAATAGACGGCCGAGAAAGGAAGTTATATCCAAGAAAAACTTCGGTAATACCATCAACTAAATAATTTCTGCAGTGCGCAGCCGGAATGGTCGGTTCGCAAAACTTACTTGTAAATATCCATTACGGTTTTTTTTTTCATTCACTCCAATAGTTTAAAACCGTATAATACTTAATATTTTTTCGCTCGATATAATTTAACCGCTGCGGGTAGGTTTGTTTGTTTATTCAAATGTGGCCACACGGCTTAGTGTATAGTCACAGCACCATTGTGCGAAATCGATCGTTATTCGTCGGGATTCTCTCGGATAATGGTCGAAGGGGATATTAAAACCATACACACTCACACACACACACAACAGATGCAGATAATTCGACTTCAATCCGTCGGATCGTTTATCACAAGAAACGTCTAGACATCAACAATATCAATTGATGAACGTGGCACTCGAGATTTACCAGTGAATTCCGGTGTATTATAGGTTGCAGTATTCGCAGAAAAACATTTCGATACAATACTCTATTATACTCTATTATAAACATCGACGAAAATATCAATTGTGTGATTATTAACTATCAAAAAAAAAAATAAAAAATTCTGTTGTAGAAGAACGTGTGCTACAAAATATAATAATATGCGGATCATGGAGAAAAAAATACGAAGCAGTAAATTTTGTGCACAATTTTAGTAATATTATTTAAAACCGATCAAAACATATTATTGATGGTGTATCGGCATTAACAATTCAAATCCTAGCAAGTATTATAATACTATATATTCGTTTGTTTTGCCCGAGGCAAACTATATACGACTGCGAGTTTATATCGAACAATGTATATTATTATTTTATTTTCGTATGTTTTTGTTTTTGTGGTGCCTCAGGCGATATCACGTTTTATGTGTTTTCAATAAATATTCGTATTTTACTATTTTAATACATATAGATATAAATAAATACACTAGTAGATATAGCGCAGTAATTGTATAAACAGCAGGAAACCATTGTTTGCTTTTTTTTATATTTATAATATGTAAAAAATTGTTTTCCAATAAATCTAGAACAGGAAATCGATTTCTTGGTTTGAGTTTTTAAAATATCATTGGACAATATCTTTCGCTTAAATCATTTACGATTTACCTCGGGCTGTCTCGTGTGTCGTTTAAGCCTCCTCCCTCCAAAAATAGGCAATTTCCTTATTGGATTTTTTCATTCATTTTAATTGCAAAGAATTAGATCCGATAACAGACTTTCCAGCCAATTTAGTGATCGGTTATTCAATCGTTTACCGTACGCGTACCGTATAAAACGTTACTTTTTAACATTTCAATGAACAAAAACGTTTTACAAAGAATATATATTTCTCGGACGTAAGAGTGTTGCGTGTATAGATATATTTACTATAGACTTTTTAAGGTTATCCGTATTATTTTATTTTCTTATATAAATTGTGCATTCTTTCTTTTGAAAGGTCGAATTTCCGTCCGATTCGCACGAATAGACATAAGTAAACCTAATATATATATAGTAGATAATAATATATAAAAACTACATCTATATATAGACACATATAAATAAAATATATATATTATTATTTAATAAGATCATTTTTTTTTTTTTTACTTTGATTTCATTAAATAATCAATATGATTGAAATAAATATGTAATCACCAATGTTATATTTTAATATTATTATATCTATCCTTAAAATATTGCATCCACGAAAAACGTTGATGTTATTATTTAATTTAATTTGTATTCAATTATAGATATTCAATCTTTATTAGGTAAGTAACTGCTGTTATCGACATCAGACAAGATGTATTCTAAAATATTTTAACAGAATTAAATATGAATAAACAAGACCATTTGTTTTAAACTAAAATTACAACAAATAAATATGATAAATATTTGACTTAATTTTGTTCAAACAATTTTAATTAATTAAAAAATTTGCTTTTTTATCTTAAAATGTTTTTTTTTTTTTATGTTGAAATTACAAGACAAATTATTTAAGTATACGTCAACAACGGTTTAAACTGCTGAATCGAACAATTTCGAAATGCATAACAGAAGAAAGACCATAACAATTATAAACTGTTTCGCATAATATAGCACCAAACTCTACACATGATATGTTTCATTGTTGAAAGTTTGATATGAAAAAAAAATGCTTGTAGATATAACTTAAATGCGCTATTGCACTTGAAATATTATCACATTGTTCTTCTACGACATATTATTACAACATAGTATGTACATAATACCCTTGTATGTATGTGTGTTACGGATTATAGTGCTTTGTTCCAGTTACAATTATTATTATCATTTTAAAAACAAATAGTTTATTTTTAATATATATTGTATACATGTCTTATGATTTAACGTATTTTCGGTAGCCGCAGTGCCGCTATATAACGGCTATATAACCGATGGCACACACAAAAATATGAGCATTTCACTGCAATTTCACGGACGGACCTTAGCGAAAACATTATTATATTGTTTTGTATATAATATGAGTAAGGGACTGAATTCGAATAAATAACTATACGTTTGCCAATTGCGCGGTGGAAATCGATATAATATTTTGAAATAAGTGATGGTAGTTCTTATATTGAAAACGAAATGTGATATTGCGCATTGTATACATTTTTAATAAAATTCCTTTCATTTACCTTTACGAAATAATATTATTAAGCTACGATAGTGAAATTCCAGTATCGGCGGTAACATCGGATTTGAATTTGTGTACCCATATATCGGTATCTTTGCAACTTGATTACGGGTCGCTTCTAGGAACGATAACTATAGGAAAGTATACGAGTGAGTGAGTTGAGTTACCCTACATATAATTATGCGTTTCATTATAATTATTTTCTGTTTAAAATTCCGAATTGGGCCTTTAGATGAGTACCTATTGATCGGTTTGTCTATATACAAATATACCAATTAAGTTTTGCTCGCTCTACGGTATGTAATATTGTACAATATATAATATTGGGTAAGTAAAATATTATATCGTTTGAAAGACTCAAACAGTAGTTATTTTATTTGTTTCGTTATTATGTGGTAGCTCTTTAGAAATCCATTTTAATATTTTACAGAATTATAATAATAATAATAGTTATTATTGTTTAATAAATCGAACGGAAAATAACAAATGTTCAGTCTTAATCTATAAGCGTTTTAAATAAAAATATTTAAATAATATGAAATAACAAAAAAAATAATGCTTTATACAATTGTACGTTGTAACTTAAGTTTTACAACACAGCAACAACAAGTTCTAATTAAACGAATGTCAAATGCATTCAACGTGTGTTCATTAAACAATGCACCGGAAAAATTATTTCTCTTGCCATCACAAAAAAACTATAATTCTTCAACGTGAATTCATTATTATTCGTGTATTTCGTACACGCTCGCAGGCTAGACGGTCTGCAATATAAAAGATTTATCATCTCCACAGTACCGAAACCTTCTTAATTCTGACACCGAGACGGTAATTTATCTTCTACTCCTGTTGTTTCACGTCGATCAATTCCGTCGATATATATAATTCAAACTCGTAAGACGATAATCAGTTACGCTTATTGTCAGCTCGTTATTCTACGTTCACTTTACACGCACACAATAATAATGTGCTATACCCGCCGAATAGTTTTTATAAACGCCACGTCCGGCCCATAAATTCCATATACCACTGTTTCGCCATCATCATCATCATCAAGTTGGTACACATAAAATATAGTTAAGTCGTACGATGATCGCCGGTATATTATCAAATTGTATAGTTAAAAACAAATGACAAGGTATTTATTTATTATTGGAGTGGTCTTAAAATTTTTAAGCCCTAAACCAAAAGAAAGACGAACGATGTTACGTATTTGCCCCGAGTATCGACGATTCTAGTGTAGGGTACCTAAATCGTTGTACCACTGCGCTGGGGGAGTCAACAATCGAATAATATGTACTTCTATACCTACCCAATGACACCGTGACGAAAAAAAATGTTTAATTATAATAATTGTCGCGGGGACAGCCCTCGTTCGCGAAGCTTATCAGGTAATAAGAGCTCGCGGTAGCCTTAAGTCTATAATTTGTTGAACGGGCAACGTGTCGATTGCGTTTCGAGGGTCGTTAACGACCATTATAATAGCAACCGACGACGATGTACGTAACTAGATTCTTTATGTAGTAAAGTTTTTAGAAAAACCAAGTCTTTTGTGGGAAAATGGTAGCAGGTACAGCGATGATTTCCTTATCGATATTTATATACGGCGCTTGCATTTGGCAGGTATGTCGTCCATATTGATAGCCGGGATATGAAAACAAACAACACGAAAATAAATGTCGACTTACGATGAGTGGGGGTGGAAGGCGTAGTTTTTTTTCTTCTAGGAATAGTGTTTGGGAATTGCGTGGTTAGCCCCTCGGCAATGGCAGAGTAACATAACATAATATTTTGATTGTCGCGCGGGTCCGACGTGCTCGTTTTGCCAAACGACGTTTTGTTCGTAGAAAAGCCAATTTTCGCGGGCCTCGGTGAAAATAATATAATTGTCGGAAGGTCGCTGTGAACCTTTGCGCCACACATCCGGCGTAACCTTTTAAACTCGCCGCGCGAACGTTTTATTATAGACGCGCATTTTAACCGCGCGTTATTGTTGCCAAACGGCCAAAGAGTGTCTCCCGAGCTAATAATGCCGTAAAGGCGTACTTATAGATAGTATATATATGTATAGGTACCTATACCTTTACCCTTACTGCGGGCAGACGATTTGAGCGTATAACTTTGGAACGGTGATGGGGCGAGGGAGGGTGCGGGGACCGCGGAATTGTATAGTGGCCAGTTGTGTGCGTTATATTATAGCCGATATGGTATATTTTATACCTTTAAGGAGTTGAATGAAAGTTCAGCAAATCCCGTGGGAACGCCCGGTGCACTGCGGTTAGTGTTGACCTTATGCGTGTGTGCAGCGGCGTATGTGTGTGTGTGTGTGTGTGTGTGTGTGTGTGTGTGTGTGTGTGTTTCGTGGAAGAGAAATGCACTTTGACAGCGAGGTGAGAACGCGTGGTAGGAAAAGTGAAACACAACGTTTGCCAGTGGAAAATAATAATAATAATAATAATAATAATAAAAAAGTTTCCCTCTCCGAATGCAACAATAGCGTGCGCTTTTGAATAGAATTCTCATCTCAACGATTATTTCCGAGTGTTCGCACTGAATTGTGTGCGAGAATTTACAATAATATAAATAATAATAACATATAATACGGCGAATACAATTTTTCTACCTCAATGTTCTTCGTTTTTTTATTCTCATACAAAAAAATGATATTCTCATTCAGTTAATTTGTTCGTTTTCCCCGGCATGGCCGAGTGTTATAATGTATATACTTTTGGCGAAATTTGCATGATTTATTACCACTAGAATAAATAATAATAACTTTATTAATTGCGTAAAATATATCAACACATTAAAATAAGGTTGATGTCCAGTTCAACGACACCCAACGCCAACAAGAACGGGAGTAATGTACTTTATTTTAATAAAACAAAAAATCGAATATTTAATTTAATATGTATTATAAAAATTAGAATAAAATACAGGACAATATAATTTGTATGGATTTATTTGTATAGATTCTTCATAAATTGTTCTTACTCGTAAACAAAATGTTCACCCGAAACTCATCAATTTTTTTAAACCCGAATAAAATGTCAACAATTCGGTATTTTGACAAAATTTTCAATAAACGATTTTAGTTTTTTTTTCTTTATTCAAAAAATAAAATATGTTAATACAGTAGTATAAAAATATCAATAATAGATTTTTTTTTAATAAGTATTTAATGTTCAAAATTTCAAATATTTGATACAATTTTGTACTTACAAACGTGTAAGTTTTTTACGGACCGCTTAAACTGAATTCTAATAAAAAAATGCATACAAAAATGTTGAGTTTTGGATTAATTGATTGTTTAAATAAATATTGCACTAATCATATAATTATTCTAAAAACTACGTTAAGCTGTTTCAACGCCATATTGTTAGGATGATTATGATTATTTAGTAACTACAGAATACATTTATATTATTTTTTTAAAAATTATTTGACCATCACAGTTGTTTCTACACTTAATATATCTACGGACTCTTCATAATCTATAATATTATTATAATATTATACTCAATGACGCTATCTAGTATCCATATCATAAAATTTTGTTATTTGTTGTTGTCAAATTGAAAAATATTTATAAAACCCGGTTTGCCTGTCAGCTAACTTGGGAAGACAAGAAAAAGTACAATATGTTAAATACGTGTGTTTCTTTTTTGTTTAATAATTTTTAAATAATAAGTATAAAAACAAGCTGAACAAAATATTGTATTCTCGCATTCTGTCAGTGAAAAAGTGTGTTCAAAACATAATACAATTACCCATCTTATCCCACATTTTGAGTGCAATTTATAGTTTGTATTATTATACTGAACAATGCGGTGTAAATAAAACTATATATTTCATATTATAATTATTGTTATTCATATATTATTTTATTAAATTTTGTCATATTTTACTATAATTTAATTAACTCATAATTTTCACGTTGAAAATAAATGTTCATGATGTACGAAGTATATTATATTAATATTTTAAAAATAAGATTCTCAGAAAATGAGAATATATAATTAAAAATGTTAATTTAGAGTTCCTCGAATTTTTTTTTAAAGTTAAAAGATGGAAGTTTTGCCCCTTTTTAATCATCATTTTTTTTTTTTTATACGAATAATAAAATACTCATTTTACAGTTTTAAATAATGGTTATACCCCTGTACATGGTGTATCTATTTAAAATGTAAGTAATTTCAATACGTCAAGCTTTTCATTATGTATACAAATTAAGTGTAAACATTCGAACTATATGAGTAAAAGACTTTGTAGTGAATAAAATGTTTTAATATTTATTGTTAAAGTTTTTCAAACTCTACAATGACGTGTGACCAGGAACACTGATGAAATAAAAATATGCATTCTCTCTTAAAATACTTAATGAACAGGATCCTTTAAAAATGCCAACTAATCTAAATATGTAAATTGATATTTATACTCGTCAATAATAGCAGTGTTTCAAGAGAACGGCGTTACACAATTTTAATTTTTTCAACATTTTTTAAAGTGTGTACCAAGCTTTTAGCCGACATCTGCAGGGGTGGAAAATTACATTTTTTTAAATTTTTTTAACAGTCCATTACATGTGTATATTTCACTTCTGCAGATACGTAAACGTGAAGTGTACATCTTGGGGAAATTGTATGATAATACGTATAAACATATTACAACTCTATGTATATTATTTGTGTACCCAACTAAGATAGGTTTTATGAAGTGTAAAAAAATATTAACGAAATCGATTTAATAATTTTGGTGCATTAAGCGCGCGATGTTATTTTCACTAACGGCTTTTCGTAAATGCGTTTTGTACGTATTTTTATTTCTTTTTTACTCGGCATTAAGCGGAACGAAATGGCTGATGTACTTATGTGTGTATGTGTCTCAGACCCTTATACATATATATTTAATAATAACCACGTGTTTTGTACATCTAAAGTATACCAGCACTCCGCGGTTGTCATCGGGACCCGGCGACCGCCACTCGTGAAAAATGAGTTCATTTCGGGCAGCAGTGTTCTCAATCATCGTTTTCCGGCGGGATGGTTGGAAGGCAGGCGGGCGGGCGGTCCCAAGGCCATTTATCACCGGAGAGGCAGATTAGCGGCTGTCAACGGGCAGGAAGCTTTTGGAAGGCGAGCAGTGAAAAAAAAGGAAAAAAAACCCGTCCTCCGTTGTCTAACAAATTGATTAAAAGCTACCCAAACCGACGCGCCGAAAACTTGACACACTCGTCTGGCTTATGGGGAGAAATTTTTCGACGAGACCGTGGCGGCGGGTGGGGTGGTGAAAAAAATAGGTAACGATAGGGGCCGAGGTGGTTTTGACGTGGGAAAAACTGAGAACGGAGGTCTCGGCCATAACAAGCGACAATAATGGAGGTGATTAATAAAATGAGGGGCGTGGATATAAAACTTCCGAAACAATAGACCATCCCGGGCCCGGCGCATAGAACCTGGGATTTTCAAAATGACCTCGTATACATATTATATATACTTTACACAGCTCGAGTAGACAACGCGAGATTTTTTTTGTTTCGGTTGAAAACATTGGTTTTTACCAGCCGTTAAGCCGTTAGAATGAAATATATATATATTATATTATATATTATAGCGATTATATTATGAAACGAAAAAAAAAACAACAAACCCGTAAACCGTTGGAGTAGTTTTTCGATATTGAATTGATAATATATTATGCTAATAATATTATGCGTTCACAGAACCCGTAGTGATATACATAGTGGTACACCAAGCATGCCTTTCTTTAATCCCTAATGTACCTAGTTAATCAAAATCTGATTTTTAGAATTTTTAAATTTACTATTAGACCATATTTTCGAAAACTTAATATTTTTTATACCTGACAAGGGGTGCCCAGTGGTCTGTGGTGATTGTTTTTAATAATTTTGATGTATCTAGATCAAAATTTGAACGAGTAGTTTCTTAGTTATGAAACATTCAAAGAATAATATAGGTTCATGTGATGATATGTTTAGAAAATATAGAGTCTATGATGATTCAAAAATTATGACAAGAAATTTATATTAACATTGTAAATTTGTGAAAACGCCCCGAATATATAAACAGATTTAATAGTAAAATATATATATTATATTTCTGTAAAACCATTTTTAAGGACTATAATATATATATATATTATCCTTATTATCCTTAGCGTGTATACATTACAACAATCCAGAAACTACTAAATCAAATTTTTATTTCAATACATAATCATTAATCAAAAAAAATATCTACTGAATAATTTTAAGTGATATAATGGGGTTCTCATTTGATAAAATAAAAAATATTTCCAAAGACCAATGTCAACTCTTTAAGTTGCAAAACAAAAAAAACCAAAGTATTAAAATATACGGACTTTAAGTATAATATATTTGAAAATTCCAAAAATTGAATACTTTGAATAACTGCATCGTTAAAAAGGTGGGCATGCTTAGTGAATCACCCTACATAATATTATATCGTATATTATTGTACCTATGCGCAGAGGCAAAACGTCCAATATGAATACCTACGTTCGTGTGCAAAATGCAAATACTACCATGTAGGTACTGCGCGCTGGTAAATATTAGAATCGAAAGCTATTTAATCGACGTGACCGTAAACGTGGTCCTGTCGAATTCGGTTAACGCTCACCACGGTTGATATCACATGTTGGCGCGTCCTTGTGATCTCTGCAGCATTCGTTTCGTTAAGTTCGAATTAATATTATGTATTATATTCGACTTACAGTCACACCGCAACGCCCACCGACGACCACCGACGACTACCGCGCACGAAAAAACGACTGTGTTTTAATAGTATTGGTCGAAAGTGGAAGCTTCGGGGAGCGAATAAATACAATAAACTAACGACTTTCCGTTTTCCCCCCTCCCAAAACAAATTAAATTTGTACCTTCACCGTTTCGTTTAAAACGTCTAAAATAACAAACTACACTTTTGTGTCTTTTGGTTTTCGTATAAAACGAACAATTTCATTTTTCCGGACTTCACTATTTATGTTTTATTATTGTGTAGGTAAGTAAAATAACGATTTATGTTCTATTGACTTCTACGCCTGAATTATAAAATTAAAAATCCGTCAAGTTGGAAAAACGTACCTAAATAATAAAAGTGTAGCCTAAAAGTATTATAATTGAACCATTTTTTTTTTTAATGTATTCTTACAATTAGATTGTTTACGAATAATTTATTTCAATGAGAAATATAATTCCAAACGAAAATTTATAATAGTACATCATCTACCTATGAATATACAAGTTAAGTGCGGTTAAGTCAGTAATTTTTATTTACAAAAGGTAATTGTTTTAACAGTATTTTAACTTAATAGTTTCTACTTTTGTGTAAAGCAATTTATATGCGGATAGACATTGCGATATTAATTCATAATTATTTTTTCGTTTTTTTTTTTCAATGACATAATTTTAATATTAAAACACACGTACGCAAACGGCTCCATTGTAATACGCGGATTTCTTTTTACGAGACATAAACGATTTCTGCGTATTTTACCCTTCTTATGGAAATTCTCTCGATTGTAAGTAACGACAAAGCTACACGTCCGCTTTATATAATAGCTTCATCCATCCAAACATTAAACCATAATATTCGGTACACTTTTTCAAGATAACTATAAATATCTTTATCTTAGACTCGGAGCGTTTACCGTAATGTTTTTTACGCTCGAAAAACTTCAAAATTTAAAAACATATATTATACGCGGTACACACTTTAGGTACTTAAAATGTATCATTTCTAACCTAAATGCTAACCTAATATTAACACTCATCGTGGTTGTATAATATATAATATATAATGTTCTATTTTCTGTTGACAAAATGGGCGTGCGTTGAAGGTAAAACCGTCTTTTGCAGTCTAAGTATTTTACGAACGTCGTCCGACCTTTAGACAATCCCAAAAGGGGCGGATCGAATGTTCTGGATGCGCCAAACTTGTTATTTAACAATCTTGTTGCAATTGTCTTTAACTAGCTATTCTTGTGTAGTAACACTCTGATTTTCTTCTCGTTCATCAATCTTTTTTTCTACCGATTAATTCGACATTAATACTTCTCATTAATCAGTATTGACTTAACTGTGTAATTATTAGTATTATGCACAGTACAATTAACTGTATATACTAATTCATATACATATATTTTATAAGGAGTATCGCGTGTATGAAAATGTATTGTTATATTATGTTTAATTCAATAAAAAAATTATAGAACAGAGTTTGCAGTCAGTAAAATGTTAGTTATTATACTATTTAACATCTAAAGGATTCATTTTAACCAGTCGTATACAATTTATGAAATAAACGACGTGGAACGAATTCTCCTTAAATTAAAGTGATATATAGCCATATAGGTGCGTCCTAGTATTCAACAAATATTATTAAATATTTCGTTGGGTATGTTTGCATTAATCCAAATTACATACTGGAAATATTTTACATATATTTTTGTTTAAGTAAATAATAATATTATACATTTATAATTAATTCAACCAGATATTCTTACAGATTTTAATTGACGTTTAGTATTTATTGAATAATGTAGGTATAGGTGTTTATAATTGTTTTAATCAGTCAACAAATGTCTAATACAAAAAACATATAAAAACATATAAAAATATCTACTCATATAAAGCGGGTAATGATATTTTAAGTTTGAAATGATAACTTATACGATATTTTGAATATATAATACTATGTCATGGTTATGAAAATTCAGAAAATATCAAATATGTCCGTTTATTAAGACTAAGTAAGTATAATAATATATCATATTGTGTTTATCAAACGAATTCAGAATATATGTATATGTATTTGCATAATAATTGCATCCATATCTGAAAATATTTTATTATTAACTAAAGGTATTTAACGTAGTTTTCTATACTTCGGCGCTGTGTTGAATAATTCTACCGATATTCAATAAAGTACTACCACTATAAAGCCTATTAACAATTTATTAGACTAATGGATTGGTTTCTTTTTAAACCTATGGTCTTATGAAATAACTTTTTCAATTATTCTAAACATTAATTATGTATGGTTTGTTAAATGTTAGTTATACATTCGAAATCCGATGGCTTTATGGTACCAAACGTTCATAACGACCAATAAAAAAAAAAAAAAAAACAGTTCTCATTCGACGGTAAACATCGTAAATGCAATTTACTAATTTTCATTAACATTTTTCGCAAGACCTCATTCTTTTATTTAAGTAATAAGCATGCTCTAAAAACTTCTGATAATATAAAATACCGTTTCAAAATGTGTTATAAAACTTTTGCAAGCGTAAATCATCGTATTAAATTAAAATGTTAATGATTTAAAATCAAAATATGAGATATACTCTTAATTATAAAAGGTAAACAGAAATTTAATATTATTTCTACAAACTGTTTACTTTAAAAAAAGTTCAACTTTCAAAGTACCTATAAAGAAAAACATTTATTATTTCCTAACTCGGCAAACAGAATTTTAAACTTTTTGCCAAAACGAAATTCTTTCGGCGTTAACTGTATATGATTATACATAATATATTATAATGGTGCAATTTTCTAGTCACATTTAACGCGTTTAAAAGCTTTAAAATATTACACATTAAATGTAATTTATTTTTTATAATAGATGTACCTATAATTATCATTTCCAATTGATAACAATATGTATAAAACGAAAATAGGTAATATGTACGCAACAAAATAAGACAAGCTGCACCACATAATTACTATTTTAATTGGCTATTACTTACAAAAGTTTCAATTATATTGTGTAACTATATTGTACCCTACATCCTAAATAATATAATTTAAAAGATAATATTATCACGTGACATTTAGTAGGTATAATAATATTACGTGTATCATATATAATAAATGTTATATTAGGTATAGCTTAATACTAAAAAAAAAGTTCGTTTCTTTATTAAAATATATTTTAGGTATTCGTGTGTGTATATCAGGTTTTGTTTTAAATCGCTGGATCATAACATAATTATAAGTGACCGACAATTATTAATGTTTTATTGTTTTAAAACCATCTGATAAATACAATAATTATCGAACGCGATCAAACAAATCACTTTACAACAATCATTACTTAATCACTAAAGGTTGGTATTTTGCCTGGCCAATTTATTGACGATTAAACTGTGCGAGTATTGAAGAATATAACATTCAAGTAATAATACTGTCCACAATTGTGCCGCCAGACAATGAAATTGTATTGGGTATTTTCTTGTTTAGCAAACGGGGAAAAATGATATACGAACAAGTAATGAGGTTTTTTTCCATTTCCATTCATCGAAAACTCGTTTTAGAGTGATCATATATTTCAGTAAGCACTATATTTTCTGACGTATATTTCCGACGACCGTGTTTTCAACGATTGATATTTTTGTTTTACAATACTAATATTCTCATAATTTGTAATATTAATATATATATGGATTATTTTAACGCACATTTGGTACTTTCAACAAATAAAATGTAATGAAATAAAATATTAATTATCAAATATTCAAACAGATTAAATATCAAATTAAATTAGAGGAGCGTAAATTTAATATTGGCATTTCAAAACAATCTATTTATAACACGACAATTTGCTTTATAATTAATATGCATTAGGTATATTGAAATATTATCAAATTAATTTACAGATCAATATTATAATATTGATAAAAATGCTAGATCACCAAACTATAGTAAAAATAATTTTTTATTTCAAAAAATATATTGTTCAATATGTCAACACAATTTAGTGCGGTATAAATAGTTTTATAATATATATTATAATTATGTAATAAATAAAAGAGTATGGTTTCCTGAACAATACCTTACTTAACTTTTTTTAAATTGTCTACGATTTGAGTTTAAAGATCGAATAATACTATCTCTTACGTATCGAAGCCATTCAAAGTATCTCTCAAATGAATAAAAATTGTCTATTTTTGTTTCGATTTAAAAATAAAGTACACTGAGTAAAATAATAATGTTCCATAAAATGAAAAAATAATCATCAAAGTTTTAAGGAAAATACTAACTTTTCAAAAGATTGCGATTACGCATAATCATAATTTGAATTCTGGACAACCATTATGATAAAAAGAAATATGTTATCGCTTTAGATAATTTTAATGATAAAAACTTAATTAGTAATTTTTTAGAAACACGTTATAGCTTGTTGAATTACTCTGGATGACGTCTGCAGCTTCATCTAATAATAATGTCAAGGACGATTTTTTTTGTTTGACTAGATTATACGTTCAAAATCGGAAAGTCAATGTAAAAGACAACTCAGAAGAATTAAAGTACTAATATTAGTGCATAATACGTTTAACAAAAATTGGTAAGAGTTAACAAAGTTTGCTGATACGCAAAACCATAAAACGATTTATAATCAATGTTATAGTGAATATTATTATTATTATTAGGTAGTATGTAAAAAATGAATGAAAAAAATGATTTTTGAGTTATAATATGACTCAAATGACTCTACAATATGTGTATTTCTTTTTTTTTTCAGTTTTATACGTAATCAATTTTTCAAGTAGAAGTGCTTCTAAAGTTTTTTATATAGAATCTTATAGATTGAAAATTGGTTGCGTATAGTTCTTTAAGAAAGCAATTTTTTTAGTTTTTATCAAAAATCTCTGATAAAAAGAAAATGACTCTGTGGAAGACTTTGGTATAATATAGTTCTCCAGTAGGAAGTAACTTTTTACATAATTTTCAACTAATTTCTGACCTTTATTCTTAGATTCTGTCATATTTTATACCTTTGAAGTTTATTCAAGATTTTATCATATTGTATATATATTTTTTTTATAAATATTTAAAATTATCTCAAACTCTATATTATTTTTTTTTAGTGAATTTTTGAATTATAAAGACATTTATTAATTTTATTTAACGAATTACAATGGTATTATTTTATACATATTTTTTAATATAATCTGTAATCTTGGATAATTAAATTATTATCTCGTACCTATTCCTACTTGTACAATGATATAATATCATTAAAAATGTTTACCCTGATTTTTTTTTAAGTTAACGTTAAATAGAATTTATAAAAACTTTTATTTACACCGTACACTATAATAGTAGTCTTACTCAAAATCGGCCGTAATTAATGTATTAATTAAAAATGTGAAATCTATAAAATACATAATTATACATACATTTAATCATAAAAATTTCACCATCTCACTGATCTCAGTTTATAAAATATTATAATAATTTTATAATGAAATGGATTAAATTTAAGATTTACAGTTGTTTGCTTAAACAAGAAACAAGACGTGAAATGTTTGCTTAGTTTTTCTTCATCTTGTAGTTCCGAATTTCCGATATCTTGTAAAAATACTCTTATATTATAATACCTATACAATGTCTAAAAGTACACAACAGTGTAGCGATATTGCATATCGAACACGCCGTCAGTGCCAATAATTTGCATAAATAAACATTTTTTGTATGCCAATACATTTTACAATAATGTGTATTTGGGAACGAAATTTGTCGATAAAATTCCGATTCGTATTTATTATTTATATTTATATTTTTGTTGTTGTGGTAGTTGATCGCCGAGAAAAAAAATATGTGCATAATATTATTATATATTTCTGACTAGGAAAAAAAATACACATTGTTGAGATTCATATTAGATTATGAATATGAATAACATCATTACGACTCGGTCGTTGTATCAGATAATATTACATTTTCCCTCCCATACTTTTGTTCATTATAGTTTTATACTCGTCGTGTACGTATTATAACGAATAAGACGTTATATATAAAAATATTTAATGTATATATGTATCGCCCTTGTAAACTGAAATAACCTAAGTCACTATGGTAACAGTTCTGAAAAAAATGGTTTTTTTTTTTTTTATAGTAGTAACGGATTTTTTTAGAATCGCAAAATATTATACTTTAAATAATACGTTTTAAATTGGTAGGCATTTCCTCAGAATTCGAAATGTTATCCCAAAATAACTAAATTTCAAAATCAGTAAAATTGGCTTAACAACGGTTATTTTTTGGGATTTGCCAGTTTATTGATTACTAAGGCCAGTTAAATTCAATACAATTGTATTACAATATATAAATTGAAGTTTTTTAGACCATTTTTCGTATGTATTTTACTCTAAGTAATTGAAGCAAATCAAATTTAGACATCGTCTAATCGTAAATGTACAAATTGAACGTTACTAAACCTAATTGCTAACGTTTTGCGTTGGTTTTGCTAGACGTTTTCGGGACATCGACATTTCTATTTTCGTAATGATTTTTAGTTTTCTGTGGCCTAAATGAATCCCCCTAGAATCTACGTATACATGAAAACGTGGGTATTATAGAAGTCTTAAATGAAGGGAGAGACTATAAGTACACTTTTTTCAAAATTATTGCAAATATAATTTTAGTACAATTTAAGTATAAGATATAATATATTTATCAAAATCATCATGAATTTGAAAAATTTACAAAAATAAATGTAGCTGATTAGATTCATTCTTACCAATATTTAACCAGCATGCGTTTTTGCTTTTGTCTTAAAAATAAATTGATTACGTCTTCTTTGTAGATAATCGAAATAGGAGGAATAAAGCCCCATATTAGCTACCCTAGTTCCACCCCAGTATGTGTGTTAGGTATTGATAACAAACTAATAAACCATAATGCATCATGATGTATTAAAAATTATAATTAAGATATTTGTAACGAATAATTTCACCACGTGAAATATTTTTAATCTCTACTTCGTAATGATGTAGTGTGTTCGCCATTACGAAGGAAGAAAACAGAAATTTAAGATTCAAGATGATAACTACGACTGGACAATGATTTTGTAACTGTGTATACAATATGTGTATATTACACGAATATTTGTATGCAGTAACATAACTTAAGTAAAATACAGTTTAATAACAAAAACAAGTATTTGGTTTTTACTCGTATACGTTTAGAACAACATTCTCTCGGTTGTTCAGACATTTTTCACTTTTTAGAACAAAGAAAAAAAAATATAGAGATAAAAAGAAAAAGAGGAATGTCTTGCGGTCGACACTTTAACTGGTCCGTAACATATTTTTCGTGGGTCCGATATATTGCCCGCTTTTTATTTTTATTTTTAAAGGCCGCGTGGAAAAAGAAAAAAAAAGGAAAAAGTAAACACTATAAATCTTAGCGGGATAAAAATTTACGCCGTCTGATTCCGCGACATGACCTCGATAAGAATTTTTGCTGCCATGTACACACACTTGCGGCATTTTCATATAAATAACAATAATAACAATGAAATAATGTATATAAACGGAAAGGAAACGGTACGCAACACAGTGAAAATCTCGGACGAGGTCATAAAAGTGATAAATGTCGGTGGAACTTGTAA
Source organism: Sitobion miscanthi (assembly GCA_008086715.1). Taxonomy (NCBI): domain Eukaryota; kingdom Metazoa; phylum Arthropoda; class Insecta; order Hemiptera; family Aphididae; genus Sitobion; species Sitobion miscanthi. Next base: position 68,977,358 of record CM017797.1, on the reverse strand, counting down.
TTTGATTTCTCGTTGTGTCCCAAAGGTCCCGAAGAATTTACCGAATTGCTAAAATATAGGCCCAGAAATAATCGGGAAGCAAAAAAGAAACGCTTAACGAGGCGATCACTTACAAAAGTCTAGAAATCAACGTGCTCCTTACCGTAACAGAGCCGCTACAGGGTCGATTAAGCCCTAAGGTGTAATTTAGGTTTTCACAATTCGTTAATTAAAATATTAATTTTTTATTAAAAATATTCATAGGTTTAAACTTTGAACGTTGTTTGCCACAAAAGACATATTTTTATGTTTTCCCAATCGATTCGTAATTATCAATAGAATACAATGCACAGTTTAATTTTTTATAAAGGGCGTTGTTTTTTTTTTTTTTTTTGTCACGAAACAATATATTATACACTACCAAAAATTTCAAGATGAATAAAAAGATATAGTGGTAAAAAATAAAAGATACAGGGTTTCTGCATTCGCCTTAATTTGCATTTTTATACATTTAATATCGTTCAATATGAATAGGCGAATTTCCGACATAATATGTTTACCATTACAGCTTTTCTGTTATACGGAAGTGGTATTGTGTACGGTAATATTATGTAACGAGGTTTGTTGTAAAAAATGTTGCATGCGAAATTACTAGACGCTCACAATAATATAGCTAGCTATATACATAGGTACACCATATTATCACAGTTGACATTTTCCACGAAGGCTGTTTGATCGGTTTTTTATGTATACAATATAAGTTACTGTTTAAATAAAATTATCTGAGATTTTAACGATTTTAATATAATGACATGTACCTATACAAAATAATACATGATTTATAAGCTCAAAAATGAACAGTAAAACTAATCTAATAGAAGTATTTTTGTCGTTTTATGCCACAGAGTTACTTTGTCAAAACATAAAGTTTAATAATATTATTATTTTTATAAAAAATTTGACAAATTGTTGGATATCCTACGCTTTTTTAGAAACAAAAACATATTACAAAAGGTTTAATGTTTTAAATCATGATTTCAAGAAACAATGTAAAATATATAAGTTAAACATTGTTAAAATTATTTACTCAGAATTTTTGTTTTTGAGAGAAGTTATAGTTCATAAAAAACATTATTTATTCATCAGTAAGTGAGCTACGCCACATTTTAATGAACTAAATCAACTTTTTTTAATTTGAAATTATTACACAGTTCTAGATCAACAAAACAAAGTAGGTAATCTATTCCAAAAAGCTGCGTAAAAAGCTGTCCTTTACACGGACAAAAATAATTATTAAATCATGCAATTTTGTAAAATGTAAAACTATGAGTGCGATTATCATATCACGGATTTAATATTAATACATTTTTCATATAATGCGTGTTATTGAACGCCATTTCTTAGTATAATATTAGTACTGATGAACAAACTTCTTTTAAGAATATACTAATTCGATTAAAACTTAAAAACCTGCGAATGTGGTTAATTATTAATTGTATTTCATACTAAGCTATATCAGTTTGAACTATCACGTAATGTGGCTTATAATTTATTATAATAATAATGTATAAATTAATAAATTTAATGAGATTATAAATAATATAATTGTGTTTTATACAACATTACGAAATAATCAAAGTTGAACAACTTTAATTTTAACATTTCACTGATTTACAGTCAATTTTTTTTTTGATAGGTTTTTTTTCGTTTCCGTAAAGTGCATGAATAAAAATGTTTTAAACAAAAACATCTCAATTTAAACACGCACGTGTTGGCATATCCACTAAAAGTTTAAGTTACGGTAACGTTTACTAGGAAACAGTGATGTCTAGACGTTAAATCTGTTAGATTATAACCAACTAAAACTCACTTAATCAGTTTAAAATAAGTTTAGCGAAAACTTCAAGTTCTGTAACGAATTTTGAACATATCTCATTCGAATTTCCCTTGTCGTCAGTGTCTTGTGAATAATAAACGCATTTTGTCATTAATATGTTATTTACCTTTGTACTTCTTTACTCTTATCTGAGTGAGAAAAAAAGTCTCTTACTTACTTACTTACTGTAAGAGGTTGGGATATAATCTGTGCACTGATCATTTTTCACCAGCGTAACAAAAGTTAAAAGGCTTCTTTTGACTCTCTTTGGGTGTCGGAGTGTGAATATAATTAAAACTAGAACAATGGGCCAATCCCTATAGCGAGAACCTCAACAAATATGAACGGGAAAAAAATTACATTAAAATTATTCATATTATTTTAATTTTTTTGTCTTTTCACCTAGTAAATCTATAAAGTTTGTTAGGGAAGATCGCGTACAGCTTAATGGCCATATACCGGGCACACTATATCGTGGTGGTAAATTTTAAAATATGCAAAATACAATTTATGACTACTGAGCTACGCTATGGGACCAGGAAACATGCTGTACGGACATTATCAACGACCCTTTCATGTTTACGATTTCAATAGTACTTTTTAATAAAGACTAAGTATATTATAAATACATGTAATTTTTCCGATTTAAAATTTTAACATTTGTTAGATATTATTAAATTAAATTACAGAAACATTAATTTATATAATAATTCAAATAATAATAATAATACCAAATTCTAAAATATAATATTTATTCAATTTTTTTTAAAGTGTGTTCAAACGAATCACATTCACATACAAAAAGTTTTCCAGTGTCCTTATTTTTTTAAAAATAGAATTTGATTTTAAGCTTTGAATACAATAGTATACTTTTTGTTATAATGTAGTTCAAAGCGAAAACCAATTATTACTGTACAAATGAAAGTTTCAATACTTTTGACGTGAAAACATAAGCTTTTAAATTTCCTTAATGGTGATTTATTTGTATTATAATTTATAATTCAGTAATGTCGATTTTGCAAATTAGTTCCATATACTATAGTCTATAATAGTACTTAATTTATAGTAGATGATACAATTTTACTTGTAATTTTTACAATATGAATAATTATTGTTATAAATACGCTTTACTGATATTGAGACAGATAATAGGGAGAAATTCTTAGGTACCTACACTATTTATTTCAATTTACAATTTCTATAAATTAAGATAAAATAATGATCTGATTACAGATGTGTAGAAAAAATGAATCAACAATTATTCTTAAGGGGAGACATACACTTGAATGATAAAAATGTGGAGGAAATATTTTTACTACAAACTATACATTATACGCATGACACTTGAAAACTGATCAATAATCGTTTAATTAAAAAAAAAATAAAAAATATGTTCAGTGTAAAATATCAATATGTATTGAACACAATTTAATTTATGTTTATAAAAATACATTTAACAAAGGAAAAGCCGAAAGAACAGTTAATTCAAAGTCCTCAGACATTCAAGCGATAACACTTTATACAGTCACGTAAAAATAATAACACTCGAACTACCAGATATTTCAAAAAGAAAAGTACAATCGATTTTATTTGACGGTGAGGCGTTATTGGTTCACCGATTTTTCCGGAAACACAATGCAAAGTATAGGCACCTTGCCCAATACCTCTCAGCGGTATTTGCATAATTATATTTTTGTCAGGGACAAAGCAAGCCAATCCAATCGTATAAAAACCCATTTGACATTTAATGCACTTCTACACACACACTCGTTTTAATATGTCAACCGCGGTAAGTACAGGTAAATAACTGAGTCGTATGTTATTGTATAGTATTGGAATTATAAATTATAAAAATGATATTCATTAATTTCTTACCTTGTAGAGCCACAGTCTTCGGAGACCAATTTATAACATCTGAAACAGGTGAATTACGAAATCAGTTTAAGTGCTATATAGTATAATATTATACATAAAATATGTAAGTATGTACCAAATCATCAATAAACTTAGAAAGCATTATGCGATACAGACAACATTGTGCTGTAAAAAAATTCTACAATTATGTGCCCCCAAATCAATAAAAACAAAGGAATACCAATCCATTGACTACGGTTGTACATCGAAATTAACGAATTTTATCTTAGCTTAATGTATACATCGGCAAAGGTGTTCACCATACAATTTTAATCTCAATGTAATTTCAGAGCTCAGAGATGTCGAAACGTAAGTCGTTTAACTACGATAGTCTAGAGCAGCGAAGTTCCCAAAAGATAGGTTTTGTAACGAAAATTTTCAAAAAGTGATTTTATTTTAAATTAAAAAAAATACGCCGACAGTTAAAACAAAATATATAATAACTTACTAATGGATACAATATTTTTGTCTGAATTTTGTTAAATATTCAGTTCATAAATACGTTTTTATTTATTTTCATTACACCTGAAGCGAGGTACCGATGTAAACCAAAACTGAGATATATATTTAAATTAAATCACAATTTTTTCGTGGAAAATAAAAACTAATGTATGGTAAAAGTAACTTTGTTCTCGGTTACTTAAATCTGCATTTAGTTGTTATTTTGCTCCGATTGAACATTGCTATACCCAATATATTTTCACATCATTTGTACGTTTTAATTAATTAAATCGTTTCTCATTGATGCATAATTTTACAAAATATAATAACCATTCTTGCGAGAAATATATTCAATTGTGTTTTTATATATCGGAGGGATAAAAAAAATAGATCAAAACCACGTCGAAATCGAGTACACCAATGTTCACTTGTGTTGTATTGTCGCCTAGAGACACTTAACATCACACTTTCAAACTAGATATTACATTATTACTATATTTTGAGTAAATAAGATGGAGTATTCTTAAATATCATGGGCTCAGAATCAAAAGGTTCTAAATAGGTTTTTTAAAAATCTACTTTTAGTTATTCATAATATAGGTTTAGTTATAAATGCTCTATAATGAAATAATTCACATTATCGGTTTTTTTTACCTTAAGTTTTGTTTAGAACAAAAGCAAATTTCATAATTAAACGCAGAAAAATTTCATGAATTTTCATATTTGACAATCATAAAAATAATAATATACTGCAATTTAATATCAAAAATTGCTCTGCCGAACAGTACATTATGTTTCGAGATATAACCAATCACCAACCACGATATCACGATTTTAATAATATTATCCAATCCTATATTGTATTTCTAAAGACATAATTAAAACCCACGTGCTGATTAAAATTATGTCTTTGCATTCAAAACAATAACCAAACATCTGGCAATGACGTGGGTCGAGATCAATGATTTCAATTAAAATCCTTCAAAGTTTGTTTATATTTTTCCGCTATCAATATGTTGGAATTTTTTTTCTTTCTTCTTGCGCGCGTCAGGCCTTTGGAGAAAAAGAAACATTTTTTTTTTCACAAGGTACTCAATATAATAATAATAATATATTTATACAACCTACGAAATCCACGGAAGGTTTGTGTTTTTGACGTGTAGTTTCTCGCAAAGAGAACTCAATTATAACACACGCGTATTTTTATGGCATATATACGAAACACGAGCAGCGATATTCTCACAAAAATTCGTGCACTCCCCTATTCACCAGCCTTCCGGCAACACCATATTATCGTGTTTGATCGATATCAGATGAAAAAAAAAACTTATCGTAAACATACGTACAATAATATTTGAACTATCGAATGTCAGATATTATACCAAAGGTCTTAGGCGTTTTAAAACATATATATCATTATTATGCCGGCACCTAGGGAAAATAAAATACAATAAAACTGTCTTTTGAACGTATTCCAATTTCGCGTAACTCGTCCAATACCACTGACAGTGCCTATACCTACCTTTACATTTCCGACACGGCACACGCACGCGATGGAATTCGAACATGAATGGTATTGCCATTATCAAGCATAGAGTATATAAAGACAATAATATTGCACGACTGTTAAAAACCGACCTTATACTATAGCTGATAAAGTCATGTTTAGATTATTAATACGTACAGTAGCTACATAATATATTGTTCATTTTAAATTGCCAAATACTGCGGCTGCAATAGTTTTTTTAAAAATACGTCATTTTCAAGCGACAGAAAATATATTATAGCGTGGTGTTATAAATAAATTACAAACGGTCGATTTCAGGTTAAGTGTAAGCTACGAAATCGTGTGAATTTAGAATTAAAATATTACATTAAATTGCACACTCGCTATGTTTAAAGTTACAATGTATATATGTGACGAAAACTTTAAATTAATATACTATACGAGTCTGCGCGTGTACAACTGACTACCATGGATGGTCTCATAAAAAGTTAAACCATTTTTGGTTTAACAGTTGTACAATATAATACAAAACAACTGTATAATAATTGTTGTGCAAAATTACACATGATAATTATATGTTAATCTGCATATAATTATTAACCATACTTGAAAGATGTATTATAATATTGTAAAAGTGATGTAATTTTAGCCTTCGGGTGTCTATAATAATATTATAATATTATCGTTGAAACACTTTAAGTTATTTTAATTATTACGAAGTAGTGACTGTGCGCCTTATTGTTTCGATAAATTTATATTGAGTGATATAGTTTTAAAGGAATGAAATAATTCGATAACGACATTGAACAAACTAAAAACTTTTTAACTCGAAATAATATACGCCTTCCTGCAGTAGGTACCTATGCGAGGATAACAAAGATAATCTGTATTGTTTCTTTTCTTTGTACGAGAGTTTTAATTTTCACTCCAAAGAATAATATATTTAATATTTATTAGTTATTACAACCACCCGCATACGCATAGAAAATATGTTTTATATTGCATAAGATTTACTGCAGAAAACGATGGAGCGTTTAACACCGTTATCGCTATTTTAATATCAATATGTGCGGTAGGGTGGGGACGAGAAGCAAACCATAATATTATTATACAGAAGTATACATCATTTGCTGTTGCCGACGTTGAGGGGGGAGATGGGGGAGGAGAAATGATCAACAAAACAAAATAAACGAATTTATTATGCTCGATGTACGAAAAGAGCTTTTTAAAAAGTAAAATGTTATTCAGGTGACTTAAATATATTATAATATATTATTATATATTATTATATACAGTGTAGTGATTTATAACATAATGGTTTTTCACCATTCGAATTATTCATAAAATTCATAATATAACTCAATACGCTACGCGCAAACGCCGTAGATATGTAAAATATAGGTATACGACTACAGTTGCATTTTTATATTCCATCCGTGTTTTTACAATACAATTTGTTGACGTTTTCAATTACAAACGATGCTAATGCAACATTTCAATGTTGACTATAAAAATGGTATTTTTTTTCGCATTATTATTATTATTTGAAACGTCGAATCAAAAACTCACGCAATACAAACCCGCCAGTATGAAACGGAAATTGTTGAAAAGGCTTTTGTTTGCTTCGTCCGATTCCTCTGTTAATTGCACAATAATAATAACATCGCAATAAAACGAATGTATATTTTTTTACACGAAAAATACAGATTTGTTTCAATTATGATAGCAGTCAGTTACAATACAGAAAACAGATTTTTTATTGTTTTTTACAGTTTTAAAAATAAATATTATCTACAGATTACTAAAAACTCATATTTTGCGGGTAACACTGTAATGTATTATTATACCTGTCTTTTAAATATTTTACATAAGTCTCATAATATTTACTTTGATAAAATATGAAAATGGTATTAGTCGATGAGTGATTCAAATTAGGTATATAATTTAAGTAATAGATACTACAAGAATCATCATAAGATAGTCATAATTACCTAAGAAAAATACGTAGGACCTTTCTGCAAAATAATATGTGCATATTTTATAGATGGATAAGTTTTTTTCGTTGTCAACGCGTAATGCTAATGTATAATATGCGATTATAAATCTATTACTCGTAGATAAAAATCTATAGTAAGTAAAAATCTATCATGATAGCAAAAAACAAAAAAAAATGCACTCGATTTGTTTTTCGATATACAATGTATAATAAGGAAAAAAAACATCGACGGGTTAAAATGCCGTTTGGGACGTTTTCTTTTAAATTATCCGGTATGTGCATGGTAAGCCGGCGCATTTGCACGACTGATAAGTATATTGACGACGAAGAAGGTACGCGTATTGGAGCATAAGCTCCTCCGTTCGGGCGGGATCGGCGATGGCTGTGGCTGAGAGCGGATGGGTGAATTTTATAAAGGACCGTAGCAGCCTGTAAGATTACGTACAGAGTTTCCCTGTTACGGAAGTAATACCGTTAAATAGGATACTGTGTAGGATTTACTTATCGACATATTTAGACGATGACCGATTGACGGTGTAATTTCTCTGCAGACTCAGCCGCCATTTTTCGCCCCCCCCCCTAACCCCTCGCTGCGCGTTGCGATCCCACTTCACCAATTTCAAAAATCCAATTATTTTTAACTGATGAACAAATAATAAACACACATACGCGTTCGTGACCGTAGCGCATTTGAGTATTTGTTTGTTCGCAAAATAAAATACTCGCTGTGTAAACTCTACAGGTACTGTTTCAATAAATATTAAATATAATATATTTATTAAACACATTTAATTCTTTTATTTATTTTTTAGGGTCTCTAAACACGTGGAAATCCCTCGATCAAATAATGTAATCAAATTAAATCTACTCTATATTACGATTAAACGTATTAAAATGATTCCCGAACATTTCGTTGCGTTTAAAATGTCGCATTTATCCGACTGTTCTTGCCGAATAATTATATGATTTTGTAATATACAATTCACTTTAAAAATTGAAATCAATAATGCGAGTACGGCGTATCTACTACAAATAAACAAATAAAAATAAATCGGGAAAAAGCGGAGCAACTATACATAACACGTAATATTATTAGTAAACAAAAACTAAATATAATTTAAAACTTATTTATTATTTATACAACGATTATAAAATATATTATTGTTACGAATTCGGCAAATATACAATATTATATAACTTGTACTTAATTCGACCGATATCGGTACGATGCTGAGATTCTTGTAAAAATAACTTGGTCTGGTTAAATATAGTATTATACGCAGAAGACCTTTATATTATTATATTAAGGTATTCAATTATATAATTTATTTTTATATCGTTTTTTATCGTCGATTTCCGAAAATGTTTAACGTAGAACAAATCTATACTATATTATATAAATATTGGCTGTATTTATGATTAAAAACAATAACAAGAAACAGCTGCAGTTCAGACAGCAACTCACTCACGCATAGGAAAATATAGTAAAAATAGATTTTTATAAAGTTCGTTTTTTTATATAGGAAATCGCGCAGCGGTTTCCCAAAGGGGGATGAAATCTTGCTCGTCGACCTGGAATCACGATTCGTCTACATTATATAACCGAGAGAGTACATTTTGCCCATCTCTGGATTATATAAAACGCTGGAACCCTTAGGACATCAAGGTTTAGGTCTAGATTGTAATCCAAGAGTGTTTTATTGCAGTAGCGGTTCTATGCAGTGGAAGAAGTCCGTGTCCGGTGAAAAGTCGCGCTTCGTAATTATTTATGGTACCATAAAACATTTGCTTATGAAATAAGAATAAATAAACTTTATTTTCGCAGGAACTCTTTATACTCGTAAAATGCACGAAAGTTCAGTTGCTTTTTTTAACGTCCCGAATACCCTCAGTGACGCGTTATAAACGTAGGTTACGTCGATGAAATATAACGTTGTTAACTTTGTTATTAAAAAAAAACAGGATCTTTATACAAGGAAACGTTATTCATTTGAGACGAACGTTGTTTTTTTATATATATACACGCATGTATAATATAATATTATTGTTTTTTTTTTTTTTTTTTTTAATATTTATTTATTATTATAACAATATTATCATCGTAGCGCTTTTGATGCGATTGTTTTATTTTTCCAATAAACTGGAATGGGAGTTGAAGGTGTTCCGACGGTCGTGTATGAAAAATAATCTTAATGGTCAAGTCCGGAAATCGTCCGAGATGAGTTATGGTGCGTATTATGTTAACTATACGAATGAATTCGCTGAATAAGAGACATATAGTTACCGACTAACGAGAATACATAACATTGTGAACATATCTACAACTATCAGATATACTGACGGGTCAGTAGTCGAGATCTAATAGCGCGGCGAAATTTATGACTGTCCGACATTTACAATACATTTGTTAAAACCGTGCAATTCGGAACATTATTCAGTTATAATATTATAATAACATCTAATTAACGCGACAGAAACCTGACCGGCGTTATTTTAATAATATCATACATCTGGACAGCGGATGACGTCCGGTCGATAATATTATGTTTTATCTTATTTCGTGTATAACTCGAGTACTTGACACATAGGTACTAGATATGCATGTGTACCTACGGCTATTATTGTTTGGATTTCCACTGGGAATATTTCGAACAGTTTATCAGATGAATAAATGCAGCGTCGAACTGATATAAATAAAGTTATCTGACGCAAATGTGTATATTATACTGATACAATTTATAGGTGGGTACATTATATAGTAAACTCTCTACAATATTGCTACAACGACATTGAATATTGACTTCGATTAAAAGTATATTGAACAAATAGAGACACTGTGGTGTACGAATTTCGCTCGTTTCTGGTTGTTCTAGTTAGGACACGGCTTCTTCAAGTCACAAGGCACAAAAAATTTGCGTTCGCAGCCCCGATTGGATTTTATAATGACATTATTAAATTATAAAACATTATAATCGAAATCGAAACTGACTGTAACGTTTTGAAAAATAAAATCGTTTGTTGCATGTCATCATGCAATTCTATAAATGGTTTTGTAGTTCGTATGTCGACATAAGTTGACAAAATACGAGTGTCTTAAAGAAACTGATGTCAACTATACTTGACATGAGGACTATATTAGCAAATAGGGTTTTCTGACACATGTTTTTTTCTAATAATAACACAAATCATATGTTTTTTTTTTTTGGCTTTATTTTATTTATTTGACAGTTATGTGTGTTGTGTGCGCGCGCGTATGTGTGCTTATACGTATACGAAAAGTTTTATTTTATAAATTTCGTTTGATGTGCACAAAATACATTTCATTAAAGTAATGAAAAACTGTTTTTGATTAAGTTTAAGTCAAGATTAGTACTCACGAAACAAATATCATGACACGTATGTTAGTCAGCTCTGTATACAGTGTAATCGAGCCTATCGTTATATGACTATATTATAAGGCTTAGGGGTGTAATATTGAATGTACTACAACTGAACACGCATATTATTATATATTATTATACTAGGCCGTAGGAAATCTTAAAGGAAATCGGCAAAAAAAGGAAATCCCTGATTAACATATATTATAAGACTATGGGGAAACCACTCTTTGTATTTCTCGTTTTGAATAAACGCATATATACCGTTCAAACTAAAGTATAAACATAGCTTACCTCTGTTACACAAATTACCAATAAAATGTTACTCTGTCCTAAACTAAGACCCGTTATAGAGTTTGTAAGACGCGCCTCGGTAGGGAATCGATTAATAATATTATACTTCCCCTTGGAAATTTTTGTAATATGTAGGTTTATTTATCCGATTTTAACGGTTTGGCTATAAATTTTATATTTTGAAAATAGAGTTTGCAATAATAGTAATAATTATAATAAGCGCGTGTAAAAGATGTTACGCTTACGTACTCTTAACTCGATTTGAACTCGTCTGGTGCAGTTCTCGTGTACAATTTACGGCCTTAAACGGGCGGTCAGGTGGTTTCGCGAAGCTAACAAGACACAAGGCGGGACAAGCGAGATAATATAATATATAATATATGTTCGAGAACAGTATTTTATTATAGAGGAACTTTTATACACCAGTATAATATACACGCACCTTGCACGAAATATGAACTTTTACAGACACTGGCACACTGCATTATAATATATATATATATATACCTATTTATTTATAATATTATCCGGTGTTTTCGGATTCGGGTCGCAAGAGACTTGAGCTCCACAAGTCACAACGTGAACATTATGCAAAACTCTCCCAAAAAACCGCATCAGTTTTCAGTTAAAACCGTTTACATCTAGCAGCTGATAACTGTCAGTCAAATGTTAGCCGACTACAGTATGTACGAGTATACAGCGAACACGTATTTGTTTATAATATATATATACATCATACGGACAGCCCAAAAAAAGAATATGTAAAAAAAAAACATATATTGCAATGTTTAAACATTTTACCAGACTCGAGACATTCCGGAGCTAACCTCTTAGCCAAAAGCGATTGTAGTGTGTTTGTCATCGGAGCACTAATGATTGTATTGGCGGAAAAAAAAATAAAACCATATCGATAAACACCTCGAGGATACGTGTTCGACGATGCGTCCGTGATCGGTTCTCGTGCACAATTTACGGCTTTAAACGGGTGGTCAGGTGGTTTCGTGAAGCTAACTAGACACAAGGCGGTACAAGCGAGATAATATATTATATAATATAAGTCCGACAACAGTATTTTATTATAGAGGAACTTTTATACACTAGTATAATATACACGCAGCGTTTCGTACGAAATATGAACTTTTACAGACACTGCACTATACAATTTATATGCCTATTTATTTATATTAACCGGTGTTTGCGGGCTCGGGTCGCGAGAGACTTGAGCCCCTACACAACGTGAACATTATGCACCCCCTCCCAAAAAACCGCATCAGTTAAAACTGTTTACATAAAACTGATAACTGTCGGTCAAATGTTAGGCGACTACAGCGTGTTTACGGCGAACACGTATTCGTATAATACAATATATATACATCACACGGGACAGCCCAAAAAAAAAACAATAGTGGAAAAGTGAAACATATTGCAATGTTTAAACATTTTGCCAGACTCGAGACATTCCGGAGCTCAACCCCTTAGCCAAAAGCGATTGCAGTTTGTTTGTCATCGGAGTACTAATGATTTTATTGGCGGAAAAAAAAATAAAACAATATCGATAAACACCTCGAGGATACGTGTTCGACGACGCGTCCGTGCGTATCATACATGACGTTGTCTCGCTCGATTACGCTCATGAAATCAATTAACTCACTCGCTACTTTATACCTACACCGTTGTCCTATACATCCTTATAAGTATCGCGTACGATGATAAAACGTGTACGTTGAATGACTCAGTGTTATTTCTTTTAATTATCGAGTGAACGTTTTATTTTTCCAACGGTTTACGTAAACGTACCACAATAATTAATAATAATAATTGTTATCATGAATGGTTCCCGAATACACTATTTCGTTGTACTCCCACAGTTGTCAATCGTTTAATTAACAGCGGACAACTGTTTTTAATCGTGCAAACTCATTAGCACATATTATTCTTTTATGGCGATGTTTATTTTTCAATCGTGAAAATAAAAGAAAAGACACAAGTGACGCTCAGTATAATATTATTATCAAATCATAAACAACACACATATTTATTTATGCTTTATCAAAGAAAATTCACCGCCTTTACAAGAAAACCATTTTTTAAACTTTTTTAAAAGTCGAATATTTACTTAGAGGCATAGGGGTACACCGAAAATTGTTGATCATCTACTCCGCTTATTTCAATTTTAAATACTATTATAGAGGATAATCCAAAATTTAATTTTTATATACCGAAATAGTCCGCTAAAAATTATGCATAAGAAAAAGAAATTAAAATTATAATATGTTGTAACCTATAAATTAAAATACGTAAAAAATAATAACTATAAAAAATATGAAATAAATATTTTTTTATTTCAATACCTAACGTTAATCATGAATGATTTCTGACGTTTTGTTGACTTGCTACACTGTCGTCAATATGGTCACTGACTAGAGTTGTGACATTTGCAATCCGAATAACAGGAAGCTGTTCATAAAGCTATAACCCCGAGGGAAAGTCGGTAGAGTCGAAACCAAAAGCAAAAAATGTCGTTATCAAAATTGAACCGAGAAAAAAATATATACTCATACCGGCCAGTGTTTGCACTCCACTGATCCTTTAGATAAAAGACAATTTTTCCGCGTACGTGCTTATCTTTCCTGTCCTTTTTTTGGCTTTACCTCATGCACTCCATCTTCTATATATATATTATATTTATTTTTTGTTCAACCAAAAATAGTTATTACGTACGATAATAAAAAAAAAAATAGCATCGCAAAAGAATTAGAACGAAAGTTAGGTATTCCATTTCTATATTGATACTTCTTTCAATATACTAAAAAAAAATAATGATTTTCTTTTTACCTAAAAAACTGCACATATAATAGTCAGTAGACTAATTTTAAATAGCATTTTTAAATAATATAACACATTATTGTTCACTTTAGATAATATGATATTTCAATTGATGAATATTACATTCAATCACTTAGATATTGTTAGTTAAACTAACAAGGTTGACTTATCACTATATTTTATTTTTCTTATCAATATAAAGATAACACACATAAACTAAAAATGATAATTTCCCATCGCATATGTATGTTTTAGTGACCAGCTGTGAAACGATAAAACCGTTTTAAATTTCCATATTTAAATTAAATAAATAATTCCTATATTATAAATTATAATTTTTTTTTAATAAATCGTTTTCAAAGTAAAAGTCGAAATTTGACAATTCTCTAAGACAATGTTAGTCGCATACACTACTGTATCACTACTGTAATATATATTTTATTTTGACATAAATTATTTGAAAATCTAATTTATAATAGTAAAATAGCATTTACATTTACATTTAAATTTACATATAAAATAAACACTTTATTACGGTCTTATTGTGTACGGGCTTATGTTTGGTGCAATTTTGCTGCTTGTCAAAAAACGTCTCTCCATTTATGGCACTTTATTATCCTGGTTGCAGCTGTTTTAAATGTATCATGTCATTTACTAAATTTAGCGATTATAATACACAATAGCAATAATTTAAACTGAAAATTCTCGTCGACTGAAATATGTGTTCTTTTGAAAAAGCAAGCACACATAAACATATTTGATTCGCTTTCAGTATTTTGTTTTTTTTTTTAATATTAAAAATATAAATAGTTTTTAAAACCAGATAAAATGAAAATCAACTAGGTATGTAGTAATAAAGGGAAAACGGACAGATTGTAGATCATGGATGTTGGGGCACTCGTCTCTATTCGATTACCACAACACAAAATAGTAGTGAGCAATAACAATGTATTGGAAAGC
Organism: Sitobion miscanthi; assembly: GCA_008086715.1. Classification (NCBI taxonomy): domain Eukaryota; kingdom Metazoa; phylum Arthropoda; class Insecta; order Hemiptera; family Aphididae; genus Sitobion; species Sitobion miscanthi. The sequence goes on along the minus strand of CM017797.1, from coordinate 68,962,188 downwards.
AATGCAGCAAACTCATCGAGTTTGAAAAATTATTACCAGCTGCGTAAGGTTAAACCCAAGTTTGTTGACGTTATGTCGAGTTTATAGACTGAGGTTATTTTACTAGTTTTTCAATACGCCTTAGTTAGTAATTATTATAACACTCCAAAATAAATAATGAAAGCATGTAATAAATATCATTCTAAAATCAATGAGCACAGTACTTATCAAAATAAATTCTAGAATTAAATAATTTATAATACAAATAAATACGCACAAAATCATATTTTGTTCACTAAAATTAATTTGAAATAAAATATAATATTTTCCATAGATATCTCCTGGATTATAATTATCAATATTATCATGGTAATGCAAGTATGAATTAATGTTTTTCCTGGATATTTATTTAATTAATTATAGTGAATACTTTGTATTTATATAGTTGGCTATGCTAATGTTAATTATTTCCCAAACAAGTATAAACTAACATTAAAGTCAATATTGAAAATATTCTATCGGAATGGACTTGTAATGATTCCCCAATTCAACTAAATTAATTAATCAGAAACAAGAAAAAATTCTAAAAATCATAAACTAAATTAATTTATTCAAGTCAGTACAGAAAATGCAATTCGATTCTACACTAATGGTGATTTGTTTGATCTTCCACGCAAACAAGCAGATTGAAACGATTACATAGAGCTCTTTGATTTGTAAACACTTCACTACTTCAGTACTTTTATTTAAAAAAGATAGAAAATGTTTATTTTATTATTTTTTGATGACTTCATTAAGCCTTTAACAATTCGTTTATTTTCCATTCAACAATTTGATATTATTATAGTTTATAACTCATAAAAGCCAATTTCAAATTTCCATATTCATCTGAATATTAATTTATGATATTTATTTGTTTAGTCTTAATTTTTATCAGTATTATTTTTATTCTAAAGTAACAATCTATAGAACTAAATTCGTTTTTTTAACAAATACACTATCTTAAATGCATACTTAATATATTTGTTTGTTATCTATTTTGTCTATATCCGAATAATGTACTATATATTAAATACCAACAGCAAATGTTACAACAATACACACAAATTATTTTCAATAAAATCCATCTAGTTGGATTCATTTTTAGACATATAGGTATACTACAATACGAAAAATAAATACTTTTAGAATAGAAAATCTTTAGAAGTCATCCTTAGCAACTATCTGTAGTGACAAATGTTAGAAAAGTTTTCTGAGCTAAAAGTTTATAGCAAAAACGTTCATATAAGTTTTAACACGTGTTTCCAAGTATTTCGTCTGATTTCCAATACATTTTTTTTTTAAATACAACCTTAAATTGATAAAGTTAAATTAAAAATTAATAAAATAATACGATATTTACATTCATTTTTACAATTTAAACAGTTATATCATCATTAAAAATAAATTATTTAAAAGGAATGTATACTTTATGGAATAATTATTTTAACTATAATTTTTAATGATACAATGTTTATATATTTTATTTTTAATACTAAGAATCTACGAGTTTAATAGGTACTTAAAAAGAATATTTTTTAAAACCATCTATGTGTTTAATGTATAATATGTAGGTTTCTGAAATATTATGTACATATTATATTTGATATATTGTAGGTAGGTAGTATTGTATATACTCTTCTGTGTATCAGTGAATAATTAACAGAATAGACTTTTAATTAATATATTGTAGTAGGAGTATCAGTTGTATTATTGGCTTACATAATAATCTATTGAATATATCATATTCTATAGTGGTTATGTTCAGTTGAACCCTTTCTGTGAAAACCCTTTTCCGTGAATCCAATACTAAGATAATACAAACTGGTATTAAGGTATAATAATAACAAAATATTGGATTTTATAAAAGTGAAAATGATTGAAGACTTCATGAGCTAAAGAGTTGTTATTTATTTGTATTATTATAATTATTGTTCATTTCAAAAATTAAACAAACATCTTTCTTAAAATATAATTGTTTGTAATCGGTTATTGTTAAAATTTGTTTCTAAAAAATAAATAAATAAATTTGAATTTTAGAAAGGACTATTTGAAAATAATGTATGAATTTAGAAACTGTATCACTGTTAAAATATGTCTAAAATATCAATCAATATTGAACAGTTGACAAATTAATTCATCAAAATTGTGTGCATAATATTTTCGTTCGAGTAAAACCTTTGATACTTGTCAAAGTTTAAATAACTACTTACGCACGTTCCAACCAATAAAAAATTGATCGGAGAAAAAAATATGTTACTGAACCTTGAAAAAAAAGTAATTAAATGAATCGAATCGTATTTTTTTTAGTTTGCATGTCTTTGAAAACGTTTCCTGAAACAATTTTCCAGACGAACTTTATTACTTATTACTGTCGTCGACTTTGAGTTCAGGTTCAGCCATTTGATAGTAGCCATTTGCGATTACAGAGTCAGTATAACGACGATTGGTCTATTACAATTTAATAATAATATTTGCTCTCTGAGCACCATTTTAGTTCTGGAATCATCCAATCCTTCAAACGAGATTGTCCAGGGAATTCATAACATTATTACCATGATGCCCAAAAGGATAGAATTTATGTAGGTCCTTTCCCATACAGATTTTATTGGCAATGAATAATTAGAATCGTTAGCTAACGTGAGGTAACCATTTCACCTAGTAGGTATATCAACAAACGTAACCTAATTTCAAAAAAATATATAGATATACACTGTGAAGATGTTGCGAGCTGCAACTCTGGGAGAAATATCAAAATATGACTAACAAACTAAAATAATTAAAAGAGAACAATAATAAAATATGGCGTACTCCACCTCAGGAGGTAAACCAACCTAACCTCGCAGTTCAGTTTCATAATTACCTCGGACGAGCAAGAATCAGACACTCCAACCTTACACGACGTGCAGATATTATGTACCTAATGAAACACGATGTCAAACCCTTCTGCGGTCAATGTGATGAACCGCTCACAATAAAACATATCATCCTAAATTGTCCGATATTCGCCCCGTAAAGACACGTACTAATCCACCTCAATAGGTCATCAACAATAGTAGGAGCACTTGCGAGGAACAACACGTCCATAATAAACATAGACGAATAACACATAGCTTTTTCAAAAACCCTAGGTATTTTTATATCGAAATATAACAGATACCTATTGAGATATAGATGTATATAACTATAGGTAGGTATGTAATTAACTGAAAAAAAATGTGTATTTATACCATCGTCATGCTACCAGAACTAACCGATTAACTGTGTAATTAATGTTAATGTAATTGTTGGCTAATGACCCAGTTGTGGAAGCCTTTATTCTTAATAATAAAAATAATAATAATAATCCTAGGTACCTATAATTATTACATTGCAGTTGCGGTGGTTAGTGAAACCACTATATTATTATAACACCCCTACAGCAGTGGCATTTAGTTGGTCGTAATACATAAATACGTTAAATTGTGCACGCGTATCGTCGACTAGTTTGACCTACCCACCGTGTTGTTAATACACGCGTTATGTATATTATATTATTATTATTATTGTGTGTACGGCTGCTGACCACCCGGAGTAATGAACCACCAATGGTCAAACATACACATACTTATATACCTATATAATATTATATAACAATATCTAAAATAATATATGTGGGCTAATGTGTGTATACATATATTATTATATTATGATGAGCATGTACATATAGTACTATAATAATATCATGTTTGTACCGATTATTCGGGCACGACCGCGGTAGTGGTTTAATTCGCCAGAACGGGCTAGACAGGTTACACAGCTGATCCTATCTGCGTCGCAGCAAGCTCACCTCATCGTCCCGCCATCCCTTCGACACCGCACAGAACAGACTTATCGAAAAGCGCCTCCGATCCGTACAATATATTATTATATTATATCGTTGTGTACGTAATTCAGCCAGTAATCCGGTATAATATAGATATAAAGAAATCTAATCGTCGGTTTTGCTGATGCGCCTGGCGTCTTTCCATCACAATATATTATTATAATTTATTATTATTTATTACGCACAATGTTGGGCGGCGTAATGAATAGGCAATATAGGTGCACCGCACCGGCGTAAAAAGACTCCGGTAACTACAGGCTACGGCCGAAAGTCGAAAAAAAAACGTGTTCGATTCACCTCTACGTCGAAATGGCACTCGGCATAATATTGCACGATAATTAATTATTTGAACACGCCCGTGTCTTACTTTGAAGCAATAAACACTATAGCTGCTGATTTCAAAACACGATCGGGACGGTGAGCTATAAGATGTGTAAATAATTTGGCAGGCCATTCAATAAGTGCGCGACGCCCATTTCGCTTGTCGGAGTTCAAGGTCTTGCTAATGCATTAATGGTCGATTGAAGTCGTGCAACGCGCCGGAGCACCAGTTTGTTGAGATATTTCTCTGTCTAATTGGGTGTGATTTTTCTTGTTTTCGAGGGTTCGAAAACTATTTATGGCTAAAATCCGTACTTTGGACAGCCGCCAAGTACAATTTCCCGGCTTGGTTTGCCTTCAAATAATATTGATCCAATCAAATGATCACATACGGTTTCAGTGAGAAAATTTTTATTTTTTTTCCCTACTGTGGTTGTATTAAACTGAACGTGGGCAAAGTAGACTCGAATCAGTCATTGCGCAATTAAAATCACTATCTATCTAATTTATGAAATATTCATCGGTTGCGGTTAGGTAGAACGTATAACAATTAATGAATATAAAAACCTGCGACTCGAACGACCATAGTTTAAGACGAAAATATCTATCAACACTACAAAAAGTATCTTTTTTCATATATATTATGGTTTGAAAAATAAAAAGTAGTACATAAGTAAAATATGATATAGTAGTAAATTTTATTATTCACGTAAGGTGGAAAGTGAATGATCGTAATTCGTAAGAACATCATTTATACGCATATAAAAAACAAATAAAACAAATATTAAGTCGTCAAAAAATTTAAACATTTTATCGCGTTTTCATATAGTTCTCAAAATTCAAATTTTTCACTCTAGTATAATTATTCTTCACAGTTATGAAAAAGAGTACATTAAATAACAATTTTTAAAACCGTCTTGAATACTTAAAATTTGCACATATTACATAAATTAAACTAAATATATAAGTTTTTAATATAATATTAGCACGTGAACGAATTTAAAATTTCTATTTTGAGTATTCATTTTGAAAAAAACTACTTAGTATTATATTACTATACACGGTTTAATATAATGGTTCCTCTTGTGATCTATAAATCTGCAACAAGAAGGAATTTTCCGATAATCGGATTTTAAAGAGGTGGCCAAACAGGGATCTCGAGATTCACGTTGGAAAATGAAACTTATTTTTTGTTTATAAATCGTTGTTATTGGTTAGTGGTTGCAGATTATAATAATAATGGTAGAAATTAGTGTCTTTATATATATATATATATATTATATAAATGGTTGCCATTGATTACTGGTACAGATCAGGTACTACAAGCATACATCAAATTGTTGCGCTTATTGCCTCGAATAAAGAAACTTTATCTTAAAACCAAATGTATTCTTATATACTCAAAAACTCCTAAATTAAATTTGATGAAAATGTCATATATTTTTTTTAGATATGTCAAAAAATTTTAGAGGGTAAGTAGTTAAAAGTTGAAAGTGCGTTAAAAAATATAACAAGTGCTAAATCCAATCCGTGACTTGCGGTTGTCCATCTAGATCGAATAGCTGGTACACTGACGCGAATTTTTCCGTGAACTGAGGTACACTAAAACTGAGATACACCTATATAGCGTACCTATATACTAATATACTATATAGGATTTGTCACAAAAGAAAACTGCATTCGGGCAAAGTCGGGATATTCAGCTAGTTTACTATATTTTTATGGAGGACCGACTACCGGACTAGTATTTTTTGCAATAATATTGCCAGCAAAACAATAAAAATGTCTAGCTTATCATAATATTGCAACAATATAATATGAATTTATAGAATAGTATTGGAATAACGTTTAAAAAAATAACACGGCCGATTGCGTTCTAAATCCCCCTCCCTTTGTACTGCCACTGGATGGTCTCGGCCAATTACACCCGCACGGCCACTCGAACGACATTTATGACTGTAAACTGCATATGCCGTTAAAAGATATACGTTATTGTAATACATTATTTTAATAATAATTATGTCGCAAACTCGTGTGCCATAATATACAGATTACCCGTGTCTTTAATAATGCAAGCAATAATAATATTTATTAATTACGCGTATTATCACTATTATAATATTTCATAACCACGACGATAATAATTATAACATAATATGTTTACGGTGTTTAATCTCGACTTGATCTCTCCTATCGCTCAGTGCCGTGGTTGTAGCCACATTGTCCTATATAGTTCGCGCAAATCCCGCAACGATATCAGTTTAAATTTCTCCTTTTAACAGCCCATTTGTCAGATGTACGCGAAATACGTCTTCATCATTTCTTTATTCGTTTAAACATTAATAACAACGAACGGCTTTTTGATTTATGCTATCCAAAAGTCACATTATGTATTTCTATTCAGACATATCTTAGGCTTAATTCTTTAAATGATCATAAATCACAAATTCAAGAAGAAATGCGCACCATTGTGTCGTTTTGCATAAATTTATTTTTACTATATTATAATAATGTACGAACAAAATATATTTTCTTATTACTTGTCATATTACTTTGATGACTGCATTCGAGCTCAGATAGTATATAATATATTTGTACAACGGTCAAAATTGTTGTTATTATAGTACATCAATAATTATAGTTTTGTGTGTGTCCGCATCATTAAAATATTTTTAATAAGACACTTGAAATATAAATATTAGTTTTGTAGGCACTAGGCACTGCAAATAAAATATATATAAATATATTTATATTGTTAATATCCATTTTAACTTAGTTTTTTTAATATTTGCGAGTCGTACACTGAAATTTGAAGTATTTATTAGAGTATAATACTATTATTAATCACGTTGTGAAATGTGAATTATAAAAAAAAACTACCTGGATAATATTGTGTTTGACATCAATATAGAATGTCCAGAGTTCATTAGTAATGTAAACAGACGAGATTCAATTTATTTTTTCTATCAATTATTCTGAGTACGTGGAAATATACGAACAATCTAAATTAATATTATCATTCAAAATATTTTATGTTTGTAGCCTATTTAATTATTCCGTTTTATATTACACCTTTATTATTCAGTATAGGTATTATAATAGGTAATACATATATGACATATCACAAATCACAATATTAACATATTTTATACTCGTGAAATCAGTGGTTTGATTGTTTTTTTAAAATTATTATTAATATTAAATTCCATTTTAATATTATATTTTGTTAGTATAAATCATATTTAATTTTGAATAAAATATCACTCAGATATGAAATTGTATTCGTCTCGTTTTCGAAACAATTAAAAGTAATTTAGCTGAATGACAAATTCTGACAGAATTGTAAAATCTTCTCACTTCCAATATTTTGCTATCGTCGTACTCGACGATCACAAGTTGACGTTGACGTCACTTGATGGTGACTACTAAATGCATTTAATTTGCGTACCAGAAACTAACTAATAAGTAATAGCAGCTGAACAGGTACCAACAACAAAATGGTCGTCACGATACGTGTCTCATTAAATTAAATTTCCATGTTATACAATACTGACATACTCTTCGCATAAATTCAGTGTGAAATTAAGTCACTCCTATCGTATTAAACGACTATGTGTTTCAGAATACCTCATAGATAAACGATTTGCCTATGGCCTTATTGTGTTCTTTAATCCAAGTATTCGCGTTAACAACATAACACATTATAATACACGCGTATAAAGCATATTTGACATTAGTATTTAATACACGTTTATTATAAAGATACTTGTCATGCACCAGTATCTATATGTTTTATTATCAACATAATTTTTTTAATACTTGTTTAAAATAGTTGTGTTTCACCTTAAACCAGCGATAATCGATATGACTGCGTATAATATTGTGTAGGATATAATATAATATAATGAAGCCACTGTGATAATGTTACGCTGTAGATACTTGCATAAAAATGTTGTAGTGCCTATAATATTATATACAACAGCTGATGCTCCGGCCAAAAGTGTGTAATTTTTAAATCCGACAAGCATATTAACAAAGCCCCAAGTGTCTTTACTCGAGTAATTCTGCTATCCCTGTTGAATATTATTATCAAAGCGGGAGACAGGGATGAGTTAAGGAGAGAACGAGACGGAGATAAAGAGCACGACGTTAACAAACACAATGCTGAACGATTTTCGAGAAGTTGTGTAAGCGCTTTTGGCGTTCTCATTAAATCCCACGAAATATTTGAATACATTTAAATAACACGGGCGCAGGAAAACACTCTCTGGATATGCATAACCGACGAGTACATAAAAACTTTGTAATATCGGCGATATTTGGTAAGTATACTGGCGTCCGAATTCATTAAAGCGAACGAAAACTTGCGATTTAGTAAAACTATTTATGTTATTTGTAATAATTGTACAAATATTTTATACACCACGTGTTCACATGACGTAAACAATTTTATTTTTTGGAAGAAAGAAATTTAACTTCAAAAAAAAAAAAAACTCTAAAAAAATAATGATGAACTAACATGTTATGGTTTTTTTTCGGTAATATAACATGTATATTGTGTTAATTATCGTAAACACAAGTTGTTACTAATTGATGTTCGAAACTAATAAAAAAATATTTGTATATCAGCTGTTGAGCTGTAAAATATTTTTAAATGTTCAAAAGATATTACATTTTTCAAATCTAACAGAGTTGACGTGATCCAAAATATACATTTCAAATTAAAATAAACAAGATAATATATATAAAACGAATTATCGTTGAAGATACCCAAAATACTTCAATATACTTTTATACAAAGAATATCCATATTAATATGAATCGGAATATTACAAAACGCATTCGGTATATTTTTGTCGAAATCAATACGCGCGGTATCTATAGAGAAAATATGCCCAAGTGTGTTTAACGATAAAACTATGATCTCAAAGTTTCTCAGAATTAAACTGCAGAGGTCCAAAAACTAACCAAATTCTTATATAATATACTATAAAACCCACACATGGGTGGAAAAGATTTACAATTTTGGTCGAAACTAAAATACAAAATAACCGTTCCTATAACAATATATAAACATAGACGGTTTGCATGTGAGGTTTTAAAATATTTAGGTTGTTTTAACCGTCGAGAACAAAAACTGACATAATATTATCTACGCATACTGTAAATATAGTTTATATGCTTAAAAAATAAAAAGCGACACACGACAGCAAAAATCGTAATACTATTTTATAGATTTATTCCTAGACATAACAATACAATAATGATGGAAGTAGTTTAAATTTAAATTTAAATATAGTTGTTATACGAACTACTCGAATTGCGTTTTTAAAAAGCCAAGCTTTCAAAACGGCTCAACATGTTAACGATTAAATTTCAAGAATATAAAACGTTGACATTATTATACACACTAATTTGCATAAAAACATCGTAATTATCGTCGTACGAAATCTAGTTATGGTGACTGCGGGATAATGTATAAAATCGTTTTGTCGGAATGGCGTATAATAATCCGCCGTGGTCTCGTTATTTCCAAACCGCACGATACACGTGGACTAGCCACATGACCGCGACGGGCAATAAACGCGTGGTATTCGTCGACGGCTTTATACCACGCTTTTAAAAATACCAACTAGTCGCCGTACTTAGTGTATCCCGTTGACCTGCGAAATTCGTTACGGTTCACCACCACGATTAATTTGAAATCAATTAAACAATAACTCACTAAATTTTTCTCGCCTATGAAAATATTATTACCCTTTTTCCCCATACTCACGGTGCTGCTGTCGGACTAAAACCTAACCGAAGAAGACAGGTACTGCAGGACTCGGCATTCGCTACATAGTGATGTCGTCTCACAGTTATAGATACCTGTTATACCCATAGGCGCTAATAGGGGGGCTTTGGGGGCTAAGCCCCCCAAAATGTCCATAGCCCCCCAAAAAATGTCTTACATTTTTTTTAAGCTTATTAAATATTATCAAAGTAAGGCTTTAGCCCCCCCTCCCAAATCCCAAACGCTATTTGCGTCTATGCCTATAACTACGTGACCTTTGAAAGTCTGAACCAAACGATACTACACACAAAAATCGAAGCTCGTCCGGCGCGCATTTTACGAGTAGAAAAAATATCCACGGAAACCAAAATTGCAAACTGTTTAAGCGATATTAAATTATTCTGAAATTACGTATTGTTTACATACCTATTAAATCCACGCGTCAATTTGTAAACCGATAAAATGGAAAAACAAGATGTATTTCTGACACTCGAATTTATCTTATCTAGTGTAGTAATAGAATTACACCTATGTGTAGATAATATATTATGTAGTATCGGAGTGTAGATGATAAAACTGCTGTGGCAAACAGAGATAGCACATTAGTTTTTGACGCGTTTGTAAGGGTACGTATAGTCATCGCCAAATCATGACCGTCCTCGGTGGTCCAGTATATTTCGCATGAACAGACATGTGCCAGAGTTTTGTCCCACCGATAAACATCTTGAAACACCACCTATATTATACGTATATCTAAAGCTCAACGGTTAAGTTGGAGGCGTAACGCAATGTACGTCATATTTTCAAGGAAATACGTCCAACTCGGATTGTGCGTGTATTTTTTTCTTATATAATATAATATATTATAAGGCCGAGGAATATCGCGGTGAGGTATTGAAGGTAGGTATCTCCTACTCGTTTCAAAGGCATCTGCGGAGTCGAAATCGATTGAAAAAAAAATAAGCTCCGTCTGATACCCACGGCACTCGAAAACGAATGACATCTTCGTCGCCGTCGATATTCGGAAACGATATTGATATGATTGTTTTTCGTCGAGTATTTATATAGGTTCTTCGGGATGAAATTGATGAGAAACGCGCGATATAGGTATTAGGTACAAGACGTCATCATCACGGAGCGCGGCGTCGACTCCGGTGAGAACCGATTCAAACCGAAAGTAATCGCACGAAAACGCTTTTACGGTTATAATATTATATTATGTAGTTTTCGTTTTCGGTCGCAAACCGTATATTATACGTAAGCGCAGCAGCAGTCTTCGGGTCGGATATAATATTTTTAGCCAAACGCGTCGTTTGCCCGTCTCGGACCGTTTTACGTACTATATACGCTTATCGACTATAATATTATACGTCGTTATAATAAGTGTATATTGGGCCTCGGAGCAATGACGTCGCGGCCATAACAATATTACGCGTACGACGCAGACGACGGAGAAAATTAAACGGAAAGAACGAAAACGATAACCGTAAAAATATAATATAATCTTCGAACCTCCGGCCGCGGCAGCACATGTATAATAATGTACAATACAGCACTCCGACGCCCGCACAAGTATATATAATAATAATATGGTTATTATTATATTTCGCGCACGTTCTAACAATATAATATAATATAATCTGTGTACCGGGTGATTCATATTTCATGTGAGAATCGAAGGCGAAGAATTGACAAAGACGTCAAACGTCATTATGTCTTTGTAAATATTTTTTTTAACATATCAAAACGTTACAAAACAACGTTTTTTTTTAAAAAAAAAATTATATTTTAAATATTTTTTACAAAACTTAAGATTTATACATATTTCAGAAAAACATTTCGAAGATGAAATTAAAACTGTTTGTTGTAATAAATTCAAAAAAGTAAAAAATATTAAAAATATTTTAAAGATGAAAAATATTTAAAATATAATTTTTTTTTTAAATATAGTTTCTTAACGTTTAGAAACCATGTAAAAATATTTTTTCTAGGTACTTTTTCAAACAATGAGTGTTCAATGATAAAATAATCACCCGGTATATACACTCTCACTCACGAGGATCGAAGTGTTTTGTGTATTATATAATAATGGTAATATATAAAACGTGTTATTCCGCAGACCTTAAAAGTGTACGCGTCGTCGCGTATATTATAATATACCACGTGCTCGGCCGTGTCTTGCCGAGTGGGCACAACACGTTTTAAATCCACTGTATGTGGGTGTACCGCACTTCGACAGGTTAGGGCCCTGAATAAAATATCGGTAATTTTCGGACCGAAGTCATTTCACCTGTTTGAATGCACTCTAATCCACTGACTACGGTTTTCCTTCCGAAACATTATATTATATCATATTATATTGTGCGGATATATGTTTACGTATATTATGCATATATTTATTATATATAGAAGTTTTCTTTTCGGACGCAGAAACTAGAAGACATAATATTATTCTATAAAGACATTATAATTCGTGCGACAAATTTTTTATCGAATATGGTTCGTTGATACCTTCGACATACCTATATTATTAATTTAAAAAATTTAATTTTTTCTCACTATTGTATTATTGTATTATTATTCACAAAATGTGTTAACATTACAATAATATTACATTCCATTGCGAATAAAAGTGCAATTGTATGTTAACACTTGTTTAACTTTCAACGTAAAAAATTAAACTTAACCGACTATCGAAAATGGTTTTTGGGGCTGTAGTAGTGTAGTATAATATTGAACACATTGTAGACAAGGCCCCTAAAAATGTTGACAGAATAAAAAAAAAATGAATACGACAAATTAAATTATTGTTGGTGGTTTATATTTTAAATGGAGCACGCTTAGATACCATGAAGACTTTCGTTAAAGAGTGAAATGTACCATTCGTTGAGCACTAGAACAGCAGTCAGCATCGTTTTCAAGTGAAAACAAGTTAAAATAAATTTGAAAAACAGTATCAGAGAACTTTCACAGTTAGTTTTTACTGATATTAAAATATTTCAAGAATGAGATATGACCAAGATAAAATACCAATTAATATTATATTTAATTTAATTTGGTTGGAAATAATTATATTTACTGGAATAAAGATTTTCGTAGTATTTTAGTACCTCACTAAAATCAAAAACAATTTAACGGCGCTTGCCGCTTTGCAATCGTAATGTTGAAATAATATTAAAACCTTTCAGTGAAATATTGTTTGAATAACTTAGACATTTTTCCGTGTCTGAGATAACAATAAATATAACTTAATTTTTTGTGTAAGTCGAGATTGTAGATTTATATTGAAATGCTTATTACTCTTTCTCTCCAAACACTAACGTAGTTTTTAGTAATATAAATAACATTAAAAATATTCCTCTTTGTATTTCAAAAGTATTTTTATTTAAATGAGTTTGATAAATTATTATTGTAAACGTAAATACGTAAGACACTGGAAATGAGTGTATTATTAAATTATTAAATATTTCGTTACATTTCTATAGTATAATATCATTAAATATATTATAACAGTAAAATATGTCGTTTTTTCAATATTTTAAATGTCAAGAACCAGTCTCACGATCTTTATTGAAAATAAATTGAAAAACATAAGACTGTATTTTGATTTTCTGAATAAATTACAGACACATAACACTACGAAAAGTTTTGTATAAATAAATTTAAAATTATTACCAACAAATTGAACAGCATAATAACATAACCTTATAATTAAGTACCTATATTTAATAAATGGTTGAAAATAATATTATAAGAACAATTATTATTGTATCCATTTAAATGTATTTGTACATTTTTAAATTTAGAACAAACTAATGAACTATACATATTATTTCAAGCGGCATAAACATAAGTAAATTTCATACCTTCTCAACCGAATCCCTTTAGTGGTCGTAAAATAGTCTAAATAATTGAAGGTTAAATTTAATACAAAAATGTTTACATTTTAGATTTTAAATTTCTTCTTTAATTTATAAATGAAATCCTTTTATATCTATTGATTTAAAAGTAATTCATTTTTAATAATTAGTACTTTTGTTAGGTATGTTGATTAGGTATAACAAAGATAATATAAATATAATATACCTATTTATAATCATATAATACAATAGAACGCAGTTATATAAATAATAATTATATGCTGGCCTGCTTGACAATAAACGGTTATTTTTTTTATGGCGCTTTAACTAAATAATTATAGTTATACAGAAGTTAACTATAAACTTAATTTATTCATTTTTTTGGCGATAAAATGTTGAATGACAAGTTAATGTATGTTTTGAAAATAATTCATTTTTATTTTCTGCTTAAAATGTTTTATTTTAAATATTTAGTTTTTCAGCCATTACGTCTAGCTGTCACGAATTTCTTTGCGATATGTACTAATTCCATTGTTGATTTTATAAAGAAAATAAATATTTTTATATGATACCTCGGATGGACATCAAAGTTTTAAGTTTTATTAATATTAAGTTTATTTTTAACTATTTTATATTTAGTTGGAAAATATTTAAAAAATATGTTTTTATAATATAATTTTTCACATATGTACTGTATTTATATTGTATGACGTTGATGTAAATAATATGTAATTTCTTGCAATATTTATGTCAATTTTAACACGCATAATATAGTAAAATGTATTATGTAATAACATGTTAATTATATATGATTTTAAAATCGTGATTCATGGTAATGGGTAAGAATCAAAAAGGATAGCGTTATCGTAAAAAAAAACGAAATGTTGATTGTTTGTTTTCAATTTTTATCATCAAAAAACAAAACCAATAGTTGTTATTTTGGGATTAGTAGACCTTTTATTAAATAAAATACTAGTACAATACCATTCTGTATTTTTCATATGTGCATTCATATTTTTAGTGCAAGTTTTTGGGAATAAAAAAAAGCTAATTTTACAAATTTCTTCATTTTGACTTCAAATTATATGTTTGTTTATATGACAGCATGTTCTTTGTTTACTTTTTTTTTAAACTTTGTTATTTTATAGATTTTTTTTTTTTTTAATTTGCATTAAATATTCTCAAAAATAGAATTCAACATCGCGTTAAACAAGTGTACATGCCTATATATGATGATAATAATAATAATAATATATTGTCATGTACTCGTGTCATTGTTATTTTAGAAATGAAAACGGATTCAATTTCATTGTATTTCAAACACAGTAATCACCTAGGACTTAGTTGACATGTAATTTTCTACTTGTTCTATCGACCAGTGTAAAGCCATGCAGGGATATCGATGAGTGCAAAATAAGTTACACAAACACCGGTTTATTCAGTTATTCTGATACATAGAGGTCACCTTGTACCTACAATTTTTATTCAAACATAGTTTTATAGAGATTCTGTCAAATAGAAACATTATTATAATACAATATAATGCACTGATATTGTATAATTTAAAAGATTAGTAGGTTACCTACGAATTCAATCAAAACGCCGTATTATTGCAGTTACGACTGTTATTCAAATATTATTGCTTGGTTAAATTGTGAATTATAATAGTCGACATTTGTGATTATATAATTTCTAACAAATTTTATATTTTTATTCAGATACAAGTTCACTAACATTGTCAACATAAAAATAAAATAATTATTTGATTATAATTTACAATATAATATATAATTCGAATACGACTATAAATAAAATCAATGAAAACCATTAACCATGGAAATGAAATCTAAAATCGAACGAAATATTGAGTAAAGACACCTATAATGATTTTTGAAAAAATAAATAAAAGTTATTACATGTTTTTATCAACCAGGTAATTAATAACAATGTTTTTTACTTTATAGTTAGATTTGTGTAAAAAGCTATAACGGCTTAAAATCTAAGTTTACTTTGCACTAACAAATTAACAATTTAGGTAATATCAGAAATGTTAGACATATTTAGAGATATATTGAGTAATATTAATTTTTAATTGAATAAACAAGTCATAATAAATTACTCAAAATTACTTATCTGATAAATATTCATTTTAGGTTTTATTAATAATAGTAATAATAACATTTAATTATTAGGGTATTTAAAATTTTGAAAATTTAAATTCATCACCAAAGATCAAATAATAAGTCTTCAGCCAGTCAAATGACTATCATTTTTGAAAATTCTATAACCAAAACTGTTAAAAATTACCTTAATTTAATTATAGCCTACTCCAGTGACGTACGCAGGATTTTTCAATAGTGGGGGGGGCTTGAAAATTAGTTACAATTTTATTTTTATTTTGTCCAGTTTAATAATTGGAGACGTTTATTTGAGGTATTTTAAAATGTTTGTAAGTTCTCAACTTTTCTGGTAGAAAAAATGCTCTGATCATAAACTTCGATGCCCAATGAATGTTTTTGGAAGCAAATTGTACTTTTAGAGGTCTAATTTGAAAATGCTCAGTGCTTTTTAGAATAAGTACAGAAAAAAATGAAAATTTATTAAAATTGTTTGGTAACCAGCTTGGTTATAACGTCCTCACTTGGATTGTATTTGATTAATGAAAATTATTTTTTTTCTGTAAATGTCAATAAAAAATTATTTATCCAGTCAAAAAGCTTAAAAATATTATACGTAAGTTTTTATTACAGCTAAAATATTAACATAGGCATCATGGTTATTTTTTATAAGCATTTAAAGTTCAAATTTTGTCAAAACCACAGTTAATTTATAGTTCAAAACGTATAAAATATTAAATGTGTATAAGCTAAGACTAGAAAATTGAATATAAGGTCTTTCATACAAGTAGTTCATACTTTTTTTGAAAAATTACAAATAATTTTAGGAAAATTGGTATGCAAATACAATGTTTTTTCAAAAATGAATTCATATTGGTAAGACGTTTATGCAATTTACGCCTTGCTTACTATAGTTGAGAGTTGAAACTTGATAAATATTTATTTTTTTAAAGTAATAATAATACATCAATGGGGGGAGCTTCAGCCTGTTAGCCACCCCTTGCGGACGCCACTGGCCTACTCGTATAAGTTATTCATTAAAACGTATTAGTAGTATTAATAAATGTGTACAGTATATATAGATATTAACTTTTATGCATTGGAATTTTAGTAACAAAATTATTTTTAAAATATTGAAGGCAGAATTAAATTTGAACCTTCATTTTGTATTACGTATATTTTACGTTCAATACAAACTGCGAGTGACGAGACCACATCATTGGATAAAATCAAAAACATCATTATTATAAACATAATAATATTATACATATTGATGTAATATTATGTAAGCTTTGACGTTTAAATAGCGAATAAGTGTTCATAAAAAAAAACGTTACTACCAAAATTAATGTTCCACGAACAATTTCATCAGTACACGTTTACCATTAACATAATGTTTGCAACTAAACTCTCTACTATATCTTTTCACCAATTTATATGGCAATATTATATTAATATTACCTCATAATATGCTTGCGAACGATAAAATATGTAATATTTATAGACTAGTAGAGATATACAACACGCAGTTTAATCCTAAAACGACCAAAATCATATACCTATACACATACTCGACCCATAATATCAAATAATTTCATCAAAAACGCTTAGGAAGTATAGAGCTTTTGTAAGGACGGGATTAAAAAGTCTATAAATAGTGAATTTTAGAAAATTTTAAATACAGCCGCAATATGCAATGTAATTCATAACATTAACCTGTAGTCTTTACTTCCTCTATGAGAACGTATTTATAAAATAGTAGGTATTTGATGAAAAAGTTATATAATACATACTATAATTTCATCATAAAAATGTAGAGGTGATGAGTACCTAATGAGTGACCGAAATCGGGAAAGTAATAGAAGCGAATTTATTTTTAATTCATTTTTGTGATTTCCTCTAAAAATAATGAAACATTTGAAAACTGATTTGACTATACAGTATAATTCAAGTTCAATTTTAATACTTTAAATAAAACTTCATCAAACTTTTGTAATAATTATATAACTTTCTTATAAAATTAATTATTCATAATTTATCTTTAATAGTTTCTAAAGAATCTGAACAAAATATGTCATTCATTATTTTATACTCACCAAATTCGAACGTGAACGATTAATATCGATTTAATTTGTAATTTGTTACTAAATTTCGATTAAGTTAATCCAAGTATAATATACTATAAGTTAAAATTTAAAAAAAATGGAATTTTTATTAAGACATATTTAGAAACTTTCGATATAATATAGCATTAAGTAAAATGTATGGTTTATAATATTGTGTACGTTGATTAAATAGAAAAATAATTTCAAAATTAAATATTGGTATAGTCCTCTTACTGAATATAATATTTTTTTTAAATAAATGAATCAGTTCATTAGAATATAATATTTGTTTAACGGTACCGTAAAATAATCCCACTTTTTTTTCTGATAAAATAGACATATTATATAGTTTATCTAACATTGATGCGGTTTTTTTCCTATGTGCTCGTTATTCTTATGTGTAAACTGTTATAGCCAAAGTTTACAATTTAATATTATAGCTAAGAAAATCTGACAAGAAAAAATATTAACTATTATTATTACGGTTATCAATCGTTTTGTTCTTCCGGAAGAACACGTTTTGCTCTCGGAAGACCGATTATTACACACATATCGTTTTGACTTTGAGTAATGACACGCGTTGTGCGTTGTTGCTAAGAAATATTATCAAAGTAAAACAAAAAGAGATTGAACGTATATTGGAAGTATATTGGCATTTCAGAATTAAACACGAAATGTACATATTATCTGTATATTATTATTATAGCAATAGTATGGACGCAACGATTTGCGAATAAATTTAATTTAA
This sequence comes from Sitobion miscanthi, assembly GCA_008086715.1. Lineage (NCBI taxonomy): Eukaryota > Metazoa > Arthropoda > Insecta > Hemiptera > Aphididae > Sitobion > Sitobion miscanthi. The sequence goes on along the minus strand of CM017797.1, from coordinate 68,943,378 downwards.
AAAATAGTAAAAGTATTTGTAACTCAACGAGGAAACGGTCATGCGAATTGAGAAAGTACGGGCCAGTGAATGAGAACTAGGTACACCGTGAAGTTATTGAAATCCTTTCTTACTCGTTTTGCGCTATCTCGATATCAGCTGCAGTCTTGGATTGACTGTTTAAATAAAATCATTTCATAATCGAATAGTTCACAAAATGTTGAAACTTGCAAAATGCAAATCACATCCAGAATTAATTTATGTTGTGACAGAAAATAATTATACCAACTATAGGCCATATAATTAATCTGTAGATAGTATTTGCTTATGGGGATATTTTAATTAAAATCACTTCATTATTATCAATAGGTAGGTAGGTATAATTTGCACATTATTTATAATAGAAAAAAAAACCACTAAATTGTTTTAATCATTTGCAGGGAAACATCTGTAAACAGTGTTCATTTAATTTAAAATAAATATTCAATAGTGTAAACATTTTAGCTGCAGTACATGCAGAGTGCTGTATCATAATTTAAAATCTCAATTATTAGGAGTTCACGGATTTTAGTCGAAAAATAAATACATTTTTTTAAATTGCGTATTTTAGCAATTTAAACCAGCATCGTAAACAAATGTTTATCTAAATACATTTATAATATGAAAAAAAACATGTAATAAAATTACATAATAATATTTCAAATCTATTTGTTGTTATCAAATTAAAAATTGTAAAAAAATATTATTTTTAACAAATCTCACATATAATAATTATTGTTATTGTTTTGATTTCCATTGTTTTTTTATTAATTTATTCATAATATATTCAGGGTATAAATACAATATATTTGAATAGAAATAATAATATATAGTACACATTTGATAACTAAATAATTATTAATGGCAAATAATTGTATTTCTATAAAACAAAACTTATTGACTTATTTAATTTTGTAAATTAGTATGATTACTATAAAGTTTTTATTGAAATCACATTATATACAAAAGATAATACATTTTGAAGTAAATTATAATTATTTATGTTATGCTATAAGTAAATATTTTTTTGTTTTACAATAATTTATATGATAGGTAAATGGAGATTTTACATTATATGAGAGTTACATTCAAATTTTTTATGTCTTTTCTAAACATAATATTATAAATCATAAACAAGAATATTATTATATACATACCTAAATAACTCTTGTAATACAGTTGTAAATTAAAATGTAATACTGTTTGATAAATTGTTTTAATGCATTTTGCACTAACTGTATTACCTAAATAATAATTTATCAAAATATACTGTTTTAACGGCATATATCTATATATATTTAAATTTTAAAATAAATCTAATTCAATGTTGTTTAGATAATTAGGTAGGTATAAAAATATTATCTCCTATATTTATTCCTCCATATGTTTTTATTTCTATAAATGAAGTTGAAATATTTTCTCGAACTACATTATAATATTATTATAGAATTTCAAATGTTAAACTTATGTTTATATTCAAACGACGGGATAAACATAACTCGGTCTTTATTGAATTCAATGTTGCCACAGGGCTTGTGCATCAGTGTCATTAGGTATGTTTGAATTGGATGAAATTGTTTTAATGGTTATTACAGTACAAGTTGGTTAAATGTATTATTTTGTTTTTATATCCATAACCACAACAAAACTACGTCAACAAAACGATAATAATTATTTAATTGGAACTATTGGAAACACAAAAGTTAAAACTTTATTCCTCAACGTGCTCTAATTTTCTACCGATATATTTTGTATACATTTAACATGACTTTTTCAGACACTCTTAACTCAGTCCCTCAATATTAAGACAGTTTATTCAATTATTAAACAATCTAGAAAATTATAAAAAAACAACAGTTATTACATTTATAGAAACAATACCTACTTTTAATAAGACCTATAATATAAAAAAGGTGGGAAAGTGGGTGTCGATCTGCTGTACAGTAGGTTACAAGTGGGTTACTGTAATGGATGGTGTTAAATTTGAATTCAATGATTTAATATCATTGTATAAGAAATACGATTCTGAGCGAAAACGGTCAGTCAGCCTATGATATTTCTAAGTATTTTTAATGATATTATTGTGAATAAAGTAATTTATATGTAACCTATTTACGAGGAGCCTTGTTTTAAATTTTCAATCCTTAGCTATAAAAGTTGAACATTTTATAGATTTTCAACTACAAAATAATTAATAAATTTTAAATTTGATACATTTTGTTAAAATTCGAACTTTAAATGCATATAAAAAAAAAAATTGTGGCTATATTTTTAATATTTTTCAACTGCTATTGCAACAATATATCAGGAGCTTTGCATTAAATTTCCACGCTTTTTAATCCAACAAATAAAATTTTATTGATATTTATAGAAAAAAAAACTAAAAAATTTGAAAACTTACAATGTCCGTAAACAGCTCAAAACGAGTCAAATTATTTGGAAATTGTTATGGTATATAGAAAATGCTAATATAAACACTCAGTGAAATTTTCAAGTATCTACAGTCATTCGTTTTTTAATTACAACAAAATAATAAAATCGTTACATGAGAAATCGAGTGAATATCTAATGTTGTAAAAATATAAATTTTAAACGCTCATAAAAATTTAATTTGACTTTCTTCTAGAAATTTTTTTTTATAAGAGTAGAAAAACTTATGAGAAACCTTGTATTACATTTTCAAATCTTAGATCTAAGAAAAAAAAATTTTTTATGAATTTCTAACTCAAAATAATTTGCAAATTTTCGTCATTTTTACGTATTTTGTCAAGATTTGAACTATAAATGCTTAGAAAAAATAACTCTGACTGTGGATTTTTAATTTGAAACTATATACCTACTATTAAATTTTCAAGCTTTTTTAACCAACAAATAAAATATTATTGATATTTATAGAAAAAAAAACTAAAAAAAATGGAAACTGAAAATGTTCGTAAACAGCTCGAAAAAAGTCAAAATATTTGAAAAATGTAATGGTGTATAGAAAATGCTAATATAAACATTTAGTCAAAATTTCATGTACCTACTATCATTTGTTTTAGAGTTGCACTACAAACCAAAATCAATTTTCTCGAAAACAGATTTTGCGTAAAAATTCCCGTTTTCCTTAATTTTTCTTTTGTTTTTCATGTCGCTTTTGAAAACTACTGAGAACTTTTGACTTCCTAAAGTACCAACTAGATTCACTTTCCTGTCAGAAAAGATACTGTTGAAGAAAATCTAAGCATTTTTACTGTCCTAAAAGGTGATGACAGACACAAAAATAAAAAATACAAAACACACATCGTTGTAAATCAATACATTCATCGTTCCACTCAAAATCTAAAATCTAAATGTATATTATTTTGAAAACTATGATCAGTGGCTTAATCATTATTAATTATGATTTTAAAATATAATTATCTTATAAAATAGTACAAAATATAGACACCTATATGCCTTTACGTCATCCTTATTATACTATTATCACAATAATAAGCAAAAATAACTAATTTTGTCACTGTAAATATGTCAAACAACTATTAGTCTACGATGAAAGAGGAATACATTAATCAGTTTATTTTTTTATTCATAAAATATGTATACATAGCTTAATGTCTGTACATTACTGTACTGGAATAACCCCGTTTTTTTTTAAGTTTAGTCCCATTTTCTCGACAACTCTCTTGAGGATATGAAAACTTCCAGCTTTTAAAAAAAAAGGTATATCAGATTAATCGATTCCCTTGCATTAATGTTTTAATAAAATTAGAATCAATATTGTTCTATAAATCTCTTTGACGGATAGAAAATTAAATGAAACGACATTTACTAGAAAATATTATTAGTGTAACAAATCAGAATTTTGGAAACTTGTTCATAATAATAAGTTATAACTTATGAGCCAAGTATCTAATTATATTTTGGTAACTCTGGTAATCTGTATGTTAACCATTGAAATTGCAATACAGTGGTGGTTCATATTTTTACCTATTATTTATACTTGTATTTTTTTTGTATACACACTATGCTGTCGAATTTCAAATCCAACCCAATAAATTAAAAATTAAACAAAAAAAAATATTAAAACAAGTAATTTACATAAACATACTACTTTACTCAGAATTTTTACCAGGAATAAAAACATTTCTGTTCACTTAGCCAATGTTTTTAGTTCCATAACATTAATGTATCGCCATTATATTAAATTTCATTTTATCGTGATTTGCATTATTATATCATTTATCGAAATAAATGTAAACAGAAATCAATATAATATTGAAGTTTGGTTTACTTCCTAAGAAATAAAGTCAATAAAAAAATATTTATACCCACAATATGGGTTTTTATCTCATCATTCAGCCCCGTCGATCAGCTAACTGAGAGACACGGCATCGATATTATTTTCTTATTAACTTTACTTTAGTGCCACATAAAATTTCACTCGGGGTAAACAGATTTTTTTTTACGCTTTTTCCCTTTCTTTCATTCCGTGTTTCTCACTTTTCCTCGCACTGGATCCTGTTTTTTCTTTTTTGTTCTTCTTTATCCTATCTATGCATTTCTTTGCTTTCTTCCCTTCGCCTCACACCAAAAACCATGGACTCGTGCCAAGGGATAAAATGTTTTATCCGAAATTGTTTAGGCTACCTGCCAAAGGACTCTGAAACGAGCGCAAAATAGAGTGAAGGGGTGGTAATTTGAAAATGTCAACGCGCAGTGCATTAAGATATATCTCGTACACTGACTTACTTCGCTTCATTACTCGTTGCTGTATTTCATTCCAAAATTCACATCGACGTAGCAAATGGAATGAGCAAACACGTGCGAAAGAATTTTTTTCCATTTCAAAAATAACTTATTACAGTAACAGTCAAATTATATTAAATAATTATATAATAACATCGAAAAAATAAAAATTGTTATTACAATATTTGTTTTAATAAACATGCGACGAAATGAAAGTTTAACGACCTGTATTTTCTTAAAAATAAAAACTGCTCCTTATTAAATTATATAAACAAATTATTCACCGTCCGTTTGATTTCTATTACGAAATATAAATCATCTCAAAAAATACGATACAGTTAATTTAATTACTAAATTCAAGTTTACACCAACAAACGGTATAATATATAAACAATTGAAATATGTATCAAATCATTTTTTCTTGTTTTTGTTTTTTTTTTTGTTTACTGAATAGAAATTATTTTGATGCTTTAATTAATAATACTTGTATCTCATTTTAAACCAATATTTTTTTTATGCCTTATTGTTTTCAACTCAGTTAAATTAAACTTTTTTATCTACTCATTCCTAAAGGACCTGTTTATATTTAAAATAATTTTTTATTACAGTTAACACGAGTTTTAGGATTATATTATTAGGTAGGTACCTACGCATATTACCGTAATTAATACGAAAATGACTGACGTCCTGGCGTTTATATTCTGATACTAATCTACGAAAAACTAGGTCACAAATATACTGTCAGATTTTCCGTCTATTTATATGAAATATTAAATAAAAAGTTTTACGCTTAGGCCACTAATTCAATCACTTAAATATACATTTTAGAGCTCATCAGATATGAAATGTAGATGAAAGTTCATTGGGTAAGTGAAGAGCACATCTACATTAAGTGTTCAACACAAATTGTCCTATTAATCAGTGGTTTTCTATTATGTGAGAAGGAGTAAAAATACAAAATGCAAAATGGGACCATTTATAACGAATTTATTACTTATTTTTATAGCAAACGAGTACACAACTCAATTATTTTGTAATATTTTTACGACTTATTCGACAAAATCTTTGCGTCTTAGATTGGTTCTTTCTATGGGTTACTTATTCTCAAAGCATAATTGTAAGTCAGAATCGTTTTGTTTTAAAATTCATCCTGAGTAGTTTATCTCTAGTTATATTCATACATTTATACTAATTACAATAAATATTAGGTTAAAAGTTTATTTCAAGTTATAAGTATAAACAATACATGCAAAAATAACTTTTAATGTACAAACAAATCGAAAAAAACGAACTAATAAGTCCATTTATTCCGAAAATAACTTAAATATTTGCATTTGATATTAGAATATGAACTCCAAACACATAATATAGATAGATGTATATAAAAAAATAAAAATATTGGCACCCCTCTCTCACAGGTAAGTGTAATACTGGGGACAATGGTAACATGTCACGGCTGTCAAGGAAATTAATTATAGTTTAGTTACTGTTCAATAGCTTTTATAATAGTCTTAGTGTATTGTTAAGTATTTATTGAACTATAGAAATATTGTAAGACTTCATCTTATCGGTTCCTTATCACTATTTCCACGAAATTGTTCACTAGATCCTTCCATCAGAAATCATTATAGCGGATTGATAAGTTGCAGTTAAGATGTTTGTCCATAAATATGTCAATATAATAAATTATGCAATAAAAGCTATTAAAACAATAAAATATGAATTTGTGACTAAAATTGTATTTATGATATGAATTATAAATATGTAGGTAACTTTGTTTTTATTACCCACTTATAATTTATATTCTCAAAATCAGTTTACTGTCAACCAATTCAAGTATACTGTTCAAAAAAAGTATGAGAAGTTTAATATGTTATATTAATACGTATTAAATTTAAATGAGAAATAAGACACCGATTCATTGCCCTTTCCCGAAACGTTTTTCCATTGTTATTGATTACTATTAACAAGAAACCACACAGACACGACAGCTTGTTTTAGTCGATATTTTATGACCTGAATAGTATAAATAAAATTTTACAGTGAAAAAATAACGAAATTTGTAATTGACAAATCCTCAATAATCCGTATTGAATAATGCACCAACTACGTTGTAAATTAATTTTGTCTGAGCTTCAATTAGATGAGAACCAAATTTACCAAAGTTCACATCAAATTGAATAAAGCACTAACACTATAATAGTAGACTGAACTACTGAAGTCAACTTGAAGTTAAATTTCTTTATATTAAAAACAACTTCCATATTTAACCAACTACGATTAATAAATACACTGGACTTAATTTAAGTGAAAATAATATTATTAAATTTAATTATTTCGATAAAAAATACACTTATAAGATTAATATCACTTATGTATTATAAACACAATTTACGTATAATTAATAAAAGTTACCAGACTTATTAATAGAGTTATTTATAATTCAATACGATATGAACAATAAATTAAATTACAAATTATTGTTCACATGTTTGATTATGTTTAATATGCACAATTGAACAAAAGTTTCTATCGTTCTTAATTGATTTCGATACGGTATCAGAACATACACTACAAAAATACCTCGCCCCTCCCATCAACTAACGTTGCTCTGCAGGTTGCAACTAAACAAATTCCTATCAGAATTTAATATTAATTGAAAACATTTCGTAATCCTTCCAAAAAAAAAGCCACTAGAACTATGTCCGAAAATCCACCACACCATCTGAAAAGACGTAGATGCTGTTAGATATTACAAACTAATAATAATAATAATAATATATAAGTCCCCTTTTTTTGGAAAGTTAAGCTGATGAGTGACTTCTTTTTCGTGTAACTTAAAGTCCACACTGTTTTCATAACTTATGCTTATTGTATATTTTATGTTTGGTACATATATTGTGTATATTTTCAAATAATATTATAAAGAAAGTTATTTCTATAAATTTGAGTACCTATTTATGTACGTACTTAAATTAATAATATAAATATAAATGTATTAATAATATATACTTATAATTTCATACTTAGATTTTTAAAATCAATAAAAGTGCAAATATTCAATCTTTAAAATACTCGTTAATATTGTTAACTTGATAAATGTATTTGCGTTTCAATAAAACTTTACCTAAATCTATCTAACGTGGTGTATATATAGTTACAATGCATGGACAAATATGATGGGTGTTATAAGTTAGTTTTAATGTTGTCATACAGATATTTAATAGGTTTTTGGTAAACACATGGGTAACTGTTTTTAAAATACACAAGCCGTTTGTTCATATTTGTTAAGGTAATTTGAGAACAGTTGCATAATATAATATAATACTGAAACTAATAAATTTAGTTGATAATAAATTATTTAATTGTGGTACCTATTGTGATGATATAATTAAGTATGCGTTTTTAAATATTGAAAGCACATTTTAATAACGAATGTATACATAACATATAACATTGTATAATACGACCATTATTACATAATCAAAAGTAATAAATAAATGGTTTATAGTTAATATTATAATATATTCACATTACTTTATCTGACACATTTTTATTTGAAGAAGAACCTGATCGAAATAATAATGCCAAGTACGATGTATGTTGTCATTATAATATCTTGAGATAGAATTTTTAAAACTGAAAAATATATTTTTAAGAATATCATGTAAAGTACGTGAGAGAATGTGTAATCAAATAGGCCACACAAAAGAGTCCCGATGTGAGACCTTTTCCGCCCTCTTTCTTTTTGTTAGGTAGCAAATTGAGATTTATTTCATCCTTCCTATGTACGGATTTCAAGTAACTGTAACGTGATGCAAAACAGAGGGAAATCCTGAGGCTTTTTTTACTTCATTTTGAAAGGAAACGCTTGGTGAATAAATTGAAAAAGGTGCTATTGAGGTCTCTAACTTTTTTGTCACTAATGTGAACAAATATCTCAATTCATTTATAGGAGTCATCCTGTCCTCGATAAAGAAATTTTCTTCAGTAAAATGAGTGGAAAATATTTGATCATAGCAGTCAAATATATTGTTTTCACTAACCAACCGTGATGATGATAAATGAGAATTTACATAAACATATATACATCGTATGTAAAAAGAAAAAAAATTATATGAAAAAATTACATTGTGAAGTTAAAACAACCAACCAAAATAATAAGAATGCCAACAAATAAATTTAATTTCTAATGTGATTGTAAAATTGAAAATGGTTTGAATGTAAAAAGCGTATAAAAATATGTAAAAACATAATGACCATTAAATACTTGATAATATCAAAATTATTATATTATAATAGTTTGTTTCTAAATTAATTTCCATAAATAATAATTAACTCCAGTCTTCAACCAATTTTAACCAGTAAACATTTATTAGAGTATATATTTTAAGTAAAAATATGTGTATTTTTGTAACAACATTAAGTAAGAATACCTTTATTAATCACCTTATATAACAACTATGTTAATTTCAACTTTATCTTAAACTTACAAAGTTTAAATCTTCATAGGCACATACCGTCTCAATTAAAGCAGTAACAAGTATAAAGTCGATGTACTTTAGTACTATAAAAAGGATTTAAAAAATCGTGAGCTATTAAATACGTCTTCAAATTAATTTGGCGTCAATAAATGTTACTTTTATAAAATTATTTCATAGTACCTATTTATTTTAATGTAATTTCTTTGCTTTATTTAGTCTATGATAGATTTTTGCTATATAATACAATATAACCTTGTATTAATTATTTGTTGTATTTTCACTCTATGTATCAAACCGTAAATTAAAAATAATAATCTATCACTTAAACATATTTAAATTATTTTTCAATTCATTATTATATATAATTTTTGCAATATAAATATATATATTATTGTATATTGTTATCAATATATGATAGCATTTTCCGTTATGTGAATAAATAAATTAGTTTCATTAGTACCTATATTTATTAAAACTTATAAAAAAATATTTCATGATTAATAAATAATACATGATTATTTTGGTCCAGATTTAATCCTAATTAACAGACTACACTTCTATTAAGTAATAGTGATTTCAAATTTTACTATTCACATATTATCACTCAACTTTCATTTAAGACTTGCTAATCATTAATACCGACTATTGCACCATTGTACCTATTATACAATTTTTACATATACGATATACCATAATAAATTATTTTGAATTTTAATTCAAGATTTAGTATTATTTATAAATTTTAAATTTAACCAAATTACAATCTGTATCAAAAAACCATACAGACATTTTTATTATTAAATATGTATAGTTATTATATCAGTAGAGATAAAAAATAGTAATTAAAATAAAAAGTTTTACATGACAGCGCAAAGATCAAAGTACCAAGATAGATATGTCCGAAGGGACATAATGATATTTAATTTAGATGCATTATTCTCTTGAGATGTAATCCAAATTTGTTTATAGTACCTAGGTAATTAGTCTTATATTCGACAACAAGTTTTTCAGCTTTTGTATTGGATTTCTTCATCAATTATAATTAAATACAAATTCTATATAAAATCTATCTAAAAATATTTGTATTTAAAATAAGTTGTATTAATTATATGGTTAAATTAAATAAATCTTATTTTAACTTATTAATAAATTATTTATTTATTTAATTTCCTTACAAAGAAGACCTAAAAATTATAAAAAGAATGACTGGATAATAATTGTTTATAATTTTTACAGTAACAGGAAGATTACTAAAAACGGATTCGCATTCAGTGACACAATATTACTGTGCAAAACATCACGAAAGTTCTCGTTTGTTGTTATTAAAATTAATTTTAGCTTCGTTATTATGTATGTGAAAATATTTTTATCGGTTAATATGGATTATGCATTGTTACAATCCTCTATCAAAGTATTTTTATTTTTTCTGTAATTATGGCGTCATTTGTATTCAATTGGTACATTGTCCTTGTCCAAATATAAAATAATGGCAATCAAAGGAAATAGCTAGATCAATCTCGAAATGACTTCGTTTATTTTAATAGTTTTATTACTACACATAATATTCAATAAAATATAATATTCTTTATTCGACACTTATGGCACTTCTGAAAACCACTCTCTCACACACACGCACACACACACGCTATAATAATACAATAAAAACCAAATTGTAAGTGAACTTGATATTTAAGAACTGCGATCGTAAAATGAAATCTATTTCTATTACATGCGTATGACTCTGCAACCTCTCATAAAATAAACGGAAAACTAGAGCAAATATGGTCCACGGCAAGCTTTTTGTCAAACTGTTGACATTCAAAACCCTATCCAGGAAACCTCTCCATCATCACTGACAACTTCACTTCCGAGGGACTTAACACGACAAAATGCGATAGGTATCTATTAGGTACTGTTATACAGAAAATCACATGACGTGCACAGTGCTACTTCGAGTTGTATCCACCCTACGATATCTATTTATTGCTAAATAAACAATCATAATATTATCTTGCCTTGCCTTGCCTTGTTTTAATTAAGTTTAATGAATACATATTTATTTCAAGAAACGTGCATTTTGGTTTTTGTTACAATAACTATTTTTCCGGTGTTCGATAAAATCAACTCACTTGAAACATAATTTTTATTAGTATTCATAATATCATTAACCCCGTTATTATTATAATTTGTCATAAAATTAACATTTTCTTGATGAATGAAACAAACTGCAAATATTTTATTAAACATATATAAATATTAAATACCTATATTATAATACATATTTTTGTTGCCAACTCTTAACTCGTTACATAATTGAATATTGATGATATCATTAATCAAATGTCTTTTATAAAAAAAAAAGTATAGTATATTAATTCAATTAAATATTAGTCTAATGCACGTATTGACATTTTTTTTAGCAATCGTTCTGTAGTTTCCAACTTATTTAATAATATTATAATATATGTTATATGTATTGAGTGTATATTTTTTTCAAGTTGTTTGAAATTACTAATTAGGGAATAAGAATCTTAAAAGGTAAGTATTTTCAATTTTCGGTGAACTAATTACAAATAGATTATGTTATGAATATACAAAATATACAAATCACTCATATGCTCGCTTAAACGCACACACACAGCCAGATTTATTGTATGTATTAATATAATGTAGACAATATAACCAGATATCCATATTACCTATAAGTTATGACTGAAAAAGTGTGCATTTATTGTGTTTGTGAGTTTAAAATGTTTTAATGAATAGTCATTTGTGAATTTCACACCTGAAATGAACAATTTAATATTATTTTCAATCGACATCCATAGTTGATTTTCAGAGAACGTTAACTGAATACATGTCTTATAGGAAAATCGAGTTCCAAAGGTTCCGAAACAAATTAAAAACTAGGCACCTATGAATAAAACGAGTATAATTTAAGTATCCTTCAATCAACTATATAAAGTACCAAGTACGTGCAATTTTTAAACAAACGTTTAATATTCTAGTTATAATATTTATATACTAACCTGCTAGTTTATATACTAAAATACTAAATAATAATGGCATTTTCACTACTTGAATAATGGCTGTGTATTTTTTATGGTCGTTAAAAAGGTTAACGAGCATGATATTCACAGAAACCCATAGAAAATAGTTACGTGCAACAAGAAACATCATGTTTTATTCTTGAGTATTTCCCGAGGGTTAAAAAGAAACCAATTTTAATATAAAGAACATCTATTAATATTTATATAAATAATTTCAATCATAAATGTAGCCAATCAAAATAAAACACGAGGAAAAATCTATAAATCAAATTTAACCCTACGAGTTAATTTATAAAGTATAAAATAATCCTAGTTCAAAATTAGTAACAAAGGTACTTTCAATATATTTTAATTGTCTATGAAATATACCTATAAATATTTAAACATAATATATTAATATTGCTAACGTGAAAAAATAGAAATAATTTAAGTTGCGTCAGTCAATAAACCGAATTTTTAAGTTGTTTTGCGTCACTAATATAATAATATCAAATGAAAAACTTTAACTTATAATAAATTGTTTTTAGCTATGTATTAATTACATTCACCAACACACAACATATATAATTTGCATTTTGTTAATAACATTGTTCATTACTCTTCTAATTTAAAATTTACATTTCTATTGTCACTATATATTAATTGTATTTGTATATGATACCTAATCATATTTTCTATTATCATATTCTAACTAAAGCCTACTACAGTCTAGTAATTATATTAGTGCTTTTGGATCAATTCGTTCATTATTAATCTTCAACAATCACAATTTTAAATATAATTGATGTGCATTATTCAATATTCTTATAATTATTAATTAAGTTGATTTATCAACTGTTTAAAAATATACTAATATACATATCTGACTAGTACATATAAGTATATGAAGTGTGAAGAAATTAGATAACATAATGTGAGATAATAATATTATATGGACACATAAGAAACTTACAAAATAGAAGTATTGTAATTTATCTATTATATGCTAAAATACACACTGCAGTTAACACGAGCATTAACAAAATAACCTATATAGTCCGAGTAGATACGATTTTACTTTTTACGACGCGTATTCTATAATCCTCGCTATTGAAAAATATGCAAGTATCGATAAGTAGTTATATTTTTAAATAGTGATTTATTTACAAAATTATGTAAATAATCAGTGTACGATTTGGATTGCAATCAACGACATGGAAAAGGTGCAAATATAGGTTTAAAAAAAATATCATCCAATGTCAATATAAAAATAAAAGAATGCTACGCAATTGCCACCAAATATAAATATAAGTATTTAAAATGTATTAAATTACTATAGTTCAAAATATATTGTGAATGTAAGTAATAGTATAATGAGTTTTAAGTTTTATGATCATAATTATTGAAGAAAAATAATTTAATCTTTATTTTAATTTGTTTTTTGTCCATGGGCTCACACAAAAGTTTTGATATAGGTACATTATAAGACACAATTACACAAACAAAATTATCACTTATATTTACAAATTAATTTACCACAATAGTTATTGGCAAGTCAAATCGATACATATCGAAGAAAAATTAGTAATATTTCTTAAAAGCCTTTCAAAAAAAGGTAATTTATTTATAAATACAGAAAACAATATATTATATATACCTACCTACATATATACATCAACTATAGAACCCAAACAATATATAATGATGATAAATAATATAGAAGCATGCATCATTACGTGTAAATTATATGTTATTAATTATTATAATAATAAATTGAAAAAATACAGATACATAATGATAATATGACATTATAGAATAATAAATAATAAATGAGATTTAAAATTACAAAAATGTTCTCTAGCTTCAATACATTTTTCGAGTATTTAATAAATCTTCTATTATATTCAAACGGTAAATATATAATAAATATAACTTAGATTAACGTAATTCAACGTAGTTTAAAATAAATTCAGCTACAGAAATTTGTTCAAAATTTATTACTATATTTTCAAATTAAAGTTTGTAATCGAGGAAGCACTTATACGAAACAATTAGTAAAGTTACACGTGGAAAAAGAATGTCATAACTCGGCCCCCTCACTTGGCCCACAACATTTGGGTAAGTTACAACTTCGAAATAGTTTTCCTTAAAGAAGGTTACATTCCAAGTTCTATAACCAGTGGTTTTCACGAACATAAATTACACCCTCGGTATTCAGTTAATTTTAGCAATTCAATTTATGTTCACGATATTATTTAATAGTTCTGGAACGCCTGCCTGTGAGTTGCCTAGCACAACCTATCCTGTCCTAGATCCTTTCGTATTTATACCTTGAATTTACAACTCTAATTGCGGTTGTTGACGCTAAACGACAAACATAGACTAATATAAGTACCTCTTTCCTACCATACGCACTATTAATGCAATTAAGGTTTAGCACAGTTTCTTAACAACCTATACGTAAGTATATACATGAAATCTAAAACGTTCTGAAATGCTATATATACATACAGAAAGTGAAATGGTAGAAATTACAGTTAATTTTATACTCGTGAAACTCCCCAATTAACTATTTTGTAGATCTTTGAATCTTTGATAATGTTGTATGTTATATACCTACGTATATATTGCGGTAGTAATAATTGTATTCAAGTTAAAACTATGGAACTATGATATTTAAACAAGAAATGTGTAACTATAAAAGTAACATTGAATATTATGATCTTGAATTTTATTCGGATTTTTCTTATCACTTAAAAGAGTTTATTTGTTTTAGAAAAATTCAAATTTTTAATTTTTTTTACCACGTAGCAAAACGAATTTTTTTCAAACAACTTTGTTTTTTAAAGTTTATCTTAAAAATTTACTGATTTTTGAAATTTGTATTCATCCCATTTTTAACAGTCATCATAAGATTTTACAAATTATGTCCATGTGATTTCAAGTGGTTTATTTGGACACCTATATGTATAAATCTTTGTCCTATTATCTTTCGTTTAAGACAAAATACTAAAGGTATCTCAATTGAATTATTATTTACAATATATTTTAGAAATCTAAAGGTATAGGATTATAGGATCAGTAGTGAATGAATATAATTAATTTAAAAAGAAAATAAAGCTAATGAGGAGTAACAGAATACTATGCAAAAACCTCCTTAAAGATGTAACAGTTTATTATTGAAACTGACTCAAGTTTGATACTACATGTTATTTATACACATAAATGAGATAACCAAAATCTTAGCAAAAAAAATTAAAAAGCCCCCAATATCATACGAATTCTAAGTAGGTATTTAAAAACTGAGCACTTGTTAGAAAACATTAAATTTTAATTCAATATAAATGTCAAACCATAACCGAATAAATGTGAAATCACTAATTAGGTACCTAATGTAAAAGTTATTTTAATTATTTATGGACAATTTTTCAATTTTTATTTTTTAATATTATACAGAACTAAACTGCATTATCATATTTTAATATTTTAGAGAAGTGTACATTATATTTATTGTATAAACCATGTTAGAAAGTGTACCTAACTATTATAAGTTATAAGTATTATAAGCCATTTGTGGTCTCAGATGTGTTATGGCTAAATGTTCGGGGTACTTTATAATGACCCGTTAGCGATGTATCCGACCCTTTATTTTAGTACCCAGCCAATATAATCAATTTATGACTAATTAACTAGGTACCCAGAAAATTATTCGACAAGAGTATAATACTGATTAGTGTACTAAATTATAATAAAATATTCGGTAAAATTTTAACCTACGGTTTGAATTAAGAAAATTAAAATTTTAAGTTAATCAACTTCAATTGTTATTATTATTATATTAAACACACATTTAAAAATACAACTTATCGACTTATCCTAATTCTTATACTATCTTAAAATAATAATTAAATATTAATAATTTGTAATTCTGTATTTTTATATTATAAAATAAAAATGTATTATTACTGCAAAATCATTTCGATTATGTTACTTTTACTTCGCCATTATAATATACACATATTGTAGTGTTTAGTGTAGATGTGTAGTGTCTACGTCATATTCCTACTGCTGATAATTACTTTGCTACTTAGGTAATACATTTTATTTAACCGCAAAGAATAAATGCGTATTATGGTTATACGTCAACGGGCTTAATTTACTATATGCACACGATTACACGACTGTTAATTAAAAAGTATATGTACGTATATAGTATAATAATATATCCCATATATTTCATCATTATGAATTCACTACTTAATATGGTATTATGAACCAGCTGTATAATATTAGTATAATATGCCTATATATATTATGTATATTAGTAATATTATTACTATAAACCAGCCTCAAAATTGATGATATAATATTGCTGTGATAAGAGATATAATGTAGTGGGACATTGTTTCCGAGATGCATATCAACTAGATAACAGCTCTTTTGGGGAGCACTGAGAACGTGCAGCCACAAATAATGATTTTGCACGGATGGACGACGACCGAGAGAGGTTTAACGGATCGCTGCTCTTGGTTATCCTAAGTAAATGGAATCATCATCATCATCATACCCATCTCTTTGGCCGTTAGCTAACACGCGGATTTGACAAGGGTTGTGCGGCGACCAGGAACGATGGGAGGGCTAAAGGTAAAAGGATAGACCCGGTAAAATATCGGTTTCAACAATGCTTCTGGCGACAGAGATTTATAATGTTTTATCGAACACGAGCGTTTCGAATATATCAGAAACCATTTCCAGGTATACCTATATAGAGTCCGGGCTTTTAGAATTATGCATAATTTATGATAACGAGATAAGCTATATATTATGTATAAGTAATAAAGTGGCGTCAGCCTGGATAATATTCGAGGACGAACAGACACACAGACGCACAGGCACAAAGACACGCAGACAGACACACATACGCACAGACACACAATCACAGGCGTACACACTTGCCCACACACACACACACACACGCGCGCGCGCGCGCGTGCGCACACCCGTTACCATGCAAGTAGCCGTGGACAAAAATGATGTGGGAAAAAAAAAGTAAAAGCAGGAACGTCACGTAGAGGCTTATAACCTTTTCCCCTCTAACTTTTTGAGTACAATATAATTTCATTACACACAGTATTTATTTTTTTTTTATATAATGTTATGTATATATATTTTTTTTTCGGTCACCACTATAATATATCTCCACACGCCACAAATGTGGTTTCATATAATATATTTATTAGACAATTTCGCATTTCTTTGCTATAATGGTATCTAAAAACATGTTAACTATTTATTATCAAATCTAAAAATCTGTGCACACGATCAGCTGTGACCAATTTAAGATAGGAATTGATAACGTCTAGTTAAATAATTTTTTGAAAAATAATAATTAGGAACTGAATACATTCAAATCAAAATATAATATTATTACCATTCAACCATTTCTGTTGTCGCCTGTCGGTCACATATTTTATCCACCTACTTACTAAAAAAAGATATTACGACATAGATAACATGATTAGAAATATTTTCAAAATTTTACAAATGTTGTTGAGTTTAGTATGAGTTAATTTGTAATAGTTAATACTTCACGATGATGTTAAGTAAAAAAAAACTAAAAAATATATCATATGGATGTTAATAGCTATAAGTTTGACATTTGTTGAATGGTAGACCACAGTCGTTTCCAGTCACCATATCGTAGTCAGAATTTATAACAAGAGGGCTACCACTATCAAAATCTCTCTCACCAATCCAAGTTTTTATATGTTGTTGGCATATTGTATTAGCTAATAATTTATTTATTCTTTGGAAGCGTATAGTAATACGTGTATTTGAATTAAAACATTTATTAATATTATAGTTATATATTTAAAAAATGTTTCATAAAAAGTATACATATTTAATTGTAGTAATTTACCAAACTCGGCTTATCGACTGGTTGTCTACTTTTAATAAATATACATTTGGACATCGAAGCACTACAATATAATATTATCCAATAATATAGTTATTATGTAAACTAGAAGTATTATGATATTCTTGATAAAATATTATGAAAAACAGTTCAAAGGCAGCTAGTCCTGACTCAAAAATCATTGAAATGTTTTTTTTTTTACCTAACGTCTAAAAAAAACAATATATCGTGGTTACGCGCAGTGTGCTGGAGTATTCGATTCATTCGCCACAATATATTTTTAAAAGACTCGATCCCACAGTAATATCAGTATATAACCACGGTTATAAATCATCGCATCTATATGATAATATTATATGTTCAATCTAATAAGGTATGATTATGTCAGAAATAGTTTGTGCTTAATCAGAGGGGGACGTATAAATGTCTAACAACAGACGAGACATTTGTCGAAACTGAAACAATATTATTATTACTACTACCATATAGTATTATTAATTCATAACAATTTCTATAATAATATCATATTATAGTAGCTACCTACTGGTTATGTTGTGCGTAACCATATATCGATACAAATATAAGCTTTGAATACATATACATAAACGTATAATGTGTATAGACGTTATTAGGTACCTAGTAGTAATTTAGTGGGTAGGCATAACTATGTTTGCATAAATTAATCGATATGGTCGATTCGAAAACAGTAGAATCAGAAAAAATGTAATGTTATTACTTATTATGCATATAAATCAACGATGTATTATAACTCTATATTATGGTCATAAATATTTATATTAACTCTACCTACAAAATAGCTATTATAATTACATTTTTAACTTAATTAAAAATGTAATTATATATTTTTTCACGTACATTTTTAGTATTAAGTGTACATTTACACACGATCCGACCATTTTATAATATAATATTGTGTTCAGCGTGTAGGAAAGCAGTAGTAATATTGTAATATTTTCACCAAAGTATAACATGCGAGGTTTTTGAACAATGTATCCCTAAATTAAATTTTAGAGAAAAGATAAATTAATTTTAAAGATAATTAATTAAGTATGTATAAAGTAAAAAACCTAAGGATTACGCAAAACTTATATAGAATATGTTTACTGACGCGTGTGTTTAGTTTTGGTAGTTGGAAAACTCAGTCATGTAAATACGGTATTATAATAATATAACATGAATAGTTTAGAACATGTTTGATTCTAACATGTTGCGTTTTAAGGAGATCAGTCTATGATTATTATAATAAAAAACACAATGACAACCGTTTGTGTGCGTGCCGAATCGATTTGTGCGATCGATTCGCTCGCTTACGTTGTCGCCCCAAACGGAATGGATCCACATCAACAGTTTTCGTGATATTGTGTACATATACATGCCATCGCGACCTGCCAACTTTCGGGGCGGTCTACACTTATTAATATATAATACCTGTGCAAATTTTTCATCGCACGCAAAAGGTCACGAGCCACCACCACTGGTTCATCAGAAATTTACCACCAGTCGTACACGTCCGATAGTGTACATATAATTTGGGGCATATTATTATTATAATATTATATTGCGTAACCTTGTGAGTAGTGGCCAACGAAATATAATATATTATTATTTTTTTTTTTTTTTGTCAATCGTTTATTCGTTCCGAATTCTATTACGATCAAATACAAAATAACTAATTCGTAAAAAGTTCATTATTTTTTTCAAAGCATTGAATAATAAATTATATAAAAAAAAGTCAATAATAAATACTTGTAACTATTATTATATAACATCTATCCATATGTACACTCAAATAAGGTATATTATATAATATAGATACTAGTTAATAAGTATGGTTACCTTTACGGCCTTACTGTTCCGATTTATTAAAGAAATTATGACGATCCATCGTCATCCTCTCCAACCATACACGATTCTCAGGATTGTTAACCACCGAGTACAATATTATGCAAATATAAAAAAGAGGACCACACAAACTTGTCTTTGTACACCATATATAAGCCAATAATATTGAAGCCGAAAAACTTTTTCAGTCTTTTTGGCATTATAGTATTGTTAGAAGTTAAAGCTTTGTGTGTTAAAAAATAAATTTAAACTGTAACTGATGATACGTTAAACTGACACAACGATGAAAATCCCGTTGATTGTTGTTACTATTTATTATGACACTAATTATACCAGTTCACTCGCGTTAATTTTGTCTAATCGCAAATGAGCTATGCGCGCAGTATACATATTATATGTATAGGTGTTCAATTTTTCGCAGCCATTGATTTATGCATAGGTCGACGATAATATAATTTATCTATCGTGGAAACTAAACCGCTCAATCATTCCATGTCGTTCTCAATTGGAAATTTGTCGTGTTTCGAATAAAATTATTGGGCGCCAGAGAGCTTTTTCGCAGCAGCCATACGATAACAACAACAATAATAATGGCAATATAACGTTGTCGGGGGAGTTTTTGAAATAAACGGTACGCTCCAGCAATTAATACCTTCGGTGTTTTCCGATGGGAGGAGAATACGTTTCGGAATTTCCGTTGGCCAAAACAAACGGTTCGACGATTGCGATCGATTTTTAAACTTGTTCGTCGCCTCTCGACCAGGGAACCCCTCCCTTGCTGCCTCCACAACAACCGCTCTTCAGACCTCCACACCCTTCGTATCCTTTCCCCTAGACCAGTCGACCACCACCTTTCGACCACGTTGCCTACAAAGCCCCCCCCCCCTTCCCGAACGAACACCGTCGCACGATTTACATCCGGCTACCACTTTTCGGGTCATGGCTGCCACCGTATATATAATATTATGTATATATACCTATAATGCATATATCGAAATAATATAATATATCATTATAAGCGACGTTTCCACAGAGGCAACACGCGCCCGTTGCTCCCGACAGCACGTCAAATGAATATACTCGTATAATAAATTTGCAGTCGGCCAAACACCTCCGACGCAACCGCCAAATCGGCGTACGGCAGCACACACCCTCCCACGTACCCCCTCCAAACAATACCGTGGCTATCCGTCGCAGGCCCTCGTTACCGCGAATTATACGACCGATATTTTTTTATTTTTTTTTTAATTGCCGTATTGTGTTATGATTTTTATCGTGATTTACCTTTGTTTTGCGCGGACAGCGGTATATTATCGTAATAGTGTTAAGTCTGGTAGTACGGCAGGTATAATATAATAATATGAAAAAAAAATAGTATTAATAAAATATTACCTAGGTAAATATTATTTTATCGGGATTTCGATCGTAAAGCGTGTCAATAAACGGGAAACTATTAATATCAAACAATAAACTATATCCGGATGGTAATTATTATAATGATGATATAAATACGCTCGAAATATAAATTATAATACAAATAAGTTCAATGTCCTACCAAAAGGTTAATTTTTAGTTAAGAATGTGAAACTGAATAATTAAACAAACATATTTTTATGTTAAAATATTACAATAAATTATGGACCGCATTTGATTTGACTAAATTAATAAAGTTATTATTCATAACGAGATAATCAACAACAATAGCATATAATATTATTATCAATAAATTATTTATTAATTTAGTTATATTACTATTACATGTTCGTGTTTCCAAATTGTATAGATATTTTAAGGTTTATTATTTGTTCACAGTAAATTAATTTTAGCATTTAAAATAAAAATAAAAAAAAACAATAATAATCGAATATTTGATATTATAATTAAGTTGTGTTTTGTTGAAGAATCGTAAGCAAAACTTTTGATTTCTGTTATATGAATATTAATATTGAAATTAAATGAACCATATACACTTGAAACTTTTCAAAATGAATTCTTATTTTTGCGTGGTAAAACTTTGTTTTGTCATTATGAGCCATAGTTTTAAGTATACATTTATTATATTTATTAAGATAATAATCACAAATTTACAGTGTAGAACTTTAAAACTACTTTGTGATTTTACTATAGTATCAGAACACTAAAGAAATATAAAATATTACAATTTGTAGTGTAGTTTGTGAAAAAATATATAATTAAGCTATATGTATGTTAATACTATACAGTCAAATACAATGGTTAAAATATCCACAAATTAATGACGTAACTAGGCAGACTAAAAAGTCACGAAGACATTTTCAACATATTTCTAAGAATAGAAATTAAGATAAAATCATCATAAAGTTTAAAATAAAAAGGTTCTGATAGAGAATACATAAATACAAACGGTACTTAAATTCCTACAATAATTGTAACGAGATTGAGAAACCTGTTATATTCAAGCATCAACATTTTAATTTTCAACGATATATGCATTATATTATATTTAATAATATAATATTAACATTCCCTGAATTTATAGTGTAAATGTTATTCAGATGCAAATGGTTTATCAAAATTATTACAAAAATAGTTTTCATAAATACTTCATACCATGAAAACTATTAATTTTCATATCTAACAAAATGATCTTATTGAATAATATTTGAAGCAGTACAGAAAATTATTTTGAATGCAAATCACAAATTTTTTAAGTCGATTACCTTGAAATTAAGATGGAAAGATAAAAATGGGTGATTTCGTGATTTTTCAAATGTTCCTTGACAATCTAGAGCATCCAGACAGGCCTTTCATGACAAAAACATGAATTGCATAAATTAAACTTATTCATTACAAAATATAATGAGATTTTTGAACTAAAAAAAATGAAAAAGGTATTTCTACTATCATTTATCGTTATAAATTATTTATTTATGTATAAGTCGGTATTCTTCTTATTATTTTATTTTCTTGAAATAAATGCATTAATCCATTTTAGGGAATTGAATAAACATTATTTAAATAATAAATTAATTCTTAATTGCGTCGATTTAATTATCAATTACATAACTAGCATTTTATTCGACGGTGGATTAAAATAGTAAAATAGTAAAATAATCAGAATTCATAATATTATATACGTTGAGGTAATATTATATTAGTTGTGAATAAATAAAACACACTTAAATATACAAAATACAATAATAAACACATGTTTAGAATATCTTATATTCATAGTTATATATTAATAAAAACAATTTAAATAAGTCGAGATTGCATCACGTCGTGAGCTTGAAGTACGATAACAAATTTAACAATAAATTATGGTAACACGGCGCATTGTATAGGAAAATCAGCTACACCACATTACCATTGGCCGTATTATAATAATCAATTGTAATTATTATTTTTATCAGTATTATTATATCATTTTCCTCATAACAATATTATAATACCTAGGTATATCTACCTCATTCATTATTTACAGAAAAAAAAACAACAACAATGTACGACCCTTTAATTAGCGCGTTGGAATTTTGTCACAGCGATGATTGGTAAGAGTTGGCGGAGTGGTGTAGACAGAGTGACGTGGAAGCATCCGACGCAGACTTTGCGTATTTCTCAGAGGCGGCATGCACGGTGTGGTGCGAAACATATTAATAAAAAAAAAACCTAATAATAATAATATAATGTAATTATTATTACACCCGATGATGATAATAATCACGGCAATACGTCGTCCCCGAAGGGTTTCCGAGAGGAAACCGCCCGCCAGATAATCGACGAACGGCCACCATAACGTACTCTCTTCACATCGATCACCGTCGTTCGCCGGGCACGGCTGCTGCGCGATCTCGGGTTTTTTTTTCCGGGGATTTTATACGCGATACGTGACTGACGTTTTTTATGTGCCCTATTTCTATTTCTATATATATAATATATATAATAATAATGATATAATAATAATATATAGAGTATAGACACTCGGCTCTAACTATAAATAATAGATATCGTACAAAATGCGTATTGATGAAAAGTGACGGGCGTGTGTATCATGATATATATTATATAGTATATACATATAAATATACATCTATATAATATTGTATTATTTAGACGTTCGTTTTTGCGATATAATATATGCACGTAAACGTCCCCTAGTCCATCCGGAAATCCTACTACATGAGTTGTATATTATTATTATTATTACTGTACAACGATATAATGTAATAAAGAAAAAAATATAGGTAGAGCCCACTGCTGTTCAATATGTACCGCTCCGCTAACTATTCGGCGGGAGATGCATTTCAATTTTTGCAATTTGCTTTAAAGGCGTCATGATATTATCATTATAATATGTATTATAATATTATTATATATATATTTTTTTTTCATATTTTTATTTGAAGATTGACTTGAAACAGCGGTGGCCATTGGGAGTCGTTCACAAATATTGGTTTTCATATAGATAATACCTACATAATACATTTACTTTTATACATTTATCATTATACTGTTCCGGGAATGTCTTATCCAAGTGTAATTTTTTTTTAATTCAGAAATGTTAAACGTGAGTCTATCCAAGTCTCGTTTGTGGTTCGATTTTTTTTTTTGTTTTTTAGTATTTATCACTTTAAGTAAGCTGGATGTAAGTCTTTTAGATCATAATATTACGCAGGGGTTAAAGTCATATTAAGACTGTTGGAGCACACCGCATTTTTGTAGTTTTAGACCAATAAGTGGAAGATTAGTTAATGTACTTCCCGAAGTCTAATTATTATTTTAAAAATATGAACGAGCTCATCATCTCCTCTTCTAGGGGAACAGATTTTTGATTTTTGTATTCATTAAGGCTTAAAAATATGTTAAAGTTTTAAAAAATTATGAAAATATTTTAATTTTATACACTTAAATTCAGTTTTAAAACATCAATTATTTTTCCTACATAACCTAGTAAAGGGGATGATGAGTTCATAAATATTTTTTAAATAATGATCGGACATCGGGAAATACATAAACTAATCTTCCGCTTATAGCTATTTTGTACCGATTGTTGTGGTTTTTTTACGATAACACGATAATGGCCCACATAATGGATTATACACACTAAGGTTCATTTACTACTCACACAATGGCAAATATTTGTCAATAATATTTTTGTACAATTTCCTAAACTTTTACTACTGAAAATATCCTATTTTCCAACAGCCTTAAAGATAAATAATTCTTATATTAAATTTGGTTAAATTATTATTTTTTATTTGCCTACCTATA
This sequence comes from Sitobion miscanthi, assembly GCA_008086715.1. Lineage (NCBI taxonomy): Eukaryota > Metazoa > Arthropoda > Insecta > Hemiptera > Aphididae > Sitobion > Sitobion miscanthi. The sequence continues at coordinate 68,918,089 of CM017797.1, read as the reverse complement.
CATTTACATTATTTACCACAAGTTTAGGAATTATTGAATAGTGCGAGTAAATACAATTTTTTTGATAAAATATTTACCAATGCTAAATATATTTTCAATTCTAATTCCTATTTAAGAACAAAATATCAAAATAGTTTTTAATAATAATTTTTATTATATTAATATACGTTTTTCACAATATGGATTTATCAAATCACAGGTTTTTTTAATAGTGGTCACTTGTTATACCAGTCAATAAATCGTTAGTTGTGTCTTGAAATACTTATAATACTATATTTTTTCCTATATATTTTAACTATCTTACGCTTTTAAGATGAAACAATTAAAGTATAGTGTAGAACAATTTTTCATTTACCACTTATGTTAATTTTATTGTTATTGGTATTATTATAGGTAAGCAAGTACTTCAAACCAATAATTAAAAACTTTTTTTTATTTTTTATCAAACACAAAAAAATACCGAAATTATGAGTTTGAACTGTTGAAAGAATCACGCTATGTAGGTATTTGATTATAATACTGGTGTGTATAGGTGTTGTATATTTTTATTTAATAAAAGAAAATAAGTACTAAATTAATAAATTTATTTATGCTATTATTCAATAGCTTTTCATGCTTCTGAAATTCCAACAAACTTTAAAGTCTTTCATTCTATTCTATTTGAACAACCTGTATTAAGAAGTATTAAGTACAATAACTAGCACAAAATAAAAATGTACACAAATGTACTTAAGAACACAATTTAGGTCCCAGGAAAACCATCCCAAAATACGACCATGGACTACAGAATAAATCGCGAGGGTCTGCACGGTGCAATATTGTGATTACAATAATTATTATTGTTATAACTTCACGTACCTAGGTACTATTAACATTTATATGTACTTTGTGTTCCGAAATAGTTAGGAAACTTTTTTCCTTTTTCACGTATCAATCGTTATACGTGGGAAACTTTAAAATATTAGAGCGCCGTACTGTGCATCACGCACACCCATTATAAGCAATACGTATTTACTATTTACATAATATAATTTATATCAAATATAATATTATCTAAACGTACACATTTTATCTATAATTTGAATTTTTTAATATTTTTCTCCACTATTAATCATTAATATTTTACGTCCTAGCAAGTTCACACGCACGAGTTTTATCAAAAGTTAAGACTATATTATTATAATGGCGTTGCACGCCGATAGTAATATTTTTGAACAATATTATAATCGGTCATGTGGGTTCTAAGCGAAAAACTCTTTGAAGGTCTTACAATTGTATAATTTCTCAGAAAAGCAATAGTAACGACAATAACGACTAAGGTGGAAATCATTTAAAAGTAAGTGATTATACTTTTCTATTCGCTCGCTGCTACACGTGCCGATAAATATAAAACGGAAAACGTACGTGATGTCTGGTTTTTTCGCCGTATAGATGTTTAGAAAATAATGTGAACACAACGAGTTAGGTTTTTGGTATGAAAAATGTCAAAAAACGACATTTCCACAATTATTGTCTCATATATTCTATAACGTGTATAGCTAGGATAAATCATAACTACGACCAATTACTAAACATTAATAGTAAATAGCATTAAGTATAAATTAATATGTTTTTCAGGGGTGTATACAGGGGGTGGGGGGGGGATAATGAATAATCTTCCATATTGTGTTTAATGTGAATTTTGAACCAATTTAAATTATATTCATTGCTCTTTATTGTTAAATATTTTACTGCCTAAGTAAAAAGTTTTGAGAGGGTGAGAATTCTCCAATTTTCCTCTCCCCTTTAGCTATGTCGTTTTCTTTTTTTGATCCCCCCCTCCTTTCAGAAATCATGTCTACACCACTAATGTATCTATGTATGTATGACGTATGTATATTGTATGTATGTATTAGTATATTAATATACTAATATGTATATATGTGTGTTGTATTTACTAGGTATGTACATGTAGTAATAATGATATATTTCGAATAATGTTAAATGTATATAGTAATAAAGTGTACAAGGTTAGGGATCAGGAGAAAAATGAATCGACGAGATTTTTGTTTTCGGACGGCCAAAATAATATAGTTGCCATTCGGAAGCGTCGCCAAAGAAAAGAAAAGCATATTCCAAAAAATTCGTTCAGACACCTCAACGATACTATATTTTCATATAATATACTCGTATATACTCGTATATCGAGTATATTATATTTCTAGTCTATTATCCACCTTTACGACGCAGTCAAATGCCAGTGGTGGAATAATAAACGACATTTATATTCTACCGGAAACATAAACATTTTATTATTATAATTATATTCTCTCGCCGTACAAAATGTAACATGCATGTATAGTTCCATATTACGTTATTTTATATTCATTTTAACATTTCTCAATTATTTACTTTTAATTAACGAACATTATATTATTTAATTTAAAAACAAATCAAAATAAAACAACAATAATTTTTACGGTAGGTATGTCGGAAAAAATCATTACAAATAATTGTCAACCCTATTTAATTGTTCATACATAATTTCTTCGTACGCTGAAAATTTACTATAGGTACTGCATAATCATATCGACACAAAATAAAACTAAAAGAAACAACCAAGATATAAAATGAATCGTTTTATTTCAGTTTTGGTTGTAATAAAATGTCAGGGGTTTTAGTATCTATATAACGCGTGTGTAACATATATCCAAACATTACTCTCTGGTCTAACCTTTATTCGGTAGACCGATAGACTGTAATTATTCAGGAAAAATGTCTTATGCGTTTAATACGATTAAAGATCTCTGTCAATTCCGGTAAACGTAGTAATTTCCAATTAGACATTATATGGTGAACATCAATTATCTAGAGAGACGTCTGTGCCAAAACTATGCCAATCAGACAATTTGACAGGTCCCCTTTAAGTTCTCCCGCATACGAAGACGTTCCATCGTGGCCTCGTAACCGTCGGAGATATGGTTCGGCTTCACGTTTCACGCGGGCCATTAATATTAATCTTTCAAACTTTATAATATGTGACCCACCATAACCCACATGGTGAAAACGATAATAATTTTATCGTGTAGCCGTCAGTACCTAAACATGCGTGTTCATCCGTCTTGTAATATTATGTAATGGCTAATTGAACGACAGTAAAAAAAAACATTTAAAAATGGATTTTGTTCTCAATGACGATTTCCCATTCCGTATTTTGATATTTGTGGGTTGTTTACGATCATTCAAACTATACGCATAGGCCAAACCTAATTGATTCGGACTACCACCGGGCGAATAAAGACTGTACATGATAAGAAGAAGAAGATTGATTCGGAAATATTGACCTGAAACTACCGAAACCGGTTCAAGATGATAAAACATTGCTCTTGGTAAATATATTATTTTAGTGACGCCTGCTGCGTGGTCTCAACAATTCGCTTAAAAAGCAACATAATTATCGCACCATCTTTCACATTTTCATTTTTCCGGAAAAATACGCGTCAATGTGTATTATACCAGTGGGTTTACACCACCCTTATCACGACACAACATTTTGGCGCTCTTAGACAAACATCTACTTTGCACCTTTAATAATAATATACGAGTATATTATGTAGGTACCTATACGTTAATCTATGCGCGGTTCGGTGCCAACTCAATGTCAAAACTATATGTACCGGAATAATAATAATCTCCCAGGGCCTCGCCACCCTCCTTACATCCCTCAGCCATATCGCAGCCAATGTGAGGGGAGGGGTTAGTGAATATTTTCGTGTGCGAAAGACGCGTGTACACGGGGCGGTACGCACTGTCCACAAGTCTGTATTAATTATTATAATATACGAGACGAGTGTTAGTTCGGCTTTGCGTTCAGACGGTCGGCGGAGGGTACTGTGTATACCTAGGCACGTATATTATATTATGTAAATATAACTCCGATCGCGACTGCTGCAGTCCGCCCAAAGTTGCTGTCGTGTTTCAATTTCGATTCGAGCACTGATAATTTATAATAAATAAAAAAAAATATACAACCAATTGTAGCAATTTTGTTATTTATTGGAATAATAGGTAGGTACCTATCACATCGTTCGATTGGGACTATCGACATTCCAAACTTTGTCGCGTCGTTACCATGTCGCCGAATACCCCGCGAATGGATGAAAAACATAAATATTATGAGGTCTATATAGTATATTTTTATTGCCCATGGCAATATCGTAAAACAGTGAATGCATTTATATGGGTTAACCCGCTTACGCCGGAAATATGGCTGCGTGACACGACGGCCCGATAAAATGCTTATTCCTACAATAATACCTCTGATGTTTACGGTTCGGCATTAAATAAAAAATAAAATTTCGTTTCTGCAACGTTACACAACGAGGGAAAAACTTCGGAAATCACTTATAGCGCCTATTTTTTCCGTGTGGTATTCAAAATAATTTATTTGAACATATACTTCTTTTTTAAAATTTAAATAAGTATATTACAATCTGTTTCTTTTCGGCTAAAAAATTATTAAAAATAAATGAAAAACCGATGATTCTGAAAACGGAGCGACACATCAGTATAAGGGCTCGCTTAATAAATAACAAAAATTGTCATGTGTATATTATTTATAATTATTATTAAAAGATCAATGAATAATAATAATAACGTATAATGGACGGTAAAAGTAAAACGATTTCGTACCTAATAGATAGTATGAAGGTAATATATCAATACAAAGGTCATAAAATGCTATATTTACTATAAGACAATTACAAAATATTTTTTTATAAATCAATCTTTTAACAGTGTGGAAAATGTAAGTCGCAATCTGCTGTATACAATACACATTCATAGCGAGTACTGTATATGTATTAACTATATTGCATTTTTGTTTCCGAGCAAACTATTATGACATTAAATGGAAATATGATAATTTCATAGAAATTCGTATGACTTCACAGGTTGGCGGTTGCCGATTTCCACGGTAGAAATATACCTAATAGTTAACCTAATGTAATCCTAACCTAATGGTTAACCTAACCTTATACATAAGCATTGACGCAATTCCACATAATTTCCACGTAGTGCAAAATTATAATTGTTGGATTTTAATATAGACTGAAAGTAAACTATATATTATAATACTAAACTATATATATATTATAACTATATAATATATATATATAAGAGTGGTCAAAATAAATTAAATTTATCTCGCACAATAATGCGATGACCACAATTTATAGTGAATGCGTTCTGAGACTCAAAGTAAAATATTATGACGTGGTACCTATGGTTATGGGTTTGAGAAATTCCTAGGTGGGTTGGTTTATGTATATAATATATTTAATTTAAAAAAATGTTTTTGTTCCCCACATAATTTGAACTACACCCATGTAATTACGACTATAATAACATAGGTATATTGTATATAATCCTAAAATGTTTGCGTTTCTTCAAGCCGACTGTATTGTAAATATTGGAGGAACCCTGTGCTAATTACACGGTTGATAGGTGTCTGAGAATATAATTTCGACAGCGGTTCAGTCCCTTCTCTTAAAACACTTGTATTGTATAAATAATACTCATAATAATAATAATAATATAATATATTATTAAAATGTATAATACTCAAACCATTGTTTTTAATCGCGTTTGTACCGCCGTAATATGCCGCACTGCAGGACAATAATTTTTAGATGACCGCAGTTTTACGTCTGTATATTTTCGTACACGGAATGTTTTTTTTTAATTTCAACATAACGTCCAGTCAATTGTTGTGCAGTTTTCATAATATTATAGATAAATCATAAACAACGATAGATAATTACTCATGACGTTCCTTTTTTACCACATGATGTTTTAGATTTTTCGATTTAAGTTTAAACGAGAAAAGTAAAACGCAATACGATTATTTCAAAGTGTGCTCTTTGTCAATCTCCTACCTACTGTCTCTTGTCTTAACTAAAATTTAAAAATAACTAAAAATCGCTATGATTAAAAATAGAAAAAAGTTTTGATTTTTGTAGAAATATCCGGCATATTATTGTTTTATGTATCTATAATACAGTCTAAATGTAAGGGTTAATGGTCACAGAAAATACAATTATCGAAAACACAAAAAGTATCTAGGATAATGGTAGTTTTCTGCGTTAAAATAATCATCCCGCGTTCCGTAAACTTCTATTAGTCATTATATATTATCGTCGTTAAATAACATAAACGCTGCGCGTAAAACCAGATAATATTTCCGAAAAATGTTTTTGTTTTTATCTCCGGTGATAAAATATCTCCTTTGACTTGGCCGCTCCTCCCCACACATACGCACCAATCGTCACCGGCCGTAACTCATCGCATTCTCTCGGTTTGTCTTATTGGTTTTTATATAAGTACTTACCTAATAAACTGATATGTTCAAATAATATTTCTACACAATAATGTCTGTCAGTCCAGCGGCCATAGATTTTAATAACTTTACCTACTTTACCTACCCGAAGTTGTGCCAATACGTTGTAAATGTATAATAAATTATGTAGGTGTTCAACGTATAATAATATATTATATACCTACATACACGTATTACGCAGTTTATGTAATATATATACACAGTGAAAATCTATACCTATTATGATTTATGATTATGATAATATACTCCCTGCACTCGGACACAATAGTTTTCATCGCGTTTATATAATATTATTATTTCCACAACGTATTTTTGTTTTATATTATCACCCGCCAGCGTATTATAATAATAATATTATGTAACCTAACGTAGGTACTGTATATATGTTTATCAAATAAATCATTCGGTCAAGGGGCCTCAGTCGAACCGAGAAGATGGGTAAGTTTTTGAAATATTTTTTTCATACAAATATCATTATATAAAAACGTACAACATGGGCGTCGGTCGTTGCAACATAATATTATTATGTCGTCAAGTGTCCAACGACCTAATGACCGCCACGTACAAAACGGTGCACGTCCCTATCGTATTATACGGAACACGTTTTACATAGACTTCTCTAACAAAGATCTAGATATCCAAACGGTCGATAGCCATATGCTAAAACTGTAATCTCTGATGATAAACCACGACCTCCGAAGTCATCGTACAGTTGTTATTGAATTGCGTTCGGAACTTTGGAATTTATTACAATCACTTAGCAAGAATATAATTTGTAATACGATAGCAATAACATTTATTGTTTTATTTATTAAACATCAAGTGTGAGCTTAATAATTAACTGACAACTGGATTTAGAGAGAGCGGTCCTCATTTGATTATTTTATTATTCAATTAATTGATTAATTTGATATACAATTAGTTGAGCACAGAGGAATATGAAAAGGAATTTTATGGTGAATAAGCAGTGAAGGGACTTCAAAATTAACAAATAAAAGGAGAGAAGTAGAATCTACAACAGAAAATATAAGATTTATTAGGAAGGAATTTATGAGAGTAAGTATACAAACAGCTTAAGATGATAATTTGAGTTTATTTATGATAGAGCAATGTTCATGAGGTGAGCAGGGAATTTTTAAAGTATAACTTCCTATGAACGCTTTTAAGTTGACGAATATAGAATCAGCACAATCAGGATTCAAAGCCACAGAGCCGCATTCAAAAATCGATCCGACGAAAGAGCTCAAAACAGAGATTTAAACGAATTGGCAAGCTTAAATTTACAAAAAACTATTTTAATGAACCCTAGTAGTATATAAGCCAAGCATTATGTAATGTTGCTAATGTGTGGCCACAGATATAGGGAAGAAGAATATGAAGCCAAAGCCACGTTTACAGTCAACTAATGGGAGTTCAGTTTCATTCATTACGTAGGTGACAACTATTGGAGCCGACCTCTGGCCAAGGACAAAGAACATAATTTATCAATATTGAGTGCCAAACCAAGTATTTCGAAACAAGTGTATTAAGTTTGCTTTTAACAGTGTTCTAATAAGTTAAGAATCATAAACAATAGTTTATGTCATCTGTGAAACATAGTATGCGGCAGTGTTGGCGCACAGACTTATAGTAACAAAGGGAAATGGGAAACAAAATTGCAAAATTGCATAGGCGATAGATGATCTTCTCGAGGTGCACCAATACGCTATAAAGGGATCCGAAACATCTCACCAAAAAGTTTTATCCACTGAGACCTGAGTAATAAAAAAGATTCAAATGGTATTAAATGAGGGTCTCCATATACAGATGATAGCAGCAGTATACAAATAAGGACATTGTGATTTACTACAGAATCGGATGATTTGGAAAAATCGATAATAATTTTATTTTTATTTGCAGTAGGGAATGACCTTTTCAAATAATATGAATATAAATAATAATAATAAGATGCTTTATGGAAACGATACTCAATTTTAGAGAGAGAAAGAAGGGTCAGTATTGACAATGTGCATAAGATAGATAGTCGAAGAGTTAAGATGGTAGTTTGAGGATTGGACTATGGAAAGTAACAGATGATCGCGTACGGCGTGAGGGGACATTGAACGAAACACGAGATATTGATTCGGGGCTGTCAATTTTAGAGGAGAGTAGATTAGATAGAAAATACATATTAATTGAATTATGAATATCAGCGAGACTTTCTAAGGAAAAAAAAGCGTTGGATTGGTGTGTAATCGTGAGGTGGACAGGATACATTTAATTTATAAATAGTATCACGAAGGAATTTTCTTTGGCTCTATCGATCATTTTACGAGCAGAAGCGGTGGACGGGTCCCAGAGGATGGTTTGATACTCAAGGATGAGACGAACTATGGAACAAAAAAGGGTTTTTAACGAAGTGAGCAAGTGAAAATCTGTAGAGACACGATTTATGAAACCTAGCAGCTTAAAAGCCTTACAACAGATTATTTGGATATGCATATTAGGGTACAGGTTTCGTGTAAGAGTAAATCCTAAATCCTTTACTAAATTATTAGAAATTATCAAGGGGGTATTATTGACGGAGTAAGTATATTTGATTACATCATTAATACGTCAAAAAGTCATTACTGAGTATTTAGGAATATTAAGAGCAAGTCCCAAAGATTCACTCCATGTCACTAATCGCTGAAGGTCGTTTTGATGAAGACGACGATTTTTTTTTTAAAATTAGAATAAAATAATGCATTTATCAAGAAGTTTATCGATATGAATTTTACTACAAAACACAGATGAAAATCATAAATGAATAATATTTTTTATTTATATTATATTATTATAGACAATAATGTATAGAAATTTTTTATTTAGGCATTTAGACTTTTTGTTGAGGAACACCAATATTCTCGAAGAACCGAGACCCGGTACCGGTCCATCCCTAATAATAACATTATGATATATTATGATATGTGGTACTCACAGTTGTAGTAGATGAAAACAACGCACGTGACGCAAAACATCGTGGCCAACAGGGCGCTGATGGTGGCCAACGTTGTGGTCCGGCACCAGAACGACCGGCGGTGATGGCGCTGACCACCGACGCCGCCGCCGCTGGTACCGGTACCACCGCCACGCGCAGAGTCATACGGCTGCTGTTGGTGCGGGTGTTCGCCGTTGTACCGTCCGTTGATCGTTTCTGCGATGGCGGCACCGCCACCGCTGACGCACAGGCCGCCGCCGACACCACCACCGCCACTACCGCCGCCGCCGCCGCTACCGTTAGCATGGCTCCGAACGCACGAGCCGTCCGGTTTCGAGAGCACCACCACCTGGTGATACAGATCGGTGTCGTCGCCGTGCGCGTAAACGTCACCGCCGCAACTACCGTTACCGTACACGCCGTACGCGGCCATCGCCTAACGCCGCTGCTTGTTCTGCGCCACCGATCACGCCTGTAACGAAAAAATTGATTCTAAGTTATAACATAATATAATTTAATATATTATATTATGATAATTTAAAACCTGAGATAAAATACAAGGCACTTTCAATTAATTACAATTTTCAGAAGGTACTTAAAAATGTTTTAAGAATTAAATAATAGCTTTAAAAATAACAAAAAATATACTTAGATCCAATTTCAATTTTTATAAGTAGTGACCAGTGGAAAATTGTCAAAATCGAATTTGTATATACTATAGTATGATCTCAACACCAAAAAAATCAAACTTGGTGATGTCTAATTGTTGCAATAAAATTAAAACCAGACATCTCCATTTATAATATGGTATCTCTGTATAATGTATTTAACAACCTGATTTGCCTTGTTGTTGCACCAACGTCTTAGACTAAAGTAATTAAGAATAGTTAATAACTTTTTTTGGAAAACAAGGTAAATCAAATCTGATCATCAGAATACAATAGATATAAATTAACGGAATTATACAATATAACAATATATTCTGTCTATTCAATTGTATATTGTAATTTTTAGCAGTTGTGTGATGTGTCTTCTATATTTAAATGAACAAAATATTTTATTTACCTAAATGTATAATATAAAAAAGCTATTATTAAGAACAGAGTTCGATACGAGCAGATAATCTGTGCTCGTACCATAAAAACATTATTTAAATGACAATTATTCATATAATTCCAAAAACCTGTGGGTGTTTATCGTAAAACGTAAATCTATTACAGAGTTTTTCAACCTGTGGTACACAAACCACTATAGTGGTAAGCAGAAGCTCATAGATGGTATACTAAGAATATATCCCTTTATAAAAATTAAACAGGTCATTATTCACATTAAATGTTATTTGGTATATTTGATATTTATAATAATATAAATAACTGTACATATTTAACTTGTAATGCATGGCCCCTACAAAAATAATAATCAGAAATCCTCGGAAAAGCGCAAAATGACGACGGTGTTATTGTTGTTGGTACGCTCACCGCCATTGTTGCAGCGGACCTATATGATTATAATGATGGCAAGTCGTATCACGATGGTATATACCTATGGACCTGTTTAATATGCTAACAATGGTGGTGGAATAAAAAAAACCGTCCGAATGTGGTGAAAAAACGATCACGGAAAGTTATAGGCGAAACGAAATGGCTGACGTGTTTTATTTTATCGCCCCGAACTGTTTTATCTCGTGGCCATTTAATATTGTAATACATCTATAAAATTTAGTAATAATTACAATCGATTTCAACACATAGGTATACATTATGTGAGTCAATCCGTTGCAAGAGGCTGTTGGTAACGTTTTGAAACGGAAAAAAAACATCGTTGGTTACTATTACAACTACGCCCCATTTCAACATTTGAAATCGAATAAGAGATAAACTAATTAAGACTTGAGGTTGTTCTACAGTATAGAAGGGATGGTCGTAATTTGACAATATACCCATTCAAAGTTATCCATTTTGTGATCTTTTGAAAACGGACATAATGGCCTACTGATTATTGCATTTATTTGGAGGGAATGTGTTCACACATTAGAAATATTTTCCCGAAAGCAGGTGCATCGACACCTAAATAAAATTTGAAATCTTAATGAATTGTATTATAATCCTAAAAGGATAAACATAAATCTCTGTACATATAAAATTGAATAATATTACAATGTAAACAGTTAAGGTTAATTTATACATGGATATATTTACTATTTATAATAATATGTTTAACGAGGCTTTTGAAATATTAATAACTTCATATTATTATTTTTCATACCAGTATTTTGTTCCACCAAATAAAACATAGAAAATTATCTAATTCAAAACGTTTGGCTCGGAGTGAGGATATAGAGGTACATGTATAAGCCATTAAAATTCTTCGTAAGATCTGGCACTACAATAATATAATATTAAACCATAAAATATTGTCATAACACTCGAAAATACTTTTAATAACATATTAACATGAATTCATCATTGGGATAATAGGGAGCTTTTATGAAGCCAACACCGCGTTGTCGTTAAAAACTTTCCGGTGTTTCTGAATTCTATTCAATGTCAAGATGAAAACGTAACATTAGTCATTAGTAACGGATAATCGATAGGTGCTTTATTATAACCTACCTATAGAATATCTACATGGCACTTAATATTATCATAGAGTAGCGAATAAGTGACTATATTATGTCGTATAGGTAGGTACTATTATAACGTAAGCAACTATATCAAATTAGTACCTATGTCCTAATTTCATAGACTTAATACTATTCAGCCAACGTTTTCTTTTTTTTAAAGTTCAATTCTAAAAAAAATTTTAATTTGTTCTTAATTATACGCGTCGCTAATTGTTTAGACGTTAAAAAACACCAGCAGTATATAATACATTAAATTTACGAGACTACAATTTATTTTTAAACGTACTTTCTGCTAGAACTATGCAGAGTACCTACTATTAAATAGGTAATAGTGGTTTTTTTTATGTGAAATGTACCTCACACAACAAAATAATATTTTCATAAGTTTTTATGCTGTAATTTAGAGTCATAAATATTAATATAAGTTATACTACCGGCCAAACGAAAATTGATAAACTGACCAAAATTATAAATATATTATGAGAGTTATAATCAGTACGGCGATTTAAAGCGATATAAAACTATACGTGACGTGTATTATAAATTTCACAGGTACTAAAATAATTTATTATATTAGGTACTATTATTATTATTATTACTATTACGATTGCGATTAATATTAATATTTCATCTATTGTGTCAGAAAACTGGATTAAGAATGATTTCCGTGGAAACGGTTTCAAAGAGAAAATTATGATGACAACAGAAATGAGGATTAATACGTAACACGCGCTCGCGAACCTATGTGTCGAGCAAAAACAGACGTCGGACGTACATATAATATGTAATAAAATGTACACTATAATATAATAGTAGGTACATCGTACATGCGATAATTAATTTTAATTATATCGATGTTCATTGACTCTGCCTATATTATAATATGTACAAGGTGAATATTTAACGATGAACACGCATTGTTTGGGACTTGTTTATGTTTTTACATAATTAGAATTCTAAATAGGTATATTGGAAAAAAATCTAATTTTTAGGGATTTTAGGGATTTATTTAACAATGATTGCTGTTGAAATAGTTTTTTGTATTTAAGCAAGCACAACATTTTTATGAAATTTTAAACGTATCTGTTGTAGACAATTTATTTTTACTTTAAATATTGAAAGTTTAGTTTTTATTTTTGAGCATTTTAAGTTTAAATGATAAAAAGTAGTGGAAAACTAGCTAGAAATCTACTCTATTCATCTAAACTTTAAAATTAAAAAATAACTATTTGTTGAGTATTTAATATTGTAAACCAAAATAATTAGGATGACAATGATTGTAATTATTAGTATTTAATAATTGAAACATAAAATCAAAATTATAAGTTACAATTTCAAAAAAATATTTATAATACGATTCTTATATATTTTATGAACAAAATTACGTAGGTAATACAAAATTCATATGTAATACGTAATATATTTTTTACTAATAATATTATCAAGAGTCAACCAAGGGAACATAGTGCATGTAGCCTGCAATAGTATAAATAGACCACCCTGTAAATATCACATAGATGACGTACGATATTATTATTATGAGTGTAATAGTATAAATTATTTAATTAGTGGAATGTCACGGAGGGGAAATAAAATAGAGCAAAAACGCGTTCCGGATATAGTTTTCCATAGTTTCCCGTTAGACAACGGTCGGGGAGACACCGTGTCACATCGCCACGATAGTTTCACGTGCGTGTGCATGTGTGTGTTTTCGGGTCGAAGTAGTAATCCAAGGACGGAAAAAGAGCAGAAAAAAAATAAACAAAAACAAAGATCCACACCGTGTTGGCCCCATATCCGCTGCATTCGAAGCGAATGGCTGCCACCCCGGTGGCGTTTCCTTGATGGATAACCCTTTTATGTACACACTTTTTCGTTTTCTAATGTAAAGACCAAAATGTGCAAACCGAATTTATTATACCCGCTTTATACGTGTATAAGTGCGGATCCATTTCATTGCGTCGCGCATATACTGCGCTATATCTGCTATAAAAGTTACATTAAAAACGAATATATATATAATTATATTTATGTATAGCGACAATCAGGATGTTAACTGCAATACTAGTTGAAACAACGTGTATACGTGTCTGTGGTACAGAAAAATAAAAATAACATAATTTTTTCTTACTGCTTCAGACTTGTGGATTTTTTTATAAATATATTTATGTTATACTAAATAATATATATGTTGCACATAATGTGTTTGAATACAACAATGACATGTTATATTGTGCGTACCATATGTGTCTGTATATACAATATATATTATAATAGAATAAACCCAAGCTAATAGTCGTTTTATCATTACAGTTTTATTCAAAATAAATTGAAAAATAAATATTTTAAATTCCGTAGAAAAAAATAATAACAATTTATTTAACTAATAAATTTAACATTGGATAGACTATTGTTGTCGAAAAATACTCGGGTAAAAATTATTTGTAATGAAACAATCTATGTGGGAGTCATAAAAAGAGTTTGGATGTTGTGAAGCTATGAAAAAATCCATATAAATCATTAAAAACTAAAAAAAGTTTTAAAATTGCACTAAAAATCGATTTTTTTTCCTATAGAAACCAGAAAAAAATACAATATTTATTCTGTAGTTAGCAATAGCAATGTACCTAACCTTTAGTTTTTATAAACAATTTTTTTATCGAGTAAAAAAGGTTATAATAAAAATAATTGTTTATGAACCAATGCATGAGATAATATTCCAACTCCACTGACAGTGAATATAAAAATAAATATCAAAATGTCAAGTATTTAGTGTAATATAACTCTTTAAATTATGTACCTACTAGAAATTTGAATGCTGTAAATTAAAATCGTACATTCTTAAAAAAAATGAATTCAGAATATTAAATATTAAAAATAATAAATGCATATAGGTATTCTGTAATAAACTATGCATATTTTATTTATTAAAAACATATACCTACCTAGTTTAATTTATGTTGCTAATTGAAGATGTACCTATAATATGTTTAAATGAAAATAACAAAGCTTAAAAACCTTAAACCCAGAAGGATAATATTGATATTATTTATACCTTTTAAACTTATAGTAAAACTGAATACGGTGTTTGTTTGACTAGTATCCGTAATGTAGGACGGTACCTTTATAACATAATATACGGGCATACGGCTATAACTACAAATGATAAGTAACAAGTATGATAATATGTTTTTCCTGCGACTCTAATGTTTAGTGACTTCTATCTATTTTAAAATAATTAAACTTTCTGCGAATAATAATAGTTTATTTTTAACAGGAAGTTACACATTCAAATCAGACATTTTTTATTAAAATCTTGCGATTAAAATAATATTTTTTTTTAATAGGTACGATAACAGATCTTATTATATAAATATTTAATGGTTGTTACGCAGTAATGAAATAAAAATAAAAATATAACAATAATATTATTAAAAAACGTTATAATTTTTATACAATTTAACAAAAAACGAAACAAAATATTTCAAATACATTAAAAATGAAGTAGGTATCACTATATAATAATATGTTAATAGTTTATATATATATAATGTAAATTATGTAAATAAAATCAATTATATATTTATTGTTCATTCTATTGTAAGCAATAAGCATAAACTGAGTTCGCACACATCATTGAATTTTTACACTCGAACTACCTGCATGCTATGTCCTCTAAAACTCTAAAGTATATAGAATTCCATAAAGTGGGGTATTCTATGTATAAGGACTTAGTATATTTTTAATTGTATTATTGTTTATTACAGAACTATTGCAAGTTGCAAGTATATTTCAACTAGTCTATAAATCGAAATACTTATGTGTAGTATGTATATCATATAAGATGTACTTTTATTTGTAATTATTTTCATCCAACATAATAATATAGTACATAAAATATATTTTGTTCATACTATTAATTAGTTATTCATTAACTGTAAATTATTCGTTTAATGAATTGAAACATTTTCCCATTGCAGGTTTCAAATATAATACTATAATAGCGTATACATTATTTGTCAAAAGTTAAATTTACTATAAAAACACTTGCACATAATTTCCTGATGAGTTTGAAGCATTCCCGTACTGATAAATGATATTTAAATGAATAGACAAAATCAATTGAATTCTACATTATTAATGTAATAATAACCTATACCTGGTGATGCATTTTACATAAAACACTCACTATTTCTAAAACTATTAACATTTTTGAAAATATTTTTTTTTCATTACTTTCAATAGGTTACATTTTTTAAAACAATTATATTTTTTATTGTTAATATTTTATAAGATTTTACTTTATTGAATGACAACATACATTTTTAATTTCATATTCCGAAGCAGAATATTAGTATATTACTCTAATAGTATTTCAATAAATTCAGAATTTTAGATGATTAGTTAATTATAGTTATAACTTATAAGTATATTTAAAGTTTAAATAAGAAGAGCCGTGGACCAACATTTTGCCGGGCACTCAGATCCGCTCATCTAAATTTGAATAATAAAAGTTACAACTCATTAACTACTCTTCCTGCATAGTTCAATTTTTATATTTTCTTTGAAAAATATTCTGCTTTGGAATAAGGAATTAAAAATATAATACGTTTTATTATCAAAGATATAAAAATTTTAAAAATTTAATTTGTTCGTAAATATTGTATTGTTATGTCTATAGTTTTTCTTAAAAGTAGTATATTAAAAAAAAGAGTCATAGTAAAAAAAAAGTCTTGTATAAATACTACCTATAAGTTAATTAAAGTGATTTATTGATTTTATCATGCAGAAATTAAATCCTATAGGTATGAAAACCAAAATGTCAAATGACATTATTGCGCTTGTCTATAAATTAAAAAATCATGGATATACTAAAAATGAAAATGTTTTAATATTTTTTGTGAACATAATAAACGTATGTATTTTGAATTTTGTGGGTCTAAAAAAATATTGAATTATCAACAATGTACAATTATTTTTACTTAAAATTAATATAAGTTTTAAGTTTTAACCATATGTTTTGCATATATAAAATATACAAGTACCTCTACAAGATAAGTAATATATAAAATAACTATTATAACTATTATTATAACTTTTTATAGTCAATTTCGATTAGGTGGAATAAACACAAACGATTAAGCAAATTAAGAATTAGGTTATCGTTTTGAAATTCATAAAACTAGTTAAGGTTATACAAGTGTAGTGCATTGAATATTATCAATCGATTATCAAGACCAGAATGACTATACCAAAATGGAAAAACGTCACACATTCCTATATATTATAAAAGTGCTAATAAGACTTAACATTTTACGTTTTACAACTCACAGTAACATTGAAAAGTATTATTATTTAAACATATAGGTACTAATATCATAGTGCCTAAGTACTTACCGGAAACCGAACGACTAGTCATATACAGAGATTTTTTTTCAACGCGAATTACGAATAACCTGACAATTAAATCAGGTACCTATACGTTTATACCGAGACGTATCAATTTTCAATTTAACACGTCGTATTTCGTGTAAACAACAATTTAAATGAATAATTTATTGACAGGACGTATTTATTGAAGCGAAACCGTAGGGGCCGACACGGATACTATATTATAAAGTTACTTTATGTATCTGCGGGAGCGAAAAAATTGTGAAACGCATGGAACGTCACGTCGCGTTATTTTTCCGCGAAAACAATATTTCGTGGAAGAGAAAAATAAAATAAACAAAGAACTCTGTTCCAATAAATACAATTTCCTGTTTTATTTTTGACCGTTGTACCGGTTGAAAACATTGTATCGACATTGACGGTACCGAGTTTTGCCGTCTCGCACATTATAGAGTGCTACAAGTAGTTATAGCGTAGAGGGAATATAATGCACCTAGCGAGTCTTATACGAGCATGAACGTTGGTCAAATGACTGATGACTCATTGGTCTGTAGTTATGTTATTATTATTATTATTATGTTATGAGTAAAACGAGTTGATTTGTTTGCACTGTCGAAAAAAAATTTAATTGATTTCATTTAAAACCTCCATCGTCCAAGAAAAATTGTTGTATGTCTGTCAATCGTTGTGCCATCGGTATAAATTGTGTTTTGAATTATAGGTATTTGAACGAAATTATGATCTCGTTTTTTTGATTTGAAGTGATAACTTATAATGTATAGGTCGATAGGGTCATAATATACATATAGTTTCAAATTTCCCTTTGTCTTATCTTTGTACCTATAATAAATAATAATATTAGGTATTAATAATTTCGATTGAAAAAGGTTTTTTTAAATTTAATTCCAATATACAAATCTAATATTCTATTGGTTGCATTACTCTGAGAGAAGTTCACTTCGCCCACGCGTACTCACAGCACGCACTTTTTTTTAAATGAATACATATCGAATGAAAATAATTAAATTACCCATCTACTATAAGTAATGCTAAAATAAAAACGAAATATGTTTTTGTACCCTTAAACGTTAAAGCCGAGGGTCTTCAACCGTTTTATGTCGTAGGGGGTCACATATTATTATTCCTAATAAAAAAATATTATGTTAAATGATTAAAAATGTATTTAAAAAATAGAAATACATACTTAGTTTGCTTAAAATGTGTTCTTGGGCCTCAAATAAATACAACACGGGCCGTGAGTGGAAGAGCCCTGCATTAAAGCCACACTTAATCATAGAAATACCAACACTTATAATAATAATTAGACAATATAATTAAACTTTATTTTACTATTCAAAAAATATAGAGTACTTACGAATACTTAGATATTTTTTTCAATTATATAATTTACTATACGAAGATTTCATTGTAACTTGATGCTTGTTACTTAATATACCACAAGAAAATATATATTATTATTATTTTTTTTTTTTAAGGGGGGAGTATATTCAACTATGTGGTATCGTTTGGTAACTGTGGTAACCGTGATTATTTTACACCACACGGTGTAGTGTGAACCGCCCGTAAGTTGATCATGAAGCCCGGAAACTATTGCCATTAGCTGTTTGTTTTTGTTTGTAGGGGAGGACATTTTAGGTTTGTAAACACGTGTGTTTTTGGTTTGGCAGATTTTTTAGTGGGCACCCGTATGTATTTGCCATAACCGGGTGGGGGATGGTGGCACTTCCCTCTAGACACCGTGATTTACCCGAAGAAAAATGCCACCCGCGGCCGGGTTCGAATCGGCGCTGGTGTGTGTAGCAGCCGACGCCTTAATCCACTCGGCCACTCCGTCCCCCAATATATATTATTTATCAAGTCCATTGTTCATCAACAAAATATAATAATATAGGGTTTCAAGTATTTATGAAAAAGACCACAATATAAAATGGCGATGAAATATTTATCAAACAAATAGGTAAGTGGATACTGCATACTTACATATTATCTCTATAGTTTCTACGTGTTCATTAAAATGGTTTTGTAAGTACTCTTGTTTTACAACATACTCAGTTATTTCGCGAGCAATCATTCATCGAATTATGATTATTATTCACACAATATTCCCCAAGACATTGCCACCTATAGAATGCCAAAACTAATGGACCTCGTTTAATGATTGGACATTTCCAATTCCGAATAATTGTGTTAGTTAAAACCACGAGGTGAATGAAAACAGACAAAACATTTCATGAAACTTGTTGAGTTGTTTCATTAGCGAACAGCCTCCGGTTTTAACGATACAGCACTCAAAGTTGCTTGGAAAACCAGCAGAGACCTATCACAAATGTTTTCTTACATACATGGAATTAAAATAACTTTAATAACACAAAATAGAATAATATTATCATTATATTCAGTGTTATCGAAGGGTAACGGCAAACATATCCGTTGTATAGGTATGACAATGTAATTTATTGGTGTGTAAGTTTTTTTGTTTTATCAATTATCATACGAGTATAGTAAGTAGTAACTCCCCAGAATCTTTTGTGTCCTAAAGAAGCAGTTAATATCATCTAAACTACTTAGCTTTGGTGTTAAATATGCATTTACGGGTTCGTTATACCATATATGAGTGTATTCATGCAGTACATAATATATTTTTTATAGAATAGTTTATGTGTTCTACTTTTTGCTAAAGTGGAAATTATAAATAATAAATGTGTCTACATTTTTGATACTGCAGCTAGAGTTATTGGTTTTTAAATAATTTGTTTATTTTTTATGCAGTATACTCAGTGTTTTTTCTAATTATAAAGTTTCAAGTGTTTTTCGTAACATTTAAAATTAGGTACTGAATATCTTATATACACAAGTGTATGCATTTTATTTAACTAGGTTCAAATTATAAATACCTATTAAATATATCGATAAAACTTTCATTTTTAAATTGCTTGAACAATAGATAATAAATTAGTAGCCAATGTACTATACTACATCGTTACCAAATGTTTTAATCTTTTGTAAAAATAAATCAATAATACAATAATAGTTAATCAGCAATTATATTATTTAAAAAAATAATATTACGATTATAAAAACTTATATTCCACCCCAGAACCAATTCCTAATAATTACGCCACTGTCCTTAGTATAAATATTTTAATAACTCAGAAACTAATCGTTCAAATTTTAATTTAGATATATCAACATTTTAAAAAAAGTTATCTACTTTTAACAATTTACAGTAAAAAAGAAGGTTCTAATTTTAAAAACAGCAGTTTGTATTACTGTAGAAAACTCCTGATATTTTATAAAAATCTTAGTAATTAAAAATATGACCTTTAAGTATGCTTGACAATTCAAAAAATCAGAATTTGAATAAGTGCATTGTCAAACGAAAAAAAGGGGAGGCTGAAAATGTTTGGCAAATCACTCTGTATATTCACAAGTTAGGTATATTACTACATTGTTTTATAAACAAGTTATACATTTGTCAATAATAAATTAATATCTGCAATATAATACTATATTTATCGAAAAAACGTTTAACATTATAGCCAGGTGCATTATTATTTATTTATTTTCAGGTGTTTTGTATAACTATTTGAGATAATTTTTAGATACTTTAAGTTACCTAACAGATAATATTTTAATCAGAGACTCTTTCATTGAGTACAAGAATTAAATTTGCTTGCATTATTTATATTTAATCACGCAACTAACTTCAACTTGTTGTAACCATCACGATTAAAAATTAAAAAAACTAACAACAAATCTTAATAAGTCGACTTGCGTGCTCCGCATGGCAAATGCATAAATCGAGGCTACTAATTAACCTCAAAATGTACGTAGGTACATAAATTCCCAAACTTGCAGCAAGTTGCACTTTGATATTATACACAGTTTTTTCCCCCCTTTAATTACACTTGAAACGTTCCTATAGTCAACTATAAACTATTCATTCACACGCGTTCACATTAACTAAATACTGGAGATACACAACGGTCCAAACAATAGGTACATTTAATAATTTATTATTGCCATTTGCCACCATATTTATTATTAAATACACATTATTATTAAATAACCGCAAATTTAAATACATCTTAAAAATAAGTCTCAACATAGAAAATTAACGTTTTGAATTATTTTTATTCGTTGGTAAAAATTTAAAATAAATTATATATTAAGATAATTAGATTAAAAACTATAGTCTATAATAGACTATAATAATTGTATATTATACTATAATCAAACCAACGTTTACAGTTTTTTTTTTTAAATTAGAACAATTTTATTCACTTTACTCTACACTTTTACAATGAAACTTTTAGATTTTGTATCTTTTTTACTTGACAATTAATTGTTTGGATATGATACAGAGAAGGGTGTTTTATATCTCATTAAAATATTACTTTTAAAGTGATAAATTGTGAGCTATCAAAAATAATGTCTTCCCTTTTAACCATTTAAAACAAACACAAAAAAAAGAAAGTTTTTAGTACTAATTTTTCAGTGTTAACGTTTATATGCCAAAATATTAATTTATTTTGTTAATATAAATACAATATTTTTATATAAAAAAAAATATATGCAACGCTATAAATCTTTAAAATTACTTCGTACCTCATAAACAATATTATAAACGTATTAAACTTGCTATGTATTATGAAATATTATATTTTAAAAATGCGAGTACAAATTGTAAAATGAAAAAAAAATAGAAATTAAAAAGGTTTACGACAAAGCTGCGTATTATTAAGGCATATTATTGTATATTGTATATATTGTATATATTATTGCATATTATTAAGTATACAATGTAAAAAGATACGTAGGTACTTACAGCTTATATAGGTATTACTGTATTTCAATAATCAAAAATTATATAAAAATATAAAATGCAACATTATACCTAAACAAACAAAATTTACTATTTTAGATAAAAAAAAAATTGTTATCTATCTTTCAAGATATTTTCAATTATATTCCCTAACAATTGGACTTCTATTTCCAAGTTATGAAATATCGTGCATTTAAATTAAAAATCACGATAGGTATCTAAATTCCTAACACGTTTTTTACCTAACCAACCGATTTTTCTTACTAAAAATTAACATTGGGTTTTTTACCTTATGAGTTAGGTATCATACAAAAATGGGTAGTAATTTTATAATGGTTATTTAGAATTATCTTAACTTCTTTCTTTCTTTCTACTCGGTTTGAAATAAAATTAAATACCGTGTATCTACATAATAATCAATTTATTTTAAATAATATGTAAAATCCAAAACAATTATCACCTTAATTAAAACTAACCGATTTATTTTTTCAAAACCCTTGCAAAATAATTTTAAATGCTTTAAACTTTAAAAGACAATGAAAACTAATGAAACTGTTTTTTGGTTGATATTTGATAACTACTTATGTTTTTCACAATATTTTGCATAATTTTGGACAACTTCGTTCTATAAAATATTAATTATCGATACTTGACAAGTCATAACAAATCAAAATATGTCTTTAAAGTACTGTTTAACTTTTAAGAAAACAATAACTTGTGTCTTATATTTTACAATATTATATATTTTTTTAATGCCAATAAATTATAATCGTACCTAGGTAGTAACATTAAGCGGACTACGAACCTAGAGTATAGAGTCTAGACAGATGGTTCGTGTGAAAAACTACTGATTGTCGTAGAAAATGCAACCACCTACGCCCTACGACGTAAGACTATTATGTTCAATCGAGTAATATTATATAATATAATATTTCAATCCGATCGTATTACAATGGCGTACGCGGATAGTGATAAAACAACAATGTACGAACCGATCGTTGCGTAGGTTCAGGTTAACATTTATTTATTATTAATTTTTTGTTTTACTTCCATCAATACCGTTGACGGTGCACAGTAGGTAATTAGTTGGTTAGGTTAGGTTAGAAATATAATATAATATTTTATTTAACAAATAATTAACATTATCTTCTCATTTGGGATTTATGTGGACCAGTGGCGTGACGAAGGACTTTATTTGAGGCACATGCCTCAGCTTTAAGGGTGTTGGATATCCTGGAAACTATAGGGGCATTTCAAGTATAGTACTCATAAATAATGTATTAAGTACACACTAAGACAGTAAGACTGAGCCAATCATTCTGAGTTACCATTTACGTAAATAAGTAATTATTTATACATAAGTATTTATAATTACTAATATAAATTATTGTGCCTCATGAGTTAATGAAGTTCGCCACGCCACTGATGTGGACTAAAAATAATACGGAAATCCAACCAAAAGAAAAATTTGACACAACAAACACATAATACCATTAATATTATACTATCTTTCGCGCATTGTCTTACGATTTTTCTATCGTTTACACGTTAACGAATTAGAATAATATACGTCGGAACTATAAGTATTAATGTATTATGCAGCAGCGAATAAAATTATAATATTGTCCAGCAGGATTATTGTTACCTACGTATAAAATGTTATGTAAAGATAATAAACACGGTAAGGGTGTACTTTGCGTAAGGCACATTGTGATATTATATACTTACCGCGGGATGTCGTAGGTTAAGGAGCGATACGATCGAGGCACGTGGGTTGCATTTCGTCGGGTCGGCAGACGTGCGTGCATCTACCGGAGGTTATCGCGAACGACTGACGACGGTGGTCACTGGTCGTGGCGTTGCGGCGTAACCACCCCAGGTGCGTCTTCTGGTGCGCGCATGTCCTACGTCCCTGTCCCGCCATCGTCGTCATCCATGTGGAGACATAAACGCGACCAGAGACTAGACAGAAAAGAAGTTAAACCCTCTGTTAATACGGGTGTAACTAAACACCAGCTATATTATTATAACGCCGTTGCGGTGAGTGCAAATTAGTTTATAATGATAAGTTTATAATATTATTTAAAAGGTGAAAGTGTTGAGAAGGTATACCGCTTGCCAAGGCTTCGACAAGCGGCTTTTGATAGGGGCATCCACATTTAATTAACCGCCCCAGAAAACCAAAATATAAATATAAATTTTCCACTAATTTTTACAATTATGTATAGATAATATGATATTATTATACACGCGCAGAACAGTAGATTAATCATATTATTATTTATTAAGAGGATGTAATGCTCACCTGCGGGTATGTAACATACTAATACGATTTGTATGTAGGTATAAGACGCATCGAGTCTTTTGTTAAGTAGCCAAGTAGGTATACATTCATTATAAGACAATGCAATTTTGATTAATGATAACGCTTTATCTGCCATAGAGTAATACCATTGATTAAACAGCATTGCTCGTCGCCTCATTTTATCCTTTAAGAATTAAGTGCCTATGGTAATACATATTATCAAAAAACATTGCATTTGCATCATCGACCTATTTATAAAGTCTATGATTCGCATACCTTCCTATTATCTTAAATTGATCAGTGATTTTTTGGTTACAGCTGTACACATATGAGGAGCTTCGTATTAAATTTCTAAGCCTTTGATATAAAAATTTAATTACCTACAAAATTTGCAAATTTTCATGATTTCGACGAACTTTGTCAAAATTTGAACTTGCTTACATTAATATTTTAATATATTGTGTCTTTTAATATTTTAAACTGTACGTCTGTAACTATATTCTATTGTTGTCAGACATAAAAAAATATACATATTATTGGGAAATCAATACGTTCAGATTCATAAGTATAAGCAAATTGTAATTATCGGTACCTAAATATACACACTTTGTGTAGAAATAAATAATATTTCAGTTGATAGTAAAGTATTTAAAAATTATGAATATTATACCTATCTTGAGAAATGTTGTTAGGTTTAAATGCAAAGTTAATCGTTTAACAGATATAAAATAGTTAAACGTAAAGTTTAGCACAATCTTTGTCTTAATTGTTTTGTATATCTAAAAAACATAAGTCTCAAGATGATAATAGATATTTTTAATACTACGATTTTATTCAAAAAATTACAAAATCTAAAATAAAAGTATTTTTTACTCGAAATGGTATGTTATAAATAAAAAAACATGTTTATTATGTTATCACGCCTGTCTTATGTAATAATGAATAAAAATAATTGATTATTAACACTACAACCGTTGAGACATTGAGTATATATATATTTTATTTATTTCTCAAAAAACAAGAATACTGGGACCCACTGAAACTCTCGCCACATATTGTTTAAGGAGTGTAATGCACCTCCCCTCTTTACAACATGGAAATTATATAAATGTTTTTATTATATTAATTAATTAACTATATAATATCTTATTATAATGATAACCCTCCCCCTGCATATTAAATTCCTGTCTATAGAACTATGTAGATTGTATAGGTTAGGTACACAATTTGTTTTTAAAACAGAAAACAACTAGGTAGGTACATCAGAAATATGTTGTTTTGCATAAGTACGCTTGTATTTTTTTATTGAATTGTATCAACGGTTTTTACTGAATTATTATCTGTTAAGAATCATTGTAAATATTTAAAAAAATAAAAAGTTTAGTTTTAGTATAACACTTTATTTTGCTTCAAAATTCTCGTTTTTTCTTAATTTTTTTTTTGTTTTTCCCGGCGCTTTTGAATATTACTGGGAATACCTAAATTATATTCTCTTACGAAAAAAATAAATAGACTAGCTACAAACCTCACATTGTATTTTGTTTGCTGCCCAGGTGATATTCATCGTAATGTTTATTATACGCTCGTCCAGTTACTAATAAAACACCAAATTTTTGTCATCTGTATAGTTTAGATTTCATACTGATGTCGTATAAAAATAATCATTTTAGTGCCCCTTTATAATATAACAGTAATTAATATTTCAATAATTATTATAATATTTTTTTTCTAAAAACGCGATTTTTAGTGATCTAAATGTGGAATGACAACAACCTACGGTATATCACAATATGAATGTGCATTCGGAAGATTTATCTTGACGTCCGACGGTAATATATGACATTGTTAAAAAGTAATATACCTACTTAATTTTGAGCGGTTTTAAGTTTATTGATTCAACAACAATGTGAAGTTTTTAATATATTTTTTTAGTTTTTGTATCAAAAAAATTCAAAAATAAATAACTGTAGTGATTTGAGTTTTTAACCAAATATTTATATTATAGCGTCTTAGAACAAAATAAAAAATTCACAATATAGGTATATATGGAGCTTTTTGAAGTATTTATAAACATTTAAAATGTTTGACTAGGTAATTTTAGTATAATTTCCATTTACATATAGGTAAATTGAAAATATCAAAATAAGTATATAGACATTAGTTTTATTTATATATGTAAGCGTTTCAAGTTCAAATTTTTACTTAATTGGATACTTTAAAAAAAAAATAATGATTACAGATAGTCACAAAAATATAATTCGTTTTATTATACATTTGTAACTATATGTATTTATAAATGTATAATGGTGTTAAAAGGTCTGTGGTATAATTATCTTAAAACTATACTAAATATATTGAAAATTTAATTGTGTTTGTGTTCATACACAAAATAAATAAATAAACAAATAAAAATATGCATAGTGATGAAAAGTTTCAAATCTCAACGAATTATATTTTTGTGACTACCTGTAACATTATTTTTTTATATTATATTGACTTAAATTAATAAGAGCTAGTTGTAATATTATAATTATATAATATACCTAGGTGATTTATTTTTTTGCAAAAAATATTTCAACTGATCACGAATATACGTATGGTAATACCTGGTAGTAATAACTAATTACCTATAAAAATAAATTATAACAGGTGAATTTCCCGATTTCTTTTTTACGTTTTCAATTTGCGTACCTATCGGTTCTCTCCCCCGATGGGACCCACCTTGTCGTGGTGGGGGAGCTTGCGGGCTCAGGTATTCGATATCTGAGTCTCACAAAGAGGTCCTGAGCTAGCTCTTACTTTCACTAGTTGGGGCTGGCAAGGTTGAAGAGAGCCTTCTAGCTATTAGTTAATTTCTTCAAACCTCACTATAGGTTAAAACGCGTCCCAAAAATATGCAAAACACAAATCACAATACAAACGTTACAGGTGCAGGGTATTCGGATAACCCAGGCCCGGCCGTTGGGAGCATGTGGTGCGCGTCCCAATGGTCGAATCGATCAAACTGTAGCACCACCACGGGTAATGCGCAACTGAATACGGAAACTAGATTAAACGAAGGAGATAAAACGATAACGGATTTGTTTACGATCGGACCATTGGCAGATGAAATAACGGGGTCGCTGGACAAGCTGTTCGAAGAGATAAGCCAGCTGGTCATGGTACCGTACAAGTACTTAGTGCCAATTCGCGACAGATCGTCTGCGGCACGTGACTCAGACGATGATTCTTCGGACTCGGACGAAGATGAATGCCGGCACCGGTTGTCGGATGTGCGTCTACCGGAAAAGCCAAATGCAGAAATAGTCGCAGTAAGCACGCGCTATTATTTTCGCGTGGTAAGAGATTCAGCACCGAGGTCAGCATCGCACTTGTGGTCAGCGTTCGATGAGCGAATGAACAAGTCATTTAGTTCAGAATCGCAGTCTGAGCTACTGTGGTCATTGGACTTGGAGCAGCCGTGGCCATCAGACAGAGAGCTGTCCTCGGACTCAGAATCAAAGTCAGCATCGGTCCTGAGTCCTAAGCTAAAGACGTCAGCATCCCATTCGGAGTTAAATTGGTCAATAGAAAATGAGAAATTTTGGCCATCAAGCATAATGCATGCGTGGTGGCCATCGGACTCTGAGCTTTGGTCAGCATCGCACTCGGAACTAAAGTGGTCAACAGACGATGAAGAAGTGCTACCAACAAACGTAATGCAGATGTATCCATCAGACTCTGAGCTTTGGTCATCATCGCACTCTGGGGTAAAGTGGTCAACAGACGATGAACAATTTCTACTATCAAACTTAAAGCAAACGCAACCATCGAAGTTAGAACTTTGTTCAGAATCAAACTCAGAGCTTAAGTGCGCAACGGACGATAAACAACTGCAGCCATCAAACTCAAAACAAACGCGGCTATCAAAGTCGGGACTTTGTTCAGAATCAAAATCAGAGCTTAAGTGCGCAACGGAAGATAAACAAGTGCAGCTATCGACCATTAAGCAGACGTGGCTAACAGACTCGGCTCTAAGGTTGGTATTGCACTCGGAACTAATGTGGTCAACGAGCAAAGGGCAATTGGGTAAAACAGACTTAGATCAGATGTGGCTGTCAGACTCGGACCTAAGGACGGCATCGTACTCGGATCTAATTGGGTCAACGGGATCAATGGATAAAGATGAATTGGGACCTTCAAACTTAAAGCAAAAGTGGCCGACAGTCTCGGAGCTAAGGTCGATATCGCTTTCAGAGCCATTGATGTCATCGGACGATGAGCAAATCTTTTCATTTGATGAAGAGCAAATCTGGCTGTCTGATAAAAAGCAAATGGTATCATTGCACGACGAGGAGGAGATAAGTTTGGTAAGTATCAATGAGGCAGACGAAGATGCAACAGTGGCTGAACCGCCTACACCTAAACGTAGGTCGTTCCTGTCGGCGTTGAAGAGGCGAGTCCTGAGTTCCGTCCGAAAGCTGATTTGCTGCGGTGTCTGCGGTCGCAACTGTAAACGATAACTGGCACCGGAAAAAATCACATTCAAAGATATTGAATTCTATATTATTAGGTTTACAAAATTCTTGTTGATATAAAAATGACAAGACAGCCTTGTTGGTGTTGACCTTACACAATCTTGTTAAGAAAATGACAATACGCATATTCAATACTGCTAGATTAGTTTTATTGTTTATAATAATAGTGTTTATTTTTTTATAATTAGTTAATTACTGAGTATTTAATTAATAACTATTTTTTTTTTATAAATTTAATCGAGCCTTTCCATAGTTACTTTTATATTTTAAAAATTATAACAACTATATTGTACAATGTCAAAATATTTATATTTTTATTTTATATAATTCATTTATTTGTTTATTCGTATGATTAAACTTAATAAAAAAAAAAAATTCAATATTCAATTTTGATGTTATTAATTCATGAGGTAATAAGAATATACTATCGTAAAAATGTTGTATATGTAAATTAATGAATATTGAATCTTATTCTAGGTAATTTTTATATGA
This sequence comes from Sitobion miscanthi, assembly GCA_008086715.1. Classification (NCBI taxonomy): domain Eukaryota; kingdom Metazoa; phylum Arthropoda; class Insecta; order Hemiptera; family Aphididae; genus Sitobion; species Sitobion miscanthi. Next base: position 68,888,580 of record CM017797.1, on the reverse strand, counting down.
TCAATGTAAAAATATTTACATAATATAATATTATTTATTTTCAGTAAATTTAAATCTTATATATATAAAAATCTCCTGTCACGTGTTTGTCTGGGATAAACTCCGAAACTGGACCGATCTTGATGAAATTTTTACACTGTGTGTAATTTGGTCCAACTTAAGAGGATACCTGCATATTTCCATACCGTTTTTGTCTAACACACACATTTACGTGGAGGATTGTTTTCAATTTTCAATCCTTAGGTATAAAAGTTGAACATATTATAAATTTTTAACTACAAAATAATTATTAAATTATAAATTTGATAAATTTTGTTGAAATTTGAACTTTAAATGCTTATAAAAAAAAATTGTGCCTTTGTATTTTTAATATTTTTAACTGCTATTAGAACGATATATCAGGAGCCTTATGTTAAATTTTCACGCTTTTTTATCTAACAAATAAAATTATATTGATATTTATAGAAAAAAAAAACTAAAAAAATTGAAAACAGACAATGTCCGTAAACAGCTCAAAAAAAGTCAAATTATTTTCAACATTTTATCGTGTATAGATATAGCTAATACAAAAATTCAGTGAAATTTTCAAATATCTACAGTCATACGTTTATTAATTACAATAAAATAAGAAAATCGTCACATGAGAAATCGAGTGAATATCAAATGTTGTAAAACTATGAATTTCAAACGATAAAATTTTGAAAATAATTTGACTTTTTTTGAGCTGTTTACGGACATTGCCAGTTTTCAATTTTTATAGTTTTTTTTTTCTATAAATATCAATAAAATTTTATTTGTTAGGTAAAAAAGCGTGAAAATTTAATATATGGCTCCTGATATATCGTTCTAATAGCAGTTAAAAAATATTAAAAATACATGGGCACAATTTTTTTTATAAACATTTAAAGTTAAAATGTTGACAAAATGTATCACATATACAATTTAATAATTATTTTGCAGTTAAAAATTTATAAAATGTTCTACGTTTATACCTAAGGATTGAAAATTTAAAACAAGGCTCCACGTAAATAGGTTATATAAAAATTACTTTATTCTCAATTATATCATCAAATATAGGTACTTGGTAATATCATCAGGCTGGCTGACCGTTTTCGCTCAGAATCACTTTTCTTATACAATGATATTATTTCATTGAATTCAAATTTAACACCATCCTTTACAGTGACCCACTTATAACCTGCTGTACAGCAGAGCGACAGCCACTTACCCATCTTTTGTTAATATTGTAATTATTGTTTTCATAAATAAATAAATATCTTATCTTATTAAAACATAGGTTCAGATCAGATAAAATCTGGCCTAATATAATATGGCTTAATCGCATTACTTGCTAATATTTTCGAATGAAGAACCATACAAATTCACAATCAAAGATATTGGATATTTCAAATTTAATACATCGAACATTTTAAAGCATACAACAATTGCCGATGCACGATGTTATAGGAAAAAGTTTAAATTTAATACAGTGAAATTAAAAAATAATATAATTTCTTTGGGTTTCTTCGGAGTTCCAACAATCAGTATGAATGGCTGATAGGTATATCTTAACTATGTTTAACTAAAACCATAATTTGTTTTGTAATCTTCGATTTTTGATATTGAGGAATTAGAACTTAGAAACCATACAACTTTACAGATTACCTTTGTTTGAGCTACTTCAAGAGATTGTTTCTGCCATTATTATCTCTAATGGCTAATGACTATAATTAATAATTTATTGAAATAAGGTAAGTACAAAAAATACGAAATTAATATAAATTATTTTAATAACTTGTTTTAATGTTTCTGACTGATATAATATAATTAATATTGAATAGAACAATCTTAATAATAATAATAATAATTATTGTTATTTATTCATCTTGAATCTTTGAATTATATCTGAAAAATAAATATTTATTTATTAAAATCCCTTAAGATTAAGGATATATTTTAGGTAGACAATAGAATAAAATACAGTATTTTGGTTACCACCACGATTAAAGATATAGGTAATATATAATATATATTATATCTTTATTGTGGTTAGCACAAAGGCTTTAGACCTTAGATCATATACTATGGATGGAGCTATCCGTACACCGAATTGTGTCCAACATCATCCCCACCACCATCAAAATTTCACGGTACACGACACTGATGCGTATGCTCAGAAATGTATGTGAATGATACATAGGCGGAGATTGGGGGTGCTTGGGGGGGGGGGCTTAGCCTCCCCCCCCCCAAAAAAAAAGATTGAAAGCCCCCCCCCCCCCAAAATTATCAAAAATTTTTCATAGTATATAATATTAAAATAGGTACTTATTTTACAACGATTGACAAAATCTTGGAACTTTACAAAATATTTTTTTTTCCCGAAATGTTGTCAAAATAAATGTCAATATAATAATAATTATTATACCATATTATACCTAATCGTCATCGGTGCGCACTTGCTGACCGTCGCGACGGATTGTTATCGCATTATTGCAATGACAAAAATAGAAATTTCCAATAATCAGACTGATAAACATTATTAATGTGCCGATTGCCGATTGCTGTTTCGACCGTTTCGTTTTTCGTGTTGCGTTGTTCACTGTTGTAAATCGTGATTTCGGTCGAATACTCGAATATAATATTATATTGTAAATGTTACCTACACGTGTCACGTTGTACTTTTCGTTGTAGTTATACCTATTTGTATTTTGTAAAACTGTGTATAACTTTGTATAACTGTGTATTACTGTAACCTGTAGTACTTCAGTAATTTCATAAGTGTTTTATTTATTTATTAAAATGTCGAATTATTTTGAATTATTTAATATTAAAAAAAAACCTAAAGAAACTGTAAAATCTGAAAACGTGTTGCCGACGGAAATTCCTGAAAAAACTACACTCTGACGGCGACTCGTCATCGAATTTTGATTCTCCGCGGCTTCAAATTAGTGATATAAATGATTTGGGTAATATTAACTCTGGTCCATCACGTCCAATTATGAAGGTAGATATTATGTATTTGAGATAAATATTGGCAATATTGCTTAGGTAGCTTATTTTTTATCAAAGTTATTTGCATGCTAAAATGTATAGAGTGACTATAATGACTACTACTTTTAATTTATGCTCCAGTCTTATCCAATGACAAAATTTGGTCAACAAAACCGTAGTTTTAATGCATCATATTACGACTGCTTTGAATGGCTAGAATATAGTATCATCAATGACGCTTTGTACTGTTTTGCTTGTCGTATTTATGGTTCTGGGAACAATACCGAAGATACATTTACCAAAATTGGTTTTAAAAAATGGAATAAAGTAAACATTTTAATAATTAAACAATTTTATTTATTACATTTAAATTTAATACAGCTAAGTGGTTCAAGAGGATCTAAAAAAGGCCATCAAAGTAGACTTCATTCTCATGCAACAACAAAATATCATCTGACTAATATGGAAAAATGGCAGTCACATAAAAACATTGAAAAAACTGGTAGTGTAATATCACAGGTTTCTTCTCAACATAAGCTACTTATTGAAAGTAATCGTAGATATATAAGAACTTTGTGTGAAGTGACACTGTTTTTGTGCAGACAAGGCCTAGCATTTAGAGGCCACAATGAAGCTCCCAGCTCCATAAATCAAGGTATGAAGTGGAAAGTAATTTTTTTTATTAATAATTAAATTAAATTTATAATTATATTTAGGAAATTTTAAAGAAGCCTGTAATATGATATCTAAATTATATCCTGAATTTGCCCAGAAATATAAAGAGAAAACAAATTATACTAGCCATGGAGTTCAAGATGAGCTTATTAATATTTGTGCAGGTTTATCAAATGATACCATAATACAAGAAGTTAAAGATGTGGGCATATTTGGAATAATGTGCGATGAAGCTAGGTAATATATTAAAAATGTTGATTGGAAATTTGATCAATTAAAATTTAATTTGAATTTTTCAGGTGTTTTAAAGATGAGCAAATGGCTTTATGTTTGAGATACTGCAAAGGGTTAGAAATCAAAGAAAGATTTATTGGTTTCATTGATTGTTCATATAAACAAGATGCAGAGACTTTAAGTAAAACTATGTTAGATTACCTCAAGCAATGTAATTTAAACCCTCAATTGGCAATTGTAGCCCAGTCGTACGATGGGGCCAGCGTTATGTCTGGGCGATTTGTTGGTGTTCAAGCAAAGATTAAAGAAAAACATCCGTATGCAATTTTTACACACTGCATGGCAAACAAAGTTAATTTAGTAGTTCTAGATATGTGTAAAATAGTAAAGGTATGAATTAATTATTTTAAATTGCCTATTTATATTTTTATTTTTAAATAAATTTGTTCTGTTTTAAAATAAAAACCAATTTAATAATATTTCAAATGTTAAATTACAGGAAACCAGAAACGTTTTTAACACATTAGAGGCCCTTCATATTCACTTTTCATATCCGACTAATAATAAAAAATTAATCGATATTCAAAATAAGTTGGGTGTTAAAAAAAAGTCAATTACAAGGTTAAGCAACACCAGGTGGAATTGCCGTTACAGAAATTGTGAAGCTGTAATGTCCAGTTTTAAAGCAATAGTAGATACATTAATAAATGAGATTGAAAATGAATCTGATAAAGATGTAAATGAAGCAATAGGTAAATATTTTGATTATTGTATTTAATGTTTTAATATATAGATAATTGATACATTTTGTTAATTTGAAGTTAATGTGTACCTCTTTATTATTATTTTTCAGGAATTTTAACCAATATGAGGAAAGGACAATTTGTTGTATATTTGTTTCTTTTACATAAATTTTTAACAATAATTAATATTTTAACATGCAAATTGCAAGAAAAATCTTCAACTCTTGGAAATTCAGCAATTATTATTAAATCTATAATCAAATCCTTAGAGGATTATAAGACCAGTGACTGTTTTGCTGAAATTTGGTCGGATATAAATAAATTTGCAACAGTCAATAATATATCTATTGAAAACCCATTCCAAGGTATACTTTAATTAATTGATTACTTATCTATGTTATTAATAAAAATTATTATTGTATTAATTATATTTTAAAATTTAGGAAATAAAAGAAATAGGAAAGAACCAAATGATCTTAAAAATTTCATTGTCACTGCTAGCACTAGTGCACAGTACACAGAACCTACACAAAGTAATGTACAGACAACTGAAGATTTCTACAGAATAAATGCGTACTATGTGATTTTTGATACACTAGTTACAAAGCTAAAAGAAAGATTTTTGAATGTCAGTTTACAAGTGGGCATATCTATTGATAATTTTTTTCAACTAAAATTTGAAGAAAGTCAATTTTTTATTGATCATTATCAAGTAAATCTTCAATTTTTAGTTTTATGATAAAAGTCGTTAGTACATTTTATCTGTTTTCAGGGATTATTGAATTTATCGAAATTTAATATTCAGTCAGAGATGACCGTAGCAAAAAACAGCATCTTGCAATCAGGAAATGAAATAAATTATAATACAATAAAACAAAATATTTCTAAAAGTGTGTTTCCCAACTTATACAAGCTTCTACAGGTAGCCATAACAATACCAATCAGCTCGGCTACATGTGAGCGAAGCTTTTCTGCAATGCGCAAAGTCAAGACATGGCTACGCACGAGTATGCTGCAAGAAAAATTTAATAACTCTTCAATATTGTACATTGAAAAAGATATCAATATCAATATTGAGAAAGTTATTGATATATTTGCTAATAAAAATAGATTTATTGTATTAAAATAATAAAATATTTATTATATTATAAATTAATAATTTTTAAAGTGTATAATATTATATAGTTAGTAATTCATATTTAGTAGTTTTGTAATTTAGTAATTTAGTAGTTGATGCGTACTGAAGAGTGAAAGCATGATAGATATTAGAGTGGGGGTGTGGGGGCGAAGCCCCCACTGCTTACTTTGCAAAGCAACATTTAAGCCCCCCCTCAAATTTGATCAAATCTCCGCCTATGGAATGATACTGTCATAGTGTCATACTCTTAGATCATATAGATATCTAAGGTCATACTGTTAACTTACTGATAACGTTGAAATTAAATATTAAATCGTTTAAAATCCATTTTTCCTTAATTTTTCTTTTGTTTTTCTTGGTGCTTTTAAAAATTACTGGGAATTTTAAATTTTGACCTCTCCAATGCACCAACGATATTCACTTTCCAATCGAAAAAGATACTGAAGTTGAAAATCAAAGCATTATTTCGACTACTTATCGTGTACACAGACACAAAAAAAAATTTAAAAAAAATAAAAAATTAATAAAATTTAAAAAAAAATATAAAAACACACATCATTGTAAAATCAATACATTCATCGTTCCACTCAGAATCTAATACTCAATTGAGCAAAAAAAAATAAGAGTACAGATTTTGTTCACCTTTGGTTAAAACAATTTGCTTTTCTATAGACCTTAAATAATTTTCTTTGAATTTACTTAGTTGATGGAAATCAATTAAAGTTTATCATTTATATTATTGAACTCTGAGCCAACATCTACAAACCAACCAGATGGTATAATCATAGATTTATAACTATTTAGCACTGATTGAAATAATTTTAAGGTCTCTGTGGTTCCAGAATTTTTAAACTTTTTTAAAAAAGGTACAATTTGGTACACAACAAGACATGTTGAAAAAAATTATAAAACAAACAACTTTAATGTACTAAATAATATTTATTTTTAATAATATTACACGTTCCTTTATAAGTTATTTTGGTTCTTAATAATATATTCATATATGTATAATATTATATATTATATACTATCATAATCATCTAATAATAAGTAAGATAAGCCTAAGCCTTAAAGAGCAGCCATAGATAATATGTTTAATATTAGTTTTATATTTGAAATAGTTGGACAAATTATCCGCTTGGAATGCTAGTCTCGTGTTTCCAGTTTCTTAACACATGTCAGCTGTTCAGGAGTCAAAACTACTTTCAATAAATGACAATTTTATCATAGCTCGTTGGGCATCCATACTATCTTAATTCGTGCTTTAGACACAGATCTACCTATACTATCTAGTACTATAAAGCTGATATCTGTGGCTTTAGATAGTGGCCGTGATTTGTGGTTACCACTTTGTCAAAAGTGATAAGAGGCAAATGTCAGGAGCTATCAGATAGCTACAATCTAATATTTAGTGCATGCGGCGTGCGGCGTTATTTACTTTCTATACACTAAAGTACAACTGAAATCACACTCACACAACACTTTCTAGTTTCTACTTCAGTACTTCGCAGACATGAATACATAATATTATTTCTCAAGAAGTCAAGCCGAACTGCCGAACACACTGAAACGCTCAAATACTACCTATAATAGCTATTAATTTATTATTATAATTAAATAATTTATAACTTCGACAGTGGTAATTATCATAATCTCGTAAAAAAAAAAAAACAGTAAACTAATGTTTAGCTGTATACACATCTGATAAGTACCAACTATATATACTACATTGTAAATATTATACAATTTCCAAAATGTTTTGTTTTCACAAAAATTTGTTATTACAAACAATTGTTCGTCAATATAGTTCTTCGAAAAAAGATGCGAAGGTAAAATAATTTAGTAATAAGTGTTTACTTTTATTCATATTATTATTAACATTATGGTTATTTTTGTTGCAGCCCATACGAAATTATTTAAAACAAAACTCTAAATTTTTGGATTCGTTGAGAATACACGTGAAAGCTGGAACTGGTGGTTTTGGTTTTCCCCGGTATGGTGGCGAGGGTGGTAAAGGAGGTGATGTCTGCTTTGTAGCTACAGAAGGTACTTATCTATTGAAATATACGTATATTTTATATATTATAGTATATCTACATAGTTTAATCTTGGTATTTTAAGGGGATTCGATACTGTAATTTTCTGTTTTTTTCTAACATACGCTCGACATAAGATTTTAGACAGGCTCTTTGCCAAACATACCAATTGATTTAATGAAGCGGTATAAATACTAAAAACATATTTGAAATTGTCGTCGAGACTACTTAAAATCAACTTTTCCACATTTTGGATTTTTTGATTTTAACTTCTCCAAAAGTTGAAATACGAAAATTTTAAATACTCTTTTTTATATGAAAATTTTAGGAATTTGGATTATAATATCAAAAATGTGGGAAAGTCGATTTCAAGTAGATTTGACGACAAATTCAAATCTGTTTTCAGAATTCTTATCGCTTCATTAGATCAACTAGTATTATGTTAGACAAAAACAGAAAATCACGGTATCGAATCCGTTTAACAGAAGTATTATGTTCAACCAATACTCGATATGATACTAAGTTAAATTTATTTATTTTTTAATTATTCAATTAATTGCGTCAACATAATTTGTGTTTTTACAATGTTACAAAGTAAAAATTTTATATACAATACATAGAGAAATATCTTCTTTATTAGTGTGGTTTGTCTTCTAGGGAGATATCTTGAGGTCGATGTTGTATTGATTTTGGTTCAGAGATTTTTCCCTGAAGAGGGTTAATTATTTAATGTTTAATGTTACAATGTTAAATATACGTTATATTTCATGATTGTTATTTTACTTTATTTTTATTGTGGCTATAACTTTAATGATTTAGTAATTAGTAGGTATTACAAAATATGATACCTAACAAAAATTTTTTAAAACTAAAAATCAAATATCAAGATATGTTTAATTTAAGTATATTTGTTATTCTGATTGGCTTATATATTATTATCTGTTAAACATATTTTAAATTTGTAGGTATGACACTGAAGGATTTTTTGAAAAAATATCCACTAAAAAAATTACGTGCAGAAATGGGTGGTAATAGTCATTCTAGACGTATTCTTGGTCAAATTGGCGAAGACAAAAAAGTAAATGTACCTACTGGCATCACTGTTTATGATGATAAAAATGTGTTAATTGGTAAGCAATAATTATTTTTTAACTGTTTAATTTTCATATTATAATTTGTGTTGTTCTTTTTGTTAGAATAAAAATATGTATTTTACTTATACTTATACATTTTTATTTTGATAGACTGTTAATTTATTAGATAATTAAAATAAATGTAAATTTATTTCAAGCTACTATGATCGCTATATACTTCCTATTATAGTTTGATCTAATATGTCTTGTACAGTTGTATGTTAGGAAAATTGTTTTAACATTATTTTTGACAAACTGAAAAATTAGATTTTTTCAATTGTCATTAAAATAAATTTAATGTTACTACCTAACTATTTTTTATATATTTAATAATTATTTCATGTATACTGTCTTTATTTTATAGGCGAATTAAATGAGCCAGATTCTGAATTAATAGTTGGCAAAGGTGGAGTTGGAGGCAACAAAACAAATGGATATTGTGGTTTAAAAGGGGAAAGCAAATCTATTAAACTTGAACTCAAATTAATTGCTGATATTGGTCTTGTTGGTTTTCCAAATGCTGGAAAATCTACATTGCTGAAAGCTATTTCTAATGCTAAACCTAAAATTGCTTCTTATCCATGTAAGTAAAATATTTTTAAAAAAAATTAAATATATTAATTATTTTATTTATTTACAGTTACAACCATAAGACCCAATATTGGTGTTATGACTTATGACGACTTGCGACAAATATCAATGGCAGACTTACCAGGACTTATAGAAGGAGCTCATTGTAATATTGGAATGGGACATAGATTTCTTAGACATGTAGAGAGGACAAAATTACTTCTCCTTGTTGTTGATATTAACGGATTTCAATTAAATCCCAAACATAAGTTTCGGTCATGTTTAGATACAGTAGTTTTACTAAATAAAGTTTGTATTTTAATTGTATTGTAATAAAATAATCAATTAAATAATTATTTTTTTTACAGGAACTTGAGTTATATAAGAAGAACTACTAGATAAACCGGCTATGTTAATAATTAACAAAATGGACACTGAAGGTGCTAATGAGAAATATTTAGAGATCAAAAATCAATTAGAACATTTAGATGGTAGGTTACTTGTCATTTTTCAATATTGTAGTATTAAAAGTATTAATGTACTACTACTTTTTTTAGATGCAATTATGTCATATTCTGATGATATAAAACCATCTAAAGCTATTAAGTTTGATAAAATTTTAAAGATATCAGCTAAAGATCAACCAGATGATGTAGCACGAGTAAAATCAACAGTTCGTGAACTCTTAGATATCAATGAAGAATTAAACAATAATATAGAATACAAATCTTTAAAAAATATCAAAGAAAATTTAAGGGAACGTGGTCCTGTGCTGATCTAAATTAATGTACATTTACTTTGTACTTTACTTTTGATACCAGAATAAGTTTAATTATTATTTTTATTCTTTTTTTTGTTCCTAGTTAAGACTTTATTTAAATAATTCAATGTTTTATTAAATGTTTGGTTCATAATATTGTTTAAAACACGTTATGTTAAATTTATGAGAAGTGGTAAAAAACTGGAAAAACACCGGAATAATGAAGTCGCGGACACATCCAACATCCATAATCTAACTTTATGGAGTTTAACATGCATTGAAAACATAATTCCTGTCCATAAAATCAATGGAATATTGACTTAAAATAAATTGTCTGGATTTTAAACATTAGGTCAATAATTAACAGAACTAAGTACATAATATAATGATTTAATATTTTAAATTTTAAATTTAAAGTGAGAAAATATATTTTACTGATTGAAAATTGCATGTTAAACTTAAGATCTAATCCCTGACATTAGGTATTCAAAATGTTAGAGGACATCAACATCATATCTATAAAATCTTATATTATTAAGAGGACGCCACATCCGCATGTGTTGTCTCCGTCTTACAAACGTGTAATATACCAAATTTACACTCAGAAATTCAAGTTTTAAGCCATTAGCTTAAAAATTAGAGTGAATCTAACTATTATGAAACTTGATGGTGAGATTATTATCTGTGTTTTATTGGAAATTGTTTTACGATAATTCATTTTTTATGGGAGTTATGAGCATTTTTAATTTACATTTATTATACACTCATAACTCACTTCAAAACTGAATTATCGTAAAAACACAGATAATGTTCTTACCATCAAGTTTCATAATAGGTCAAGATTCACTGTAATTTTTAAGCTAACGGCATAAAACTTGAATTTCTGAGCGTAAATTTGGTATGTTACACAATTTTAAGATGGAAACAACTCATGCGGGTGTGGCGTCCCATTAATGCATTCACCATTTATTTATACCCACATTGATTTCATATAAAGCTTCATGAAAAATGAATTCCGAGTATAAGTTAAACAGGAGTGGTGACGGGACGCATCCCTGTCTCGCCATTCATTTTATTGGAATATCTTCAGACATTTCTGCTTCCACTCAAATAGCTGATTCCAGTATAAGGGCCGATTTCACCAAATATGCTTTAATCCAATATGCTGTGTCCACGGACTAAGATTTAATGGACTGGGAACGACAAGGTGGGTGGGTGCCGGGAACGGCCCGTCGTTATCTTTGAGATTTGAAAAGACTGATAATTTCACATGTTTTACTATACAATATTCCATCATATATTCCCACATACTTCCTTTGTTGGCTAAATTTAATTGTAAATATCTTATATCTATAATATAATATGTAGAAGTTAATAGTCATAGTGTCGTACAAATTTTAATTGGCTGATTGGTGATTAACAAACATTAACAAAACAGATCAAGTACTATGAAATTGTTATATTACTGTAAAAACAACTCAATATACAACATCATGGTTCACTCTGATATAATAAACTCAAAAACCTAATCTAAAGTTTCAACGGTTGTAGAACTTTTGAGTTACAACAGAAAAACAATTGATTTTGACGATAGCTGGTGTTATGTAAAAATTACCTTTTTTCTTAATTTTTTTTTTTTTTTTCATGAGTAATCACAATGCTTTTGAAAACTACTGTGAATTTTTCAATTTTGAGTTTTGACCCAAAAAGGACCAACTAAACTAAATCATTAAATACGAAAAACTATTCTGAGAGAAGACAGTCGGTCAGCCTATAATGATAATATTACTAAGTACTATGTAGGTATATTATATGATATTGTTGTGATTAAAGTAATTAACTTAAGTATTAAGCATTAGTCTACTACAATAGGTTAAATTCATTTTTGCCAAAAAAATTACACTTAAAAATGTCACTGTGTGTATAAAAGATAATAATCTGCTCCAAGTTTCATATACACACAAATAATATTTTTAAATTACGCAACAGAATAGCTTGAATCATTATTATTGGTTTTAACACAGAATAAATTTATTCTGTATTTTTGTCCAAATTTGAATTTAAAATGTCTGTATTTATTAATCAAAATTGAAAATTTTATAATCATATCTTTTTAATTGCGCTATTAATATAGCTGGATTACTAGACATACCAGATTATCAAATTACCGAATTACCGAGATTCTACTACATAAGAAATAGAAGGAACATAAAAAACATATTTGCATTATAATTATGGTGACCAGACGTACTTTTTTTCGTAGGACAGTACTTTTTTTTTGATGAGTGTCCTAGTGTCCTTAACAATAGTGTTAAGTAGGTACATGAAATTATACTCTTTTTTTTTAATATTATGGACTAATACATATGTATGATTATTATAATTTGGTTATTAATTTACATTTCATGGTTTGACCTAAAACATTCTGATTAGTTGATAGCATAGTTAATTCAATTTGTTAGGTATCTGTTTTGTTTATCAGTGATAGTGATAGTGATTCATATAATTCATATAGATTAACATATTAATAAAGTTTTGTATTTATTTAATTAAATTTTACACTTGGTATTTTACCTTTAAAAAATAATTTATATTTAAATATAAGTTTACTTTAAATTACTTAAATTTCAAAGTATTTTCATCATAAAGACTAAATGAGTTGTCATTACAATTTCAAATAATAGGTTTTTATGCTTGATAATAATAAAAAAAAAAATAGAGTAACTAGATGAAAGAAAACAATTTTTATAGAAGGAGATAACCAATGGTCAATGGATTATGGTCTATGGGCTATAAAATGGGTAAAATGGGTAGAATAGTGAATAGTGAAAAAGGAGGATCTAAGTTTTAATATGTACTTTTTTTTTAAATGTATACCTGATCACCATAATTATAATTTAAGTAGGTATAAAATTATAAAACTTTTTATATTAACTATGATACTACTTTCCTTTTTTTCAGTAATTCTAATGAAGGTGGGAATTCAAATCCATAAAGTGAATAATTAAGGAATTTTTGAAGAGTAGTTTGAACCACGTTCGATTTATACCAAGTTATACTTTACATAAAAAGTTATACCAACTTATGCCTAATCCGCCACAAATAAATTGTTTATCTAGGTACCTCAGTTCACAGATACATTTGGGTAGCTTTGCGAACTAAATTGACCAAGGTGAACAATTTATTTGTGGTGGATTGGGCATAGGTTAGTATAACTTTTTATGTAAAGTATAACTTGGTATAAATCGAACGTGGTTCAAACTACTCTTTAAAAATTCCTGATATCTCCAAGAACAATTCGAAATTTTCACAAAATTGTTCCAGTGGTTTTTGAGAACCTATATAATAGCTACAAATATACATTCAACTCTCATATTTGTTTTAAGATATAATTTCTTTATTCGAAACCATAAGCGTACGACGATTTGATGGATACTTTTACCTTATCTGCCAGAGTCACTAATGGCAAACATTTAAAATACTAATTTTTACTAATTATTTCTCCTATAACCAATAGCAACCATTTATAAAAAAAAATTTTCTTCGTAATCTCAAAATACCTGTTTGAGCACCTCTCTGGGTTAAACCAACTAGGTCTAATTGTGAATCTAAACCATTCAGGGACTTACTCAAAAACACACAAAAAATGTCCAATGGTTTAGGAGGAGATCAATGACATACCGACAAAGATTTATTTTTATATAATATATAGACTTAGATTGTTATTATTTTCGACCACCCAATTAATTTTATCAAGGAAAATTATTATACATTAAAACCTTCCCCTTGACGGCTGATTTATTAGTGAAAACCGTATTAAAATAAGTAGATCTTTTCAAGATATGCTCGTACATACGTAAAAAAGCTTCTATTTTATAATATATATAGATTATAATATTATATTAATTGTATTAATATTGAACTATTATTATATTATTTTGTATATTACACATTATCGTATATGAGATCTCGGAGCCCCCAAAAACCGGGGGGGGGGGCCTTGTGAATTGCACACCCAACACTCCCGATAATTGCGCCACTGCAAGTAATCCTATAGTGGCCAATTAAAGAGGTAAAAAATAGGGTTAAAACTTTTTTTTGTTAACGTAAAAATCTCCATTTAAATAAATAGTATTACGCAGTTTGATGCGTCAAAATAAGTTCTTTCCTTTTAAAAATCTAAGGAACATATAAATCGTTTAAAAACTGTTTTCAATCCCTTTCCTAGTTAAAACAAACATTTTTGAAATTTTTTTTGCTAAATTGTTACTCGATGGTGCCGTTAACTATCTAACTTAGTTTTGGAGTTTGCTCGGAAATCCTTCCATTAACAAATGCATTAAAAGTAAAATTTGTATTAAAAAAGCCATTAATGTGTATGTCGCCAACACCAAGTTCGAAAAAAAGTAACATTTTCCAATTTTTTTTCCGTCAATGTAATGATCTCCATTTATATAAATAGTACAACGCAGTTTGAGGCGTCAAAATAAGTTCCTTCCCTTTAAAAATCTAAGGAACATAAAAGTCGTTTAAAAAACGGTCTTCAATCTATTTCCTAGTTAAAACAAATATTTTTGAATTTTTATTTTTTGCAAAATTGTCACTCGACGGTGCCGTAAACTAGCTAGCTTAGTTATGAATGAAATTGATGCATCATAATAATATGTAGGTATTAAAGTAAATAATATAATTTTTCAATCATAGTATTTGGACTAGGTATCATTTAGCTATAGTCAGGGGCGAACTGGGTAGGCGACAGGCCAGTCAGCGTTTTTAATATTTCGGGCCATTTTTTACGGAAAATTAATAAACATAAAAAAGTTAATTACTATTCAATTATGATGTTTGCTTATCAGTTATCACTCACAGTAATTGTTGATTTTTTATTACTTTACATAAATATGATAACATTAAAGACTGGCTACAAATGTTTGTGATTTTACTGTACCACGGCCTAGCCCACGAACAGACTACAAGCTATCTACTAAGTAGACAGCAAAACAAGATTTACAGGAACCACATCATACAACAAATATTTAATGTATATCTATAAATATTTTGGTCAGTATAATGATTATTCTTAAATAAATAATTGCAACAAATACAAATAAAATATACAAGTATAATAAATTCTGATAATAATATATTTATTTACACTAAATATTAAATATAACTGAAGATTCTTGTAAGTATAAAAATTACCCTATAAGCATCCTTTTCATTTCAGTGGAAGTGGCGCCTAATCGGTCAATTTTAATATCATGAGGTACAATCATGCCATGTTCAAGGTTCATAAACATGAATGCTTCTAATTTGTCGTTAGAAAGAGTTGACCTAAGTCTAGTTTTTATAGTTTTAAGTATTGAAAAACTCCTTTCACAACTTACTTGAGTAAAAGCTCAACTTAATATTACCTCATATACCGTATATAAATCATTGTAATTTGGTGTATGAGTCACTAATGTGTATACATATAGGAATGCACATGAAATACACGATTTACGATTTTTTTCGGATAATGCACATTTTAAATCATCTTCCATATCTGTGATGTTTTCATTTTCTTCTTCGAAAAATTCATCATTACAATCTTGATACAGAATACTAGCATCTATATTTGCTATGGCCTCGTAATTTTGAGCAAATTCTATCAACTGACGTTGAATATCTAAAACATCGAAATTGACCATGGATGCGATTTTGGACGATGTTCCTTCTAGAAACATGAATCCGGGAGTTTTTAATTTTGAAAATGTTCTTGGATCAAAAAATGCAGTATTTTAAATTAGATCCTAACCAGGTGGTGGTCGTCCTGTTTATTGAATGCGTAACATTTTTTCACTTCCGACAGAATTTTTAATAATATTTTGTTTCCACATTCCCATTCTTTTATATGATTGACTAAAAAATACAGCCAAACAGTCTAGTAATCCAAAAAGATTTATAGCTTCTGAACACGAATCAGAAGCTTGTGTAGGTGTAAGATTTAAAAGACGACTAAAGCAATGTGTGTGAATAGATTGAGGTGCATCTTTTTTAATGAGAGCTTGTAAACCATTGTGAATACCACTTAAATTCGCGGCGCCATCGTACGCCTGACTTACAATATTAGACAGAGATAACCCAATATCTTCTAAAACATTTTTATTAAGTTATATAAATCGATTGCATTTGATGATTGTACAAGTAAAAATTTAATTAACCGTTCTTTTACTTCAATTTGAATCACATAACGGACCCATACAGCCAATTGGTCGGTTACACTTACATCCTGAGTGGAATCTATGAGTAAACTAAACAATTTTGCTTTTTTACTTCTTTTCCAATTTTCTCTTGTATCCACTGTGAAATTAAATTGATTATTTTATTAATCGTAGTTTTTGAAAGAAATGTAACAAGTGATCCACGTCCATGTCCTCCACTTAAAGTTGAATGGTTTTTACTTTTTTCAATCACAATATTTAGATACTTTTCAAGAATTGGGTCAAATTTAAACCAACACATCAATAACTCCAAAAAGTTTCCGTGGTTCATACTTCTATTGTCTAGTGTGTATGCTTGTTCTCCTTTATGAGCTCTATAAGGAATACCTTGTCTGCTATTATAAATAATTCATTCAATTATTCTTGAAAGGAAAAGTCTATATTCTTTAACTTGAATTACTCGACAATTTCGTTGATTTATATCAATAAGAGACGAAACGTCTTTAACTTTTTTTGCTTGCATATAAGCGTAAACAGCTTCATCGTGTATTTTAGAATTTTCATGTACTTTAATTTGTTTATAAATATTTTTAGCGCTTACTTGTACACCTTGTACAAAAATGGATTCTTTATTTACTGAAAAGGCTAAACACACGGCACAAAAAAGCTTTTCATTTTTCCCATAAAATGATAACCAATTTCTAGGAATTTGAGTGTTATCAGTATTAGATAATGGACGAAAATATTTTTTTATGCGTTAAATGGTAGTTGATCAGTATGTGACTGTATGGGATGATTTGACATAAAACGTAGTTTTTTAGCCAACGAAGAATTATGAGGAAGTGCTTTAAAATTGTTCGAAGATATGTCTATCAGAAAGTTATCATCTAAGTCTGATTCCGAACTCTGTGCTACTTCATCTTCATGTAGAGAATCATTGGGAACAATATCATTTCCAAAATCAACTATATTACTTTTATCAAATTCAATTGATGAAGGAATGGAAGGCTGTATATTAACGTTAAGATCTTGTGTAGATTCATTATTTGATTATTTCATGTCAAGCATTTCATCTTTGGGAATATTAATTATGTTAGTATGTTTTATAATATAACTAGACGATGGTTCAGAAATTGCTGGTTGCATATTATTTACTATTGAATTTTGAGTTGAGTCATTATTAGTAATTGATGGTACTGTGTCAAAATGCAATGCAACTTCAATAGATGGTCACGTGCTAGGTATAAATCCAAAACTTAATTTTTATTGATTTTTGTCGTGAGCAATAGCTTTTAATTTTTGTCTATCAGTTTCTTTTTTTCTTGCCCATCCAGAACTACGTTTTAATATCACAGGGTATTTATTACTATCGTCATCACCACTGCGCTTGTCCATTTTAAATTGAAGATATGTTACGAATCTAAATCCCAAACAGTATTGAATTAATATATTTATATAAAAAATTAAAACAATTAATTTAACCCATCATTGTACTAATACTTAAATAAATTAACGATGGTAATTGCCGAGAGAGTGCAAGTCGGCCGCGCATCCAAATGAATTCGCGATGTGAGCCGATTATCCGACGGTGGGGGTCACGTTGGTGGGAGATGCGCGAACTACGAGTTTTGGTCGCCGCCGACTTGCGCTCTCTCGGCGCAACTAGTATAGAGTACTAGACTAAAATACTGTTTCCGCTAAAAATCACATTTTTAATACAATGATAATATACCATTGAATTCAAATTGAACACAATATACATTATAGCAGTGTTTAGAAGGTTCAATAAAACAGTGAACGCGTTCATGGTTAGTTCAGGTAAAATTAAACGCGTTCTTTCAAACACTGCATAATAATATTTATAGTGACCCACTTGACATTTTATATACAGTAGAACGTTACCTACTTGCGACTAGCCCGCATTTTAATATATTAAATAATAATTAGTAATAAAATATTATAATTTACAAATTATAAGCTGTATATTAAGATAAATTCAGTTTTTAAATTGTTTGATATTATTTAAAAAAATCCAATAATTGTGATTTAAGTCTAAAGAAATTAAGCAAAGAAAAAAATAACATTTATTGGTGCTGGTTCGGTATGCGCTTTACAGATTTTGCAGTTCTACACTCGATCTACGTTTGGTACGGAAATATTGGACAACGTTAATCTGCCTCGTTTTTATATACCTATGATATGTTGGGTTTTCTTTAAGAATAATATGACTTTATTATCTTATTTTTGATCATCTTTACCTTAAATTATATTACTTACTGTAAGTTTTATTACAGTGGTTTTCTAGTGTTCACGAGTATAATATTTTATTTTTATAATTTTATATTAATTGTTAATTGTGATGGCTGTGATGACGTTTCGTAAGTTTTATACTACAGTCGTGCCAAATGAGATCGAGTGTCATCGGTTTCTAGTAGAGAAAGGATTGTTGAAAAGTGCTGAAGACAACGCCCCTTGTCATAAATGAGACACAGAAATGTAAATAAAACGACGGAAATGCCGAAATGGGGAGTGGATGGCTATTTTTCGGTGTCCAAAATGAGGCTGTCAGACAACAAGGTCGGCACGAGCTGGCAGCAGATTTTTTCATTTCACTGACTTAAACCAACGTTGCAATAGTGGGTTAACACTTTGTCAAATTGTTGAACTTATATTTATGTTTGTATTGGAATTGCCCACACAAATGGAAATGGATCGGACAGGAAGAAGCAAGGAGTGTGTTACCGATTGGTTTAATATGTGCCGAGAAGTATGCACAGCTGTTTTGAAGACTAAAAACAAATTAGTTGGAAATGCACAAAATCCAATTCAAATTGATGAGGCTCTTTTGCTGACCGAAGGAAATACAATAGGGGTAGATTATTAGCTGGAGATGCTCCTCCTTCATTAACAGATATAAATGCTGAGGTTATTAATAACCGAAATTATGGTGCACGCGTAGATGGCCTCTGGGTATTCGGTTTAAAAAATGGAAACGATTGTCGTTATTTTTATGTTCATCGACGCGATCGAGAAACACTTCTGCAGATAATAGAACATGAATGCGAAGCAGGATCAGAAATTCATTCTGATGAATGGGCTGCAAGTAGGTGTCTCACAAGCCGTGGATTTATCGCAAGATGATAAATCACCAAATGTCATGTCGATGCAAATACAGGAGCTCACACTCAAAACATTGAGAGGTCAAGGTGGGACGCAAAAATTAAATTATTGAAGAAAATGAGGGGTGTTCCTTTACATCATTTGCAGTCCCATCTTGATCACTATTGCTGGCGACTTTACCGTCAAGACAGGCCGGATCTTTTTCTCACCATGCTAGTAGACGTTGTGAATAACGTGAATGAAAGCCAATAAAAATAAAAAAAATAACGACGTATGTAGAGCGGAAAATAAAATAACTAATTTTTATACACCTATTTATATTTTATATTACTTTTTAATTATTTAACTAATTTGGATATATTTATATTCTATAATATTTTTATTATGGCATTTTTGAAAAATAATTTTTACATATTTATATTTATATGACGATTTTTAAAATTATGAAATAAAATAATAACTAATAAAAAAATGACCCGTAGATCACATACCGAACCAGCACCCATTTATTTTATATTTTTCAGTTTTTATAGTTTATACCTAGCAATATAATTTCAGTTGTCTCGTAGTTATTAAGTTTTTGCGCCGGGCCCCATGCATGACCGTAATACGTTTAGTAAATATTATGTCGCATGAATTCAATAATTATTTTGAGAAATTAATTTTATTTGTTTTTTTGTATAATATGTTAAGACTTGGTACTAGTAATGAATTATGATTAATGTTTAGACTTAGAGTATACCTACATACTAATATGAAGAAAAAACGGTGTCGTCCAGTTATCAAGTTATTAAAAATACTAGATTTCACTACGTGACAACAATTGTGTCGTATATACCTTTTAAAATAATCAATGATATTGCCAAACTATAACGATAATATTCAAATCAACTACTAACTACTATAATACCGTTATTAAAATTAAATATTTCTTACCTGATAGTTTATAAACGATGTTGTTGTTCTGCCTATTGGATGGAAAATAAACGCCGTTCAAAACTGTTGCCTCATTTTTAATTTGAATTGAATAACATTTCATATTTGTACTTAAAATAAAAATAAAAAATGGATAATGGGTATGATAGGGTAAAGTAGGCAGTTATTGGTACCTTAAGAATTCTTTTTTGGTAGTTATTGGCACCTACGTGCTCCATTACGAAATCAAATAGCAAATATATAAATATATATAATAAATAATATGATAACATCAAGATTGATAAAAAACCAGTATAAGTGTGACCGTATAATTGAACAAATATATCCCTAAAATTCATAATCAAACATTTTATATTGGGGAAACAGATTAACAAAACGCGCTCTGGTGGAAACAATTTGTACCTTCCAATTCGGGATGTACAGATATAGTTTTATATTGGTTATTTTACTTTTTATAATAAATTAATTCTGGTATCGAAACTTTATACGCTTTTATAGTTAACTGTATACGTTGGTAAGTACAATTTCTACTAATATTATCAAATACATTCAAATACACTTCACTTAAAGCAAAATATATGCGAAATGTCGGGAAAATACATGCAATCTCCCGGGAAATTTAGGGGGGAACCCGCCTAACCATCAGTACGATAGGTGTCGACAGCACTCCCAGTGTTAATCTGTCTTCCCAGTACGAAAAACAAAATTACTTGGTGCCAATAACTACACCCCCCTACCAATAACACCATGCTTTACCTATACGGATATACATGATATAATATTATTATGTTCTTCCGTCATCAAATGTATGTATATGTGCTGGGCGACGCGGGTATAGCCATAACCGGTAAGCTCGTATAGTGATTTAATCGGAACGATACGAAAATAGAATAAGCCGATAACAAAAATAAATTAATGTGAATTAATTTTCAGCAGAAGCGTTGTGTATTATTATCCAGTGTTTAGAATCCCGTCATATTATTATTATTATTATTATAAGATACATTTTTGTCTGATTTTATATTTTATTTTTATAAATAACGCAGCGCAAAATTTTATAGTACGGCCGACGGGCCAGTCCGCGATCGCTGACCAGCGAACAGGGCCAGTCCGCCCCTGGCTATAGTAGTACATTGTACATTTGTATATTTGAGTATTTGACAATTCGACCATGATATTCATTAATTCGGCATTACGTTGAAACTATTAATTATTACAACCGATTGCCGCAAATTGGACCGAGATGTTGACAATGTCAAGAAGCAAGCTAGTTCTAATAAAATATCTGTAAGTCTTCGGTATATAAAAATCGTATTACCGCGTGTTATAAAATAAATTTAATAAAAAAATCATCACGTTTAAGGCCAAAGGTGTTGTAAACAAAAAACCGAACCATGTCAATAATAATAACAATCGAAGAACATAGCCAGTTACTCCAAATAGAAAAAAATTTCAAATTACGAACAGAATTACGATGACCTAATTAAAACAAATAACCGAATAGTTGTAAGTACCTAATTATTGATTTGGTTTTTCTTATCGTACGTGCATTCTTTTTGTTAAGTATATAATATAATAGTATATAATGCTTTTGAGTAACTTCTATTTCGTTTTTAGGGTTCCGCACGGTAAAATGGAACCCTCCCAGTGTGCAAAGTCATATTCCATAAATATTCAAGCGATGTTTCATGGAAACATGGAACATCACATTTTAAGTTGAAATCACGTAACTGTAATATGTATGCGATTGCTAATGCTTATAACTGTCATTCAGAAAATATTGCTTATCTGTTACATAGAAATATCCTAGCAACATTTTAAAAATACATTAATTTTATATTTCATTGAAATGTAATGGAGACATCATGGTAAATTGTTGATTGAATATTACATACTCAACAACCATGCAATATTACATACTCAATAATCATGCAACATTACAGATAATGTTTACTTTTCTTTACCTACACAAAATATTCCTGTATAAATCCAATAGGATAAAAATAATAAATTACATAAGCGCAATGAGGAGATGCAAAGAACCTCTCCTCCCACCCAAGTTGAAGGTCGGTCCAATTGCGCCTATAAAGATAAATACATATTGAAACAAATACTAAAAAATTAAAAACTAAAATTAATTATCATATTTTTTTGTATATTTAAATACATAAACTATATAGGTGAGACTAATGAATAATAATAAAAATATTAATACATATAAAAATCGATTTAATAATTAATATATTTATAAATTATATATAACAATTTTTTATAATACTTCTTTTTTTTTTTTATTGGTCTTGAAATCTAAACAATTTCTGCTTCGAAAACTTGGTCATTAGCATGTTAATTATAAACATAAGTTTTATATAAATACATAATGTTTACAATGGGAAACAGATCACAGAATTAAAAAAAAAAAAAGGATACAATAGAAACAGTTTTAGATTATTTAGTTTGGTAATTTGTACATAAAAAAAGGTGTTGACTATAGTAGCTTGAGTAATTTGGTTGATTTAAAGAATTCGATGGTGTTGATCTCATTGTCAGGATTTGGGCCTAGACTTGCTCCAATTTGATAGCTTATATTGAGCTCCTCTCTTTGTTTTATGTAAATTCTACATTCTTCAAAGATGTGTTTTATCGTGATTGTTGTGCCGCATGATTGACACATTGGTGGATCTCCTTTGTTTATTAGATACTCATGAGTTAGTCTTGTGTGGCCAATTCTGGTCCTATTTAGTTTTTTTTTATTTGTGGTGCTAATATTAGGATTTATTTTCCATCTTTGGACTGTTGGTTTGATTTGGTTTAATTTAGTGTTTTGAATGTTCCATATATTTTGCCATAGTGTAGTGGTGTCTTGTTGTATTTGTTTTCTTGTATCAGAGTATGATGAAATGTTGTTTTATAATACTTATATTAAGGGAAACTTATAATAAGTACAATATAATAAAAAATAAATCCATACAACAATTAAAATCTCATTAATACTTCCATATTGTGTTTTAATTATATTAGATTTGTTATTCAATTACATAGTACATTCTATACCTATATAAATGTTAATACTTATATTAGTTACAAATACTCACAAAACATAATAATATTTTGATGTTAGAACCAATTGTATACAAATTTTAAATTGTTTAATTAATTTGAAACTTTGAAATGTAAATAAATAAATACAACAATTATGTATTATAATTTATAATATAATTAAATATATTTTAATATTATAGGTCAAATCACAATCATTTTAAATTAAATATGAGCAAATACATTAACATATAAACTTGTTTTATTTCCATAAAAGGCAATACCTATTTTAAATATATAATAAATGGAAATAAAAATGCTCACATTAGAAAAAAAACTAGTTTTCATTGTGATTATACTTCAAAAAAAGAATGTGTAAGTTCTATAATAATTGCTTTATCTGAACTAACAGGAATCATGAAATATTTATTTCTTATTTCAGTAAGATATACTGAAAAACATTCTGAAATTGTTAAATCTATTATAAATGAACCCAAAACTGATCATGAAAATTCTACAAATGGTTGAAAGAATTCATGTACAGATGTTGGTTTTGTTGTTCCATGAAAAATCCCTACTGGAAGTACATATTTATTTATTGATTGACAGTTAATAACTGATATTAAAATAGGCCGAAGTTGACTTTTAGAACTATTTGAAATTGGGAGACCATCTACATTAATACCCAATTTTAAATCACCTTCACAATCAATCATATTAAAATATTTTTTCAGTACCGGAACTAACATATTTTTTATACCACAATGAATGTATGAACCATGGCCCATTACAACTATTTCTTGTGGTGTTGTAGGTGTTTTCATTAAAGTGTGCATGTCTACTGGAACATTTATGTCTTCAAATTTTAAAATACCAAGAATAGAGTTAGTAGCATTATGAGATATTTTATGTTTTATAACCCAGTGTCACAATTTATCTTTTATATCTATGTTCGTTTTTTGTTTTAAGTGAGGTTAATATCATCAGATATGTTTGGATTTAAATTACTATTGGTTGAAAAATATGCATTTGAGCCACATTGCACTTCAC
Source organism: Sitobion miscanthi (assembly GCA_008086715.1). NCBI lineage: Eukaryota > Metazoa > Arthropoda > Insecta > Hemiptera > Aphididae > Sitobion > Sitobion miscanthi. The sequence goes on along the minus strand of CM017797.1, from coordinate 68,863,952 downwards.
ATAAAAAATATTAGGAAGTGTTGATACTTGAGTATCTATTACAGTATGATTGATTTCTTTATTACTTTGTGTATTCGGTAGATTTGTAGTACAATTAAATTGTAATTGTATTTTAGGAGTTTTCTTCTTTTCAAAATTGAGATTTTTTTTAAATGTCCAGATGTAATATCTACCAAACTTTTCTTCTTTCGAGCAGTTGTCTAAAATAAGTTAAACGCATTAACTAAAATACTATTAACTTTACTAAGAAATATAAAAAATCTGCATAGTATAAATGATCATACATAATATTATTTTATGGATATAAAAAATATAGTATTTATTACCCAATGCTACGGGTATACTTAAGATTGTGTACTAACACTGATAATTTAATATTATTACGATTAAATGAAAAACAAGCATAAATCTAAATATTAAATTTAGCAATTATATAATGTGGGAAAGAAAAAGAAAAAACTTTTTTTTTAACTTTTCTCATGGCAAATTGAATTTGTCATGACTCATATACTCAGATTATTCAATGAGTTATGGCTTATGAGGCTTTGCAAAGAGATGCGTACCTACGTCATTGGGCGGGTCTTAATATAGTAGTGCACTATACTCTATTCAGAATAAGATTGAACCACTCGGCTTACCAAAACACGTTTTTTCCGCGCACTCCCTCCACAATCTGGACATCGGTGAGAGCGTTAGCATAGGCATTAATGTCGTATATAGCTGTATCTTAAGCTCCCTTGATAAAGATTTAGATCGCAGTAGTTTTACCGGTCCATAGAAAGCCCTATTGCCTGAAAGTATCCTTGCTGAAATTTCCTTGACTATCTCATTCTTTTCATTTATAACTGACCCTAAGTATTTTAACTGCTTGACTTTGTTGAAAATATAGTTTCCTACATTCAAGGATGGGTACATACCCGCAGTTTTTCGTCTGCCAACAACCATGTAGTCTATTTTGGGATCGCTTATCTGTAGTCCCACTTTTGACGCCATTCTTTGTAGACGGTTGAACAGTGATTTTAGTGCATTCGGTGATTCTTCCATAAGTACTAAATCATCCGCGTACGCCAATAAGTCTAATGAAAAATCCTGCAGTTTCACTCCTTTGTTGGGTCCAATGTTCATTGATTTAATGACTTTCTCTAGCACTACATTAAATAACACCGGTGACATAGAGTCGCCCTGTCTCAAACCTGACTTTACTGATACTAGCATACTGGCCCCGTTTGACTACTTCCTACTTTGACTTTAATAAATGTTTCCATAATACATATCTCCACTAATTTTATCAGTTTTATGGGATGTTGAATTCTCTCATAATTTTAATTAAACTCTCTCGATTAATACAGTCATATACCTTCCTGAAATCAATAAAAAGAACATGGATTTCTTTGTCAAATTCCCATGTCTTTTTGAATATTTGTCGAAGAATAAATATTTGGTCCGTTGTTGATCTTTCAGGCCTAAAACCTCCCTGATAATCGCCAATAATGTTCTACGATGTTTCTTTTATTCTCGATAAGATACAGTAAGAGAAAACTTAATATGTCACATTTAGGAGAGCTATGCCTCGGTAATTATTACAGTTTACATACTTTTGGGATTTCCAGATCTGGCATATCAGTTTCCATAGCTTAACTAGTAGTTCCTCTCCTCCATTCTTTAGTAGTTCAGCTTGAACTTCATTCTTCCCCGGTGCCTTGTGATTCTTAAGCTATTTTACCTGGAGCTTTATGTCTTCCAATGTTGGTTTTGGACAAACTTGTTTATTCCAAGTTTCTAGGCCAAAACTGAAGACTTTTTCTGGTTCGTCACAATTTAATAGCTCATTTTTTAAGAACCTCTCTTTCTTTTTATTCCCTCCACAATAAACTTACCTACCTTTAAAGTGTATTTTCCAATTTATACTGTACATAATATGAGGTCTGATTTTATGTACTGAACATTTTAGTGGAACCACAATTATGGTTTAAATCAAAAAAAATAATACCGTTTACCATTATATGGATATTAAACGTTATGATTGAATGATCTGTTTAACGTTACCTATAAAGAATTTAAACGTTATTCAATTGATGTTGGGAGCCACGGTTAATACGTAGTCGACATCTGTTGCAGGGTCTCCAGCACCGCGATCAACACGTAGTCGACAATTTGTATAGGCATCTTTGTGGCTTTATAATTTACTCGGTTATCAGAATGTCTATTTTTCAATGGTGTATTCGGATTTTATTTTCGTTTATTTTTAGCAAAGTAATGGTTTTCCCAGGAAATAATCGATATCGAAGACGACGCCGCGACGATTGTTTGTGTTTATCCTATAGTTATTATGGCTCTGTCAAACAGAAAGCGTTAATTTCATGTCGCGTGATTTTGTAATTTGTTACAACGCACGTGAAAGCAACACGCTGACGAGCCATTTACCGCTTTAACGCACGTTATAATGCGTTCTGTTTGACAGGCCTTTATACTATACAGTTGTATAATTATCAATGCTATTATTTATATAATTTTCATAATTATTTAACGAATGTTATATACTTATACGTAAATAATACAAGGAACTTACATCGTAATATTATTTCGTTTTAATTCGTATATATATTATTCATTGCTATAGGTATGATATTTGTACATTTTATTTTATTTTTTTATTTATTTATTTATTGATCTTTTTAAGCTCAGCGATTAAGGCCATTAGGTTGTTTGTAGGGTTATCTAGTACATTTTTCCAACCATTACAGCCAAATTTAGTTAGTGCATAATTTTCACTACTAAATATTTTTACAACAAAAACAGTACACAACATCATTTTTAACAGAATAAATTACAAACATGAAAAAATTAAAATTGCCTATCATCCATACCTATTACAGATAGGTATACAATATAATGGTTATTTGTTTTAGGTTCGGTGCAGAGTAATGAACCTATTGGTTTTAAAATAATATGGGGAGAGTGGGGTTGTCTTCCGAGGTTTTTATACAAATAATTATCCTTTACTTATTTCTAATATATAGGTAGGTACCTATCTAATATTTGGCACATTGTAGAAATATTAGTGTTGAGTGTTGACATTAAAAATGCGAGTGTCAAACCATAAGACATTTTTCCGCCTACGTATAAATTGTTATTTTTACACTAATTTTATTTTTATTGTTATTCATGTACCTGTATAACATGTTTTAATGTTTATGTTTACTATGTGAATTTCACATGTAAATTCTATTGTGGCCTGCAATTAGAAAACTGTTTCCATATTATTGACATTAAAATTTGATTAATTTTATTATTATAAATATAAAATCGAAAAATATAGTACTACTTCAAAATGTATAGCGAACCTTTAAAAATTCGTGGGACGGCCGAGGTAGAACATCGAATTTTAAAAATAGACATTTGTTCTTAGCCAAAAAATTATTGACCGTAAGATCACGTTAAACACAAGGTGACTAAAAATACTGCGTCAAAATCGTTTCCACCCTACTCACAAGTATCAAGTAGGCGCCATTTGTTATTTTGTACTTATCTATTGACAATTGCGCAAACTAGTCTAATAGGTACGTCATAATATTTGTTACTTGAAAGCAACGATTGTGTGTATCTTATTTATAGGTGTATTCAACATTTTTGCTAACAAAAATAATAATGTTTTGGCGAATAGACGAACAATGAGAATGTAATAAAATTATATAGGTATATATTATAATTAATGAATATATTATAATTTATAATATTCACTCGAAAATAGATTTTTCTCTGTGCACACAATTAGTTTTGTTTTTTTAATTTACGTACTTGTACTTTTCACTATAGGGATTTTTCAATATATTTCATCCTTCCAGACTTATCGTGTTTGAATTCATTGACAATTTGGTGTTAACCATCATAATGACATATGAGGTAATCATCGCAAACTAATAATGTGGGGTTTCTGTTGTCAATTACAATTTTCAGGCCGACGCACGACGCATACAGGGCATTTAAATTGACAACAGTGGTGACCGTGCAACAAAAACATTGTCAAAACAATGAAATTAAATAACATTTTACGAAATGAGTACATTCCGTTAAAAGTATGAAATATGTCTATTTGTTTGGTTTATAAAGGCGAATTAATCGCGACTTTCGCGTTATTTCGAACGTTGAATTTTTATACAGCCCTGTATAATGCAATTTATGGCTTCAAGAGGTTGTCCAAACATATTTTCCTACTCTAATTTTGTCCCTTAGTGACCGCCATGTGGTCCCTTCTGGTCCATTGCCAGTTCTAGATGAGAATCCGCGGACCGATTTTCTTATTCATTCTCTAGTGACAAAATCGTTTTCATTTTATAAGTTATAGCAAACCGCCGTTAGTTTTTTGTTTGGGCGTAGCGATTACCTAGAGCGACCTTTTTCTATCGGATTTTTTGTTTATTTTTTGTAATTTTATTCGACTGTTTTATATCCGCAATACACTGTTTTTATGAATATGTTTTCTAGTGATTAGTGATGTGAAGTTTTTGTTGGATTGATCTATGAAAACAATATTTTGAAGGTCGAGGATAATAATTCTGTAAGTACACAATTTTATATTACACATTTACACTTCGGGTTTGGTGCATTGTAACTATATTGAATCCAACACAATTAATACACTTTTAATCATCTAACTGCAGCGTATTTATTGTATTATTATATTGTAAATACATACCTAATAGTTATTCTTATATTTTTATTTCATGTTAACACACTTAAAAATTAGTCCAGATATTTAATGTATCAACTACCATATCATCTTGGCATAATGATGTTCCTGTTAATAATAATTATGTGACTGATATAATAATTAATAATAACCTATAGTAGCCCTACCTACCCCACTTCATAATTTAAAACTAGTTATATATATTTTTTAAGTAATTCATCGAGTACTAAATATTTTATTATAGAAATATAAAAAAAAATTTGCTATTTTTAAATTGTCACAATTTGTATTTATTACAATTTATTTAGAAATCTAATGTATAATCGATAATAATATTACAATTAAATTAAGGTGCTCATAATATAGGCATCTACTTGAAAAATATTTTTAAACATAGAATGAAGATTTCTAAACATCCAAGGGGGTCATACAAGATTACTGATATCTTTAGGTTGTACGATTTTTGTAATTGATAAAATTAAACTAAAAAAAACTATACGTTCTAAAAATGAAAATAATTATCAATTATATGTAATAGTTTTACATGATTATTTATAAATAAATAATCATAATGATTAATATTTAGCAATTAAATTGATAATCAGTAATCTTAAATCATATTCATAATTCCTATAATACCAGTATGACGTATAACCTAAAACCTGATATTTGTTATAGGGTCAATACTTATAATAACTACCTATAAATTGTCTTAGATTTTCAGCGAAGAATTGATATAACTATATTGTAAACTAAAATCGAGTTCCAAACGAGTTGATAATTAGTTATAAGTAGGCCTTAAAGTTTGGATGAGTGGAGTAGCCGTGATCAATATTTTGCTGGCCGCTGGGTACCACTTGCCATCCAAATCAGATTATAAAAACTTTAAATACCCTCTACTTATAGTTATAAGACGTCATAAGTTATAACTAATTAACCACTCGTTTGATACTTAATTTATTTTACATAGAAATTCTTAGAAAAATATTCTGCTTTGGAGAATGTGACATAATTATATTATCATACCACTCAAAAATGAAGAAACTTAAAAAACAACACAATAACAATAAAAAATGGATATATGTAAAATGTCATATTGTAATGACTTCAAATTTTGTCAACAAATATTTCTAAAAATGTTAATAGTTTTCGAGATAACGAGTTTATCTTTAAAAAAATGCCCATGTATGTTACATTATACATATAATATTTTACATTTTTTTTTAAATTTCACAATGTATTGAATATTGAAAATTATAACAATTTCCTTACAATTCAGTTATTTTAAATATAAATAAAACAAATGATATACACTTTCATCAATGTATAAATTATAAATGATATAAATAATAATACCTACATGAATATAATAATATTTATAATATAATTAAGAAGTATTATAATTAAATAAGAGTATATTTATGTTTTTATTAAAAATTCTAATTATAAGCAACGTTTTAGGTATTTAATGCAGTTATTTATAATAATTAGGAAATATTTTACCAAATAATTTTTTCCACTAAAAAGGTATTAATCAAATCAGTTTTTTGATATGCCTATTACTTATAATATGGCCATATGACATATTCATATGAAAATATTTTATCACAACGATATGATATCCGGACTTATTTCACCATATAATTATGTTTAATGTTATTAAAATGGTATTAATATGCAATAATACGTTAAAACCCAAAATGTATATTGCCTGTCTAGACAAAAAACATGTGATAATTAAATTAAATTAAATTAATTTTAGATTTATTTTTCAAAATTATTTGATAAATAATAAAATTATCTAGACGCAATAACAATTTTTTAACAGTTTTTTCCCAATGTCTCTAGTAGTTTATTATATTTCATTAATTTACATTTTTTTTTCATTATAAAGTTACAATAATATATGTTTAATAAATTATAGGTAAGTGACTAGAGTCTAGTCTATTAAATTAAAATTACTCTTTTTATTAGTTTTCTTTGCCTTTCACTCCAATTTTTATTGACTTATTGGCTAGGTTTATTTGGCCAGGATTAAAGTTCTTATAAAATAAACTAACGTTGGACCAATTTAACTATATAAAATTGATGACTGAATATCTCTCAAATAAATGCCCAAGAAAAGTATTAAGAGGATGTCAGCCGCATTGTTTGTTTTCTCTCTCCGACCCATGCGCGACATAGACAAACATGCATTTACGCCGAACCAATTTGTTATACTTTTAAGTAATCTTAGAGTAAATACACCCATTACAAAAATGATAGAGTACAATATTCTTGAGTGTATGACATATTGATTTGTGTGAATATTGTCTCTAAACAATTTAAACATTTTTTAAAAGTCGAGTATAAAGTCGAATAATAATTAAATATAAAACTGATATGTCAAACCCTCAAAAATATTATTTTTGCAATTGGCAATTTTACTCTAAGGTTACATAAAAACAATTTTAGATTAAAGCATTTTATCGATGTTGCGTGAGAGAGAAAACAATTATTGCGCTGACTTCCACTTAAAAATACATTTTAATACCTATCTAAAAATGAACTTATGATCAATGTAAAATTTCTCCTACATATTGCTCCACTCAGAATCCAAGATATCAAAAAAAATATAATGTATAGAATCATATCTTCTTGGTTGTTTAATGGAAATATTAACCGTCATGAGTATAATTGGTTAGGTTAGTGTAGACAGAAGATCATTGGAAATAGGATTAGACATTGTACATAATGTGTTGTACATTATATTATTATGTATAGGTATATAGGTAAGGGCTACTTGAGAATAATCTGTTCCATAGTAAAATGTTATATTCTTTTTCTCCTATTCTAACCAGGTTATAAATATTGCTGGTTGCACATAATATTATATATTTATATAGAGTTTTTTCAACGAGTTTTAAAATTATATTTCACATTAAACCGTAATTAAATACACGATACGTTCATATTATTATTATAACCAAGTCTAGGATTTTGATACATTCAATTTAAATTTTTTTTTTATCAGATTATCGTAATACCTTTATATTATTTATAATAAAATTATATTTTTATAATTTAACATTTTTGACTTTTTTTAATGGCATGTGACTTATGTAGTTGTTACGGACTCTAGTATATAGTAATGTATACACCACTGAACACCAAAACATAACATTTCTAATAATAATGAATAGGTAGGTACACATTTAATTCAAAAAGCACCTTCCAATAGGGCATTGAAATCGAAGTCCTAATATTGTTCGTTCTGACGACCATCGTGGTTGGTTTTGTATGTACTAGGATGCCGCGGCCTGCAATGTTGTATTACGACGACGAAGACGGAGATGGATCTCCTGACAGCGTGGGTTTCATTGAGGAGGATCATCCGCTGCAATTGCACGGCAACAGGGAATTAGCGGCGCAGGCCGTTAAGCTGCTCCAAGTTCCAAGTCGGCCGGGCGATGCGTCATTTGCATCGTCCACCACTGACATGGACGTGCCCATTTATGTGAGGGGTCCTTCGTCCAGGAGCACAGGAAACCGGGTAAGTGTTTATATTTAATTTCGTTCATATTAGTTTGACGCGGAAATGACGATTTGTTTTTTTACGGGGTACGCTGAAATGTATTTCCGACCTTCTCACCGATTTAGCAGCTAGCATCGGCATCGCCTATAATATCTAATACTTAACTAATAATAGGGACGTAATATGTGTATTGTTTGTTTTAAGTTTTAACCATTATGTGGTTACTACAAGTGTGTATTGGTGTTATTGTTTTACAATTATTCAAAAAAAAATTATGTGCATCTATTAATTAAGATCACTTGAACCAGTGTTAAAACGTTCAAATCTCTATGTTAAAAGAAATGTCGTCGAACTGAATGCTAACAAAATGACTTAAATCACGCGTATAAATAATACATAGATCTATTATTATCGATAATGTAAATAATAGAATATTTTATGATATCTTACTTACCTATTATATTCCAATGTATAACATGTAACATGATTACAGAGTACTTACCTATTGATTTATTAAGTCGATTGAATCCAACAAGTTATAAATATGGATGACTTAATGTACATATTATTATACAATCAAAACTTATATTATTAATATTAGCACTCAAAGGTATCAGCATACAAAATAAAATTTAAATTTCTTCTGAAAACATAAATATTGAAGCTACATTACCGATTTCTATACATATATTTCTATATATGTGAAATGATTGTTAGGTTATAGGTTAGTAACAATAATGTATATTTTTATATACATGCTAATTGACAATCAAAACAGTTTATACGTTTTAATAAATATTTACATGACTAAAAATAATTCGTTTAGGTACTGAGTGACCATATAACTATTTGGCAGATGCAATCAATCAGTAATCGTACAATAAATTAATGTTCGTTGTGCATATTTTTTTTTAAATTCAACTAGCAGAATGGCTAAGGCTAACTAAATACAATATATGATTATTTAAATATATTATCATTAATTGTTTTATTATTCTATGAGAAGATAATGAATGAAAGTATACTCTGAGTTCACAAATTATTTGTAATAAAATGTTTGTTAACCATATAGGTATTAATAGTATGATTTATATAAAAAGTTATTTAAAGTGCAATTGTGACCTAATATAATTAATTATTACTTATATTAATCCACAATACATATATTCTAATGTCTTTAAGTTTGAAACTTCTAAGATATCAGTTAGATTTTTTTTTAAATTTTTTCGTTAGGAGTTTTATATGGCCAATCATGGTACTTATTTAAGATTATGGCACGTTTCTATTGATACCTACCTAAATATTAACAGGTTTTAATTATTTTTACAAATGTTTGGCATAATATATATTTTGATTTAAACGCACAAAATGTAATGTATAATGTACATATTATGTGTGATACATGACAAAATAATATGTGACTGGTGATAACCAAGTCCACGTGAACAATACTATATAATTCATTTGTTAATCAAATAAACTACAAGGAAAAGAAAAAAACTTAAAAATGTATCATATCATTGGTATTTATATTGATTTTTGTGTCAATGCTGATGTTATGATAATTACTATACATATAGGGACATTTTTACACTTTACACTGCAAATGTAATTTAAAAATATTAAATGTGTATTGTGTGTAAACACTGTTAGATTTCTAAAGAATGTGCTGCGTAACAAAATAAAGTGTTTTTATTTTTTATAAATGTTTAATTTTTACTCGACCTATCCAAAATATAAACATGGTTAATGACTTGGCAGCGATATAATATAACAGGATTAATATTTATGATTGTATTTTAAATTTAAAGATAGTTGTAGAATGAATATTATCTTGGATGTAACATTATTATTTAACAACAACAACAAAAACAAAAACAAAACTATACCATAGTACCTATAATAATTATAATTATAATTTTGTATTTGATGCAAAGCTTCGAGAACAGTTATTATTCATTGTTATTAGTTTTGAATTTATTTACATTATTTTTTTCACAATACTATCTGAATTAATTGTTATGGTTTTGCTTGTTTTAGAAATATACTATTTTGTTTCTTTATTAAATTTGAGAAGTCTCGGGAATTTATATAGTTCGGGTATAAATCAGTAACCATAATAAATTACTACCAAATGATATTGTATTAATTATATTTTTATTTTTGTAAAAATGTTATTTAATAACAATTTATAGTTGCTTAATCTATATTTATATTAATTTTAAAATTTCTTATTTGATACTATATTCACTTGTCAGATACCAACTATATTGTAGTTTATGAATCAAAACTGCAGTATTAAATCAAATGATAACAGAAGTCTTACAAATATGCATGGTGTTAGTAAATATTATAGTGTAAAGTATAAATAAATATTAGCCAACAAAATATGGATAGGTAATTGTTTTGTATATTATTGTGCTTTCATAGAAGATAATATGCATTTTAAGACATTTTAATAGGTAATTAAATAAACAAGTAACAGTTATAGTAGGTAGTAAGTTAATGTAAACATGTTATTAGTTATATCCATTTTACCTTTATCATAACCTAATATGACTTCTATACCTGACGTAGGTACTGTGATTTGACCATATCATAAATACATATGATTTATATATTATGTAATATTTTATAAAGTTGATTTTCTTATTAAAATAAAATATGTAAAATAAAGAAAACATTGTGCTATTGTACTTTGAATTGTTTATGTTTTAAATTATTGATTCATTTTAACTCAAAAACTGTAATTTCATATATTAGATTTAAAATTTGGAATATATTTTTGTATTTTTATACAAAGATTAAAATTTTTATCTACTTTATTGCCTTGTTTTACAAAAATATTGTTAAAAATACATTCAATTTACAAATAATACAGTCATCATTTTAATTTTAAAAAAATTAACCTCAGGACAAGTATTTAATTTGCGTTAAACATTATAATTTATAATTATTGTATAGTAAATCAGTTTAATAATGATAAATTAATAATTTAAGCTGATATTGCCTATCCTAAACGCCTTAATTTTTGGTTGAGTTTTAAAATCATAGCAATATTTTTACAAACCAATGTAACTCACGACTTCTATTCTAACATCATTACTACGAATCAGTACGAACTTCGAAAAAGCAATATTACCGGCACTTTCATAATCCTATCAATATGGTAGGTATAAATCTGACGAAATATTTAATAAAATATTAGTTTCCTAAAATAACATGTTTCTTAAAGAAAATTAATTAATTGAAAAGTTTACTACTTCTAACGAATAATTGAATATATATTAAACATTGCAGTTCAATAAATAAAGTATATTATCTTATTTAAATACTTAATTGGTTCATTATAAAATATTAAACATACTTAAGGATAATATTTGAACTTACAAATTATTATAAATTTTTTTTATTTTTCTCTAATAGCATATAATCATGATCTTAGATTTGACATTCAACTTTTTTTTATGTTGGTTTGAATAATCTGTATTCATACATCAATTAATTCTGCTCAATAAATTAGTTTATTTTTGTAATAGTTAATGTTCAAGTAAATGATAAAAAATTGTACACGGTTTAATATATTAAATATTCAAATGAAATAATAAGTTTTGACTTTGAACTGATTTAGTTCAAAAATGTTCTATAAATAGATGTATAATAATTTATAGCGTTTGGTATGTAAATAGATATTACACATTGTTTTCTCATCACAATAATATTATACAAAATATTATTATTATTACTATTGAAATAAATTACACCATTGAAAGTTGTAACAATGTAAGTTTTAACAATTTTTTTTTTAAATCTGAAATGTTTATAGTAATATCTGCGTGTGTTTGTAATCCATTATTTTTCAAAGAAACCGAGCTTTCAATTTTAGAAAAATATCTACTAAATCAGTAACTACAATTAATAGTTCTTAGAATATATCTTATGTTAATTCTATCAAGTGTAAAATATATTGTAATTTAATTTTTCATTTAATATGATGTTGATTTTGAATGTGCTTTAATCGCATATAGGTGTTTAATTTTAACAGTAACAAATCAGAGCTTTATCAGAAAGAAATGTTTATGGATAATGAGTTATGACCCTACAATATATTATTAAGACATAAAATTAATAACGAAGTTAAAATAAAAACACCTTAACCTTTCGCTTATCTAAAATAACACTACTATAAAAAGTAGTGTAAAAATGTAGTTTTACTGTAGAACCAATATCTATGAATTATCGAACCAATAAAGTAAATGTTCATATCTTCAAGTGGATTAATAAAAAAAAAGTATTCTTAAATACGTCATACATAAACTGCAGTAATATTTTTTTGCTTCAAGAAGTATTATATTTTTAAAATAGAGCTTTGTGAGCTATACAATGCATTCTGTTGTTTTATATTAATTGTTTTTATATTCATTAACAGCCAGTTTACTAGCATTATCGATGAGTAACTTTACATATATAGGTAATCACATTATTTAAATAGAAATAAAATGAAGAAGTTTGTAAAATCGGTATAAAGTTAGATAATATTGTTGGTTTGAATATTATAATATAAATTCCTTTAAATCGAAAAATTATTTGTATTCAGTAGGTAGTGTTTCCAGACCTGCATGTTGCTAGAACTTTACATGGAATATGGTGGAATATAAAGCTAGTCATCTCTGATCGTTTGGGTCTTGTAGCATTCTAATTAAAAGGTGATAAACTGAAGCGAGAATGATGGCTTGTGCATCAGGATAGTTTTGAGATTTGGAATTGTGTTATTGTCGTATTTGTTTTATGTATTTTATTTTATTTTAACTTATTGTTCGAAAAAACTTTTTAGAATTTATCATTTCTAAAAATTATAATAACCTACCAATTTCTTATGGCATTAAAGATAGAAATGTAAAAATATTTTGATGCTTCATCTAAAACATTTTTATAGTTAACTCCTATGTAACTTTTTTTTATCTGAAATAATGACTAAAAATTTAAAATTGTTTAAACTTAAAAATAACAATACAAATTTGATAAATTCTATTTAATTTTTTACTTTCTTGATTTTTAATCAAGTAAGTATGGTAATTGAAATAAAAAAGTCTGAATTTTAAAAACTTCAAGAATTTGTGTTAAATAATAAAATAATAAAAATGTAACTCAGTAATAACGAGTAGGGAACTGCTAATACAAATGAAAAACAGTCATACCTTATTATAACTCTAAAAAATATTGTTTTCTCGTGTGTACTAATTTTCACATAGGTACTCTAAACTCAAAAGAGAAAAGTCATTATATTATATTTTATTGTTATTATTTAACAAATAGTATGACATAAGTATAATAGAGATAACGGAAATATTTTGAATATTATATAATATATATAATATATGGAAAAATAGTTATAATTTTTTTGTATAATATTAATATATATAAACTTATGTCACCCTCCCAAACATTATTTTCTTAAATATCATCATTATTTTGCAAATGAAGTTCGACATGTAAATGCACGAGTATTTCTTTTAAAATATGTCTACGGATTTATATTAAAACCAAAATACAATTTCCAATCACAATTTATTTTTGTATTATATTTAAAATGGCTATTCCTAAAATTAGGAAAATATTTATCATATTATAGTATAATATTAACACAATCAATGTTTATTTATTATCGTATTTTTAAAGAATTAATAAGATTTAATTTCACTATATAGGTTCTATACAAGTATAAATTCATACTCCATATTTAAAAATGATATAATACATTTTGATACCGCACGTTTTTGTGGTTCATTGGCACTATTATACACCTAATATTTTCACATGATAATATGAGTTCGTGTCCCATTTTTTTCTGTCGTTTAAACTATTTTTATAATAACTTATACTTTCTAAGTATTTTGTTTTTAAAAACTTATCATGTACATTACAGGTTTTCATAAAACAATACATACTTCATAGTTTAAAACAAATAGAGATCGTCGTTAAAAAAATAAAACATTAATATTATTTAACACTGTACTTAGAGCTGGTGTGTAACATAACAATACCAGGACTGTCTAATTTGATTACCGTTACACTTGAAGTGGCTTGGCTATTTAATTCGTACAAAACAAAACATAAATAAACTGACGCGCCTTATATAGGTATAATATAATATAAATTGTAATTGTGTAGTTTTTCATATTTTCTTTATTTACAGATATTACCTGTCTACTAAACTAACGTATACTAGTAGTTTTGTCAAGGAATTTCTTGGGAGACTTGCACGTGTGCTTGGTTTTTCACATTTGGTTGCATACTTACCGCACTTCACACCATTGTTATATATTTTTGTCAATGAAAATGTATTATATTTTCGAAAAAATCATATTATTCCGTGTGCGTGTTAGTATATAATATTATTATATAGTGCATATCATTAAGTCTTATTTGCGATACAATAATAAGTATATATATAATATTTTATTTGACGAGGCGCCCGACAACGTCAATACTTAGGTGCTGTCGAATGTCGAACTGGCGAAATGGTGGTTGTATCGAAATAAATTCGCGTATATAGGTACAATATTATATTAAAGACGCGTGTTATCATTTTGCGTATAAAGGTAGGTAGGTAGGTAGGAGGTATATAATATTATACCTAATGTTGTGCATCGAAAGTCCTCACATCATTGATATAATGATCGTTATAACACTGCAGCATACACAAAATATATTATATTATAATACCTACACGAGTACATATTATTAATATTATTATTATTATTATTGTTCACTATATAGTTGGTACCTATAGGTATATCTGTATATTATGTACATATTGTAGTTTCACTGACCGCATTGTGGCCGTATATTCGTCACGTAAACGTGTAATCACCTATGCAGTGTGCACGATATATATTTGGAGCTGTTTCTGATAATATAATATATACTCGTGTGTATAAGTGCAACTCTATATAAATCTTTTAGTGGTTTGTGATTGACGTGAACTATTACAATATCACAATAATACATTGTAATGGCGTTCATACACTAAGTATAGGTACACTTGTATAATAGAATAATATTATATAGGTAAGTACGTATTTTTAAAAATATATCACGCGTTGTGTTTGGTTGAAGTGTAAAAGATGTTCAACGGGAAAATCGAAATCCATCGGAACACTGCAAAAATGCACCGAGTTTTTCTCTTTTAAGTTTTTATATACAACATATAGGTACGTTTACTCATGTCATAATGACCGACACTCGATTGAAATGTAAAAATAATGTTTTTAGTTAAATAAATAATTACACTGTTGGGACCCACTGCAGGTGATATAGAAAGATTTTGTTTTTTAGAATGATTCAATTCGTACCAACTATTATAACTATAAGGTCATTTATATATTCACTCTCGTACATTTCTTATGTTATAAATACATATCTTGCATTGCCCATATGTCAGAGTTTTTTTGGCGGTGTTATTAGGTATATTACGAATATTAATATTAAATGAAAATGTTATACAAATACTATAGATTGTCTTTATCACGCCGGTTATTTATAACTGCCATTAATGACGTATTTTAGTGTGAGTAACCTATACATTAAAATTTAATTTATTTTTCATAGCACGCCGCAATGTCCCGCTCCAAATAGTAAACGCATACAACTTAATTTTATTAGCACCTAAGTCTAAATGAAATATATTATACTATATATCACAGTAACTAGGTAGGTATATAATATATTGTTTCCAATATAGATTTTAATTGAATAGTTTTCATACAATCACTTTCACCGAACAATTTAGTCAATTTTTCGGCTCGTGATATTTGGATAACGATTAAAAATTTTAAGTAATATATTAAAGATTACCATGACCTACTATTTTGATCTATACGGCTATTGGATATTAAACTACTGCGATAATTATTTAAATGTACAATTTTTGTTGATAATGTCACTATACCACTTTATTGATAATCCTATATTATGTAGGTAATTGTTAAAAAGTTCTACTTTGGAAATTTATATGTATTATAACCACCAATTACTAATTGTTTATATATTATTGATGTATTATAATATATAGGTACCAACTGTAGAACGAAAATTATATCAGCTAAAGTCGCTAAAAAATACTCCATTTTGATTATATTTCCTATACATTTATATGGATGTCTATTGGGTTTTCTCAGTGATTCTTTGATATCTAATATGTTTTAATTTCTTCTACTGTTCATCTCTAATTTTATAATTTCACAATTTTAATATCTACATAATATATTTTCAAAAATTTACCTAACTTAAGTTTTCATTAACGTATTTGAATACAATAAATTATTACCTATAATTGATCATAAAATGCGTATTTCTTCAGCCTAGATTATAAAATAGTATTAATGAATATATATCACTTATAAATATGAGTGTAAGATGATAATATATTATAGCAATATAGTTTACTATTGGTGTAATGGTGTGTGCATCAATAAATTCATAAAATAATAATGTAAATAAATAGATTATTAAAACCTGTGAGGTAAACCTGTTACCTGTAGAACTGTTACGGATGCCTATTTTATACAATGGTAGGCATAAAATATTTTGTTTTGAAATAAGATTTAATGTAGCGAGTGGATATTTAAAACTAATTTATGATTTAAGTATAAAACAACTAACAACAGTATTTTAAAATCAAACTATTTATTATATAGATACTTAAATAATTAATGCGGTGTGATTAATTTATTTATTTCATAGTGCAGAAAAATCTAACATACAAGACTGATTAAGTGGATTAAAACAATTATGCATAATCTATATCACAATGTTAATAATATTACATTTACCTACAGTTAGGTACTGACTTACAATAAGACAGGGTAATTTTTTTTCTCAACAAATTTCAATGAACATTTTACTTATCAGTATATAAGAAACCAATATTGATTCATGCTAATAAGTAGTTGCTAACAACTTATCTTAACAAATATTAATTATTATATATATGTAAATAGATTAGAATGTGTTAATAAATTATTCTTGTTCCAAGAATTTAATTTTTTAAATATATTATTGTATTGATTACAATAGCTCGATGTTGTGTACTTTTGCTTAATATTTTAATAGATACATATTAAAATAAAATGTGTGTGGTTGCTACAAATTTGTCAAATTTTATATTTTTTTATTTTTGTACTTTTATCTCCATATATAATATTTATAATATCATAGTCTAAAAACCTCGGAAAAAATACTAAAAACAAGAGTAGGTACTTACGATTATATTAACAATATATATTGTGATAGATTAATTTCTGAATTGAATCAATAAAAAGCAGCGTACATATATGCTCTATAGAAGTGTTTTAGTAAATTAGTATTTTTATTTAAATCAAATTTAAACAACTGCTCCAGTAAAAAATAATTTTAATAATTGACGTATAAAAATAGATTAAGATAAACATTGAGCCAACAAAATGTAGACGCTTTGGGAATATCAATCGAAAATTATATTACAACCAACTTAAATTTCGATGATATTATCGACAAGTTTTCAAAACAGAAAGTAATGAAATATTTGTGAATCATTTTTAATTTATTTTGAATTTTTCAAATTTAATTTGATGTAAGTATCAATAAATTCAGACATCTAATTTTTTTATTAAATAAAAATGTTTTTTTAATTCATTCATTTATTTATTCAGCCAAATTATTTATAATTAAATAATCAGTGGCGGATCCAGTTGATGTTATAAGAAATAAACTCTAAAACAATATTTATTTAGATTTTTTAAATTGAATTAAACAGATTTAAGAACAGTGATACGCATTAGGTTTGATCAGTTTTAATTTGGATATTTACATTACATTTACAATCAATGTACTTACCTATTTAATAATAATATGCGACAACCTCTTCGAGTGTGTTAAAAATAATTATTGAAACTTTACACATAATAATAATATATTTTGTATATTGTATAGATTCAATAGTTGTTGGTGGCTATGATATTTTTGTAACGTATATTTTGGTTTCGTTGTGTACCTATAATTTAATTTTTTTCCATCTTACTGTTATAATAATAAGTCGCAAAAAATAGTGAAACATTAATCACAAGAAAGTTGATGACGAGGAGGGGGAGTATTAAAAAGTGCAAATCATGCAATTGATTTGGTCTGCTCATTTCTGTGGCCGTTCGTTATAATCGTAGTGGACGTATACAGTGATATATACATAATATGTCCATCATCCATTTGATACCTAAGTATGAGCATATATGTATGAATATCATAAATCATAATAAGATATAGTTGTCCTTGGTATTAATATTATTTTCTACTGCACCGTTACAAATACTAATGTGAAATTTGAATCTGAAAGTTATTCGACCAGAAAATGAAATTTAGGGTTGGTTATTCGAACTTAGATTTCGATCTATTTGTCATTATTCCTTCAGCACTAGCAATGTTCATTTTGTTACAAATCTGTTTTATGCATTGTTAATAATTAATCAAATATACTATATTTTAGTGATGCGTTTTGATTTATATTCATTATTCAATTATTGGTATATTTTATAAACACTAAAAAATTTGATTTTCTGTATTTAGATTTAAGATTTTAATGTGATTATACAAAATTTTTTATTTGAGATGTCTGGAAATATTTTTATAATTGCGTAAAACATATCTACTTTTTAAATCAAGTAAAACCAAAATTAGTTTGCAATTAATACAATGATATCTATCTATTATTCACGAAAAAAATTTAAAAACCTATAGTTAATAATATTGTTATATAGTACCTACTCAGTACTCAGTTACAACGTTTAGGATCCGATTTCATAATCATTCCTGCCATCTTATTACATTACATTAACTATTAAAGATTTTTCGATTGTAGCTTTTTGATTTAAATACATTTAAATCCGAAATGCATGATATCACAGGATACTAACTTCACCCTACACACTCCACTAACCAATGTACACTAATCCTAAATTATTATCGTAATACATTATATACCAGATGGTTGTTTATGAATTTTATTGAATTTCTTTACCATAATGAGGGTCAAAATAATTGAATGCCTATTATAGTATTGGTACACGAGAGCATATTTGCACGTGAATTTCAATAAATACACATTTACAATTTACCTTTCTATTTAACCAATATATATATAATCTATAGTAAACAAAATAACCATGAAAACCTGGTCATATACATCACGCGTGACTTAAATAATAGGTGAATATCGGTCCGTATTTTGAAGAAAGGGTAGCTATACTTATACTTCTATTTTTTTTGATCTTACAATATTTTCATCATTGAAGAACAAATTTGAAATTTTTTCAAAAACAAGGCCTTGAAAATATTTTAGAGTGTTCATTATGTTATTATGTCCCCCCCCCTACTGACCGAACTTAACTGTGCGGTCAAAAATTATTGAAAATTGTATATATAACAATAGTAAAAAATAGCAATCGAAACAAAATTCAATAAATTAAATTCCAAGTAAATTAATATGTATTAAGCTTATTATGTTTTGAGTATAGATTAATGCAATTCCGTCCGTCTAGACATATTATTATTTACCTACCTGCACGGCTGCTCGACAGCTAACGAATTTTTAACGATCTAAGAAATCTATTTATTTATGAGTATCGTTAGTCGTGTAGATACATTAAGGTTTATATTCCTCATATTTAATGTGAATATAAGTATGATATAAAGATACGATTATTTTTGAATTAATAGAAACTAAGAATCTGCTGTAAAGGTAAAACAATATAATATGGCTAAAATGTTAAATTCCACATTAACCATTATTGCCACATATAATTGTCGTATTGATATATATATTTTGTGTAATATTTTAAATACGATCAATATTTCTTAAATTGTTCTTCAATCTGTTAAACTGTTATGAGTTTATGAAATTTAATATTTACGTCATTATTCACCGATAATATAATAAACATTTGAACATAATATATTAATATATATTATATAATACTTAATTACAAAAGGGAATTTATTTT
The DNA here is from genome assembly GCA_008086715.1 of Sitobion miscanthi. Classification (NCBI taxonomy): domain Eukaryota; kingdom Metazoa; phylum Arthropoda; class Insecta; order Hemiptera; family Aphididae; genus Sitobion; species Sitobion miscanthi. The sequence goes on along the minus strand of CM017797.1, from coordinate 68,843,716 downwards.
GAATTGAATGATTTTACTTAATTATATTATAGATGAATGTTCTCAAACTGCATTATATATATACAAAGGTTAGATAGTAGACATTAGATACATAAAATATGATAAAATCATTGTAATTACTATGGTCTTTCCACGTTCATTCGTTATTATTTCCAATTTTTATTTAAAAAAAATTAACAAACATAATACTATCACCACCCACTTCAATTGCAGTTATGCTTATCATAATATTCTAATGATATTTGTTTTATAGAATATTTGACACAAAAATATTACGCTTTAGATTGGTCGAACAATAGATATTATATAATGATAATATCCACACTGAACTACTAAAGTAAATATGATATTAATATAGGTACTCAGCTGTTCGACCATTAGTCCAATAATTAATGATGTTTACCACAAAACATTGTCATAGGTACATCCATTTCATGTAAGATAACTCAAACTAAATTTAAGAGTTAATTATATGTACGCGTAGTGTAAATACATATATAATATGTCAACATCACTAACAAAATATCAAATTTGCATAAAACTAAATAAAATAAAAAAACCTACTTGAAAGTCAAAATATCTATAACATGTTAGCTCAAAGTATTTTGGGTTTTCTGTTGTAGTAGATATCAGTGTAAAGTTTTAACTGTTAATAGTATAGAAGAAGGGACATTTCAAAAACTTCGTTACTTATACGACGCTTCGAAACGCTTACTAAGTTTTGTCGAGTCTTTTAAATCGCTGCTCAAAAATATTTTGAATACCAAGTGGTACCTACTACTTACTATATTAAAAGTTAAAACGTAGTTCAAATTTTAACCCGAAATCTCACTAAAATTGCTCCTATAGCACGCCTTTCACTTCACCGTTTTGTTATAAGCTATCACACGCATATGTATATATATATATTGTGACCAATGCTTCTCTCCCTTCCAATTTTATTTTAAAAATGGCTTTATGCAAATTTATTTTTGACCTAAATTTGACATTTCGTCCAATTATCTCTTTCTTAACATCCGTTACTATTATATACAATAAAAATGCAAAATAAGTTAGTACACTTAAATAATCAATCGGTTGTGTACCTATATACTCTATAGTCTATACCCATACATTATTATAATTTGCTTAGCAAAACATTATTAATACCATTAAACATATCCCGTCTGATACCTAGCTAGAAATAGTAATTGGAATAATTATTATCGATGACAGTGTTTCTGTGCACGTTGATATTGAGCGCGTGAGATCTACTAGTCGTCATAATTTCACATAATGTCATACATTATCGTCGATATAAATTATTACTACAATATTATCATTCTGATACATCTTCCATCTGTGCAATAAAGTGTCAGTTATATCATATCCATATATAGTTTTGCCCGCTTATTTAAAATAAACATTATATTATATAATATCGTTTTGATTAAAGCACATCGTCAGAGCTTGTGTGTTGAAACTGTTAGACTAAAACCAATGGGTGTTAAATTTTAAAATTCGTTTGGATGAAACCGATTTTAAGCGTAATAACTAATAAAGTAATAACCAATTACCTTGAAATTTGGTTAATGGTTATATTATATTATAATAAGAGCACTAAAATAAAACATGTTTAACTTCAATAATGCATATTTCAGTCCATGTAGAACATATTATATGGGTATATCAACCATAAATGGTAATTTGTATTTATTATTGTTGCATAAAAATATAGCTAATGAATTCGTGGATTTTTTAAATTTCTTTATTTAGGATTATATATATAATATCGCCTTTAATGTGGTTTAATATAGGGATGTATTTATAATTGTGATTATTATGTTTATAAACTGTAGTTGAATATGAATTGTATTATATTTCAACTCTTTCGTTATTTGTGTTTATTCCTATTTGTATTTTATTTTTTTTTGAAAAGATAATTTTTAGTATAGATACTTAAATACATAATACTATAATAGTACCAACATTTTGATAAAATAATCACTAATAGTTATCGATAGATATTACAATAGTTTAATTATTGATAATGTATAATCATCACATTAATGAAAATAGCATAATTTTATATTAATATATTATGCATTGGTCCTAACGTTTATAGTATAGTCATTAAACCATACTAATTTCAAAATTTAAAACCTAGTCCCTGGTATATATATATATATAAAAATATATAAAAATTTAAGTCTCTTAAGTTAGGTATGTCTAAAAATTTGGTTTTTGTAAAAACATTTTTAACTAATTTTAATACCCATTATTATTATTGGAATAAAAATAAATATATTATACATATATCATAGTGAATGTGTATTATATTTCATTAGGTAGGTACATCATAAATCGCAACTAATATAATCGTTAGATTCAAACAACAGTTCTGTTTGTATTGATTTAATATTGTTTAACCTAATAATATGGTCTATAATACCTATGTCGTACCTAATATACATTTCACAAATCAAATAACTATAATCTATACCTAATGATAATATGACCTATTATGCGTCCTACATAAAATAAATTTGTTGCATATAATAATTTATTATTTGAAATGCATTTATTTATTGATTACTGTTTCTGTACTGGTATTTGTAAGTACCATGGTATCAGCGCCGTATTTTTCATGTTGGTACCCTGAGTCACTTATGAAACGCCACCCCGCTTTTAGGGTGTTGGTGTAGGGTTGCCAAATTTGATTTTACTTAAGCCAGGACAAACGTTTTTAATTATTTTTTTTATTATTATTTATTTTTTTTAAATCTTACCACTTTTTCACGTTCAACCGACAATTTGGACATTCTATTTTTCGTAACTAAAATACCACATACATACATGCTATAAAATATTGTATACAGTGGTCAGCACTCTACGTCTCTAAAACATACGTTTATAAAATAAAATCTAACTAATTTAATTCGAAAAATGTAATTTCTATAGTTCATGCACTGCTTACAATTACAACGATAATTATAACACTTAATTTCTAAATTCCTACCTACAACCTACTAATCAACAATACTATAAACATACTAAAAATTATTTAAATTACATTATAATGTAATATATTTAAACCCAAAAAAAGCTCATACAAATTTACGACCCTTTAAGTTCCACCTAGGTGATCAACACTGAGCAATTTTCCACAGACCTGTTTGGTTATATTACATCCTTCTTGAACTGTTGAAACTTTTTATAGTACATAATTTTTACTGAATTTTTGAAGGAAAAAAATGTGATTTAAATTTTAGACATTTACTCGTTAACTCGTTATACATATTTTTCTATGAGTTATTTTGTTTGTAAATAATATATCACCCAAAAATCATAATACAGTATTCATACTATCTTTTAAGTACAATAATATTGTATATTTATAATTTATATTGCCATGTTTCATAAGGTGCTACTTATCAAATATACGTATATTATGCATGTTATTCGTTGGCAAAATTTAAATTAATCTGTGTACCTTTGTATTATATTTTACGTTGGTAGGTACCTACTAGTAAAGATAATAAAGGTACCTTTTAAATGTTGAGACTGAGAAAATGAAACACAATATGTTTTATAATGATCGGAACGGGCGTTGACTCAGTGTTGGGAAAAAAACTGACAAAACTGAATGATTGATCGATGATTAAAGATATTACTTATAAGGATTAAAGTATCTATAATTTAAAATTCACGAATTCCATTAAATGTATTAATTGAATCATTCTCTGATTCAAACCTAGATGTGGTTCAAATGTTTAATATAATATAATAATATCAATAGTCAAAATAGGTGGATACAATTTTTTAATTAATACTAATAATGCTAAACAAAAATGTTACTAACTTTAGAATTACACATATGCTTTTAAAACCAAATATTATTTTTGAAAAATTGCATAGAAAAGATTTTTAATTAAATTCAACATTGCTACTTATGGACGTACTAACTTACTTATATTTAATTCGTTATTATAAAATATAATATTATGTGTTATTGTACACTAGGGTGGTCCTTAAAAATAAAGACCAACATTTTAACTGCGCCACCATAAAATTTGAAACTAAACTATAAAAAAATAATATTTGTGCAATTTGGTAACGATAGTATAACCCTAAGACGTACCTCAAGAGGGTTGAAATTTCTTTTGAGAGGGCGTATTTTTGTTTTTTTCATATACCTCAAAAATTATTGTAATTAATAAAAAAATTGTACATTACATTTTTTTTAGACAATGAATTTATTTTAAAAATACATATATAGGAGAACAGTTTTATAACTTAAGTAGTATAATATTTAAATAAGAACTTATAATCTAAAATTTTAAATTGTATTCACTGTAGTACATCAAGTACATTTAACACCAAAAATATAATACATAGTGTTAGAAAAGTGTCTAGGTACAAATGTGCTACTGTGTACTATAATAATAAGGTAACTAAAAAATGCATCTTGATTGTTATTTTATTATTTTAAAAACAGTAGACATTAAGTTTAACAGTCATATGACATCCTCATTCACGTTAAATTTTTACAGACATTTAAACAGTTTAGTATTTAATAAATATAATTAGGTACCTATAGTACTTAGGTAAATACATAGTATACATACAAGTTTTTGTTTAATTCTTAACCGGAAGTTATTTTGTATTATCGATTATTATACAAATTAATTACTGTATTACCTGTTTTTTTTCATACGGCGTACATATGTATTATTTGTGCGCATAACTGATATAATATTATAAGTACTTGTAGTACTTGAGTCGAACCGTGGTCTAGACGAGTTTTTTTAATTAATAGGCACCTATCTACTTAAAGATTTTATTACCTACAATTTTATTACAATTTCGCAGTGAATTAGGTATATATATTAGGTATATATACGAGTATCTCGGGGCACCTTTGAATTTTGAATTTCTACTGCATATTTTAAACAGAAAAAAATGTACATCGACAAATTGATGTGCAGAGCAATAATAATATAATATTATGGTTTTGATTTCTTATTTTAGATTCTGAGCGAAGCGATGAATGTATTGATTTTACAATAATGTGTGTTTTTTTTTATTATTAATTTTTTTTTGTGTCTGTCATCACCTTTTAGGACAGTAAAAGAGCTTGAATTTTCTTCAACAATAACTTTTCTGATAGGAAAGTGAATCTAGTTGGTACTTTGAGGGGTCAAATGTCAAAATTTTCCAGTAGTTTTCAAAAGCGACATGAAAAACAAAAGAAAAATTAAGGAAAAACGGGAATTTTTACGTAAAATCTGTTTTCAAGAAAATCGATTTTGGTTTTTGGTGTAACTCTAAAACAAATGAACGTATATACATGAAATTTTCTCTGGTTGTTTATATTTGCATTTTCTATACACGATACAATTTTCAAAATATTTTGATTTTTTTTGAACTGTTTAGGAACATTTACAGTTTCCAATTTTATTAGTATTTTAGATTCTGAGTGTAACGATAAATGTATTGATTTTACAATATACTGTGTTTTTTATTTTTTTATTTTTTTTTTTGTGTCTGTGTACACGATAAGTAGTCGAAATAATGCTTCGATTTTCAACTTCAGTATCTTTTTCGATTGGAAAGTGAATATCGTTGGTGCATTGGGAGGTCAAATTAAAATTCCTAGTAATTTTCAAAAGCGCCAAGAAAAACAAAAGAAAAATTAAGGAAAAACTGGACTTTTTACGCAAAATCGATTTTTCACAAAATTGAATTTGGTTTTTGTTGTAACTTTAAAACAAATGACCGTAGATACATGAAATTTTCACTGGTTGTTTATATTTTCATTTTCTATACACGATAAAATTTTGAAAATAATTTGACTCTTTTTAAGCTGATTACGGACATTGTCAGTTTTCAATTTTTTTAGTTTTTTTTCTATAAATATCAATTAAATTTTATTTGTTGGGAAAAAAAGCGTGAACATTTAATACAAGGCTCCTGATATATTTTTACAATAGCAGTTGAAAAATATTAAAATACATAGGCACAATTTTTTTTATAAGCATTTAAAGTTCAAATTTCGACAAAATTTATAAAATTTATAATTTAATAATTATTTTGTAGTTAAAAATTTATACAATGTTCAACTTTATAGCTAAGGATTGAAAATTGAAAACAAGGCTCCACGTAAATAGGTTATATATAAATTACTTTATGCACAATAATATCATCAAATATACTTAGTAACATCATAGTCTGACTGACCGTTTTCGCTCAGAATCGTTTTTCTTATACAATGATATTATATCATTGAATTCAAATTTAACACCATCCATTACAGTGACCCACTTTTTACCTACTTTACAGCAGAGTGACATCCACTTACCCACCTTTTTTTTATTGTAATCATTTTAGAACTGTTAAAAAGTTTTTATTTCAAAATTTCAAAAATCACGCGCTTACACAATAACAAACAACAACGGTGCCGACACTTGAAATTGAAAATTTGACATATTATTTTGGATTTTTGTTCTCGGTCGTGCAGTATATAACATTATTTTGGGAGAGAAAAAAGACCGCGAAAGACTGCGCACAAATCGGGGATGGTAGAATAGTGATGTCCTGGGGGGGGGGGGGGGCAGGATCGTGGTTGATGATAACATTGTTCATTTTGAAAATGATAATAATTCGCACAAATTATATAGACATCATCACGCGATGACGATAATTGGTAAGAATAATGTCAGGTATATATTATAATATAATATGATAGTCGATAGGTAGGTAAGCGTAACACGGAACACCCATACAATATTCTACACGAGTACAACACGAGTGTACGCGCGCGCACCTGCACCCCGCTGCGGCGTTCGTTGATGCGTCGAGAGCGCGCGCTTGTGGGTGCGTCTTGGGGTGGGGATGCGGCGTTCGGGACGGGGGGAAGGATGACGGGCCACCGCTACCGGCGCTCGGGAGCGCTCCCGTCGTCACAACGCGTTTGGCCGTGTGCAGGACGAGGAGGACGCAGCCGGGGCGCGCTCGATATCGTATTATTATTATATCGCATTTTGTATAAAATACGTACGACGACGACGGTTTTTCACACACACGCGCGCGCGCCACAAAGCGTTTATATAGATCCTTTGCGCGACCGGTCGCACCCTCAGTCGTCCCTTGTACGCGGCTTGGCACATAGGTTTACCCACACACCGCACCCGAACTTTGGCATTTTCGAGAGACTTGGAGAGACCGAGAGAGATAGAGAGCGAGCGAGTGACGGACATCACACGGCGCATCACGATAATCTCTCCCTGACCGACGGCGTTCCGGCGTAGAAGACCGATAACATTGTACGTGGTCACGTCAACTCGTTATGACCGACAAACAAATGGTGAAAGACGCGGAAAAACAGGCGCCCACGCCTCAAAACCAGGTAAGACGAAAGATCGATTTTCCGTCGTTATTAGTATTGTTATTATTGTTACGCATTGCTCGCCAATCGCGGAGAGCAACCCTCTGCTCCCCTTATCGCGTCTCCCCGCGCCATGTTATGTCGTCATAATATTTGCATCGCGCGCTTTCCACCCGGCGGCGGCTTTTCACGATCAATCGTCTCGGAAAAACTATTTGCGAGCCTATAGAGACCTAAGTCTTTTTATATTTTCTCAACTACCGCATAAGAATCATTACGCGATTCATATCGTTGAGCGGTCTGTTTCTAGTTTTTAATTCGTACATTGCATCTTTACAAAATCTTTAATAGGTACCCACATACCTTATCTGGGAAAATATTTATTTTTTTTCAATTTTCCCGATCGCGTATCCCTACCAATAGTCATATAACGCGTTAGTATATAAACTATTGATTTTCCGTTACTCTTTGTAAGAAAATACTAGAAAAATGTCTTTATTGGACATAAATATTGTAATGCCTAATTAGTAATTATATTATGTTTTATGTATATTTATGTCTATATTGATTTTTACTACATTCTACTTATTAGATAATTGATTTGATTTTTTTTATTGAAAAAGGAATTAATTTTTTTTTTTCGTAGATGTTGAGTTAAACGGTATTAAATGTCTATTATCTAATAATTATAATAAGTTACTTAAACATATTGAAAAACTTGACGAGAAAAGGTTTTATTATGTAATCGCAAATAAACATGCATAATATGGCATAGTATTAATTCCGAATAAAAAACTGTAATGATTTATTATGTACATATAAGTAGCATTAGGTACCTATTACATATTATAGTCAAAAAATATTATAACTAAATGTTTGCATATTGTATAAGTCAACGAAATGTTTGTACCTATTTAATGTGAAACTAAATACACGTATATTATATTGTTGTATTGACATGCATTTATGATTAAAAGTGAAACATATTATGTATCTTGAATGAATGAAAGACATAACATATGTGTAGGATATATGATACATAAAAAGGCCTGTATATAAAACACTGCATTTGAATATTTTTTCATAGTTAATAATAAACTGTTATTAGTATAGCCTATAAGTAAACATATGAATCGTGTAATGCATATCAGTGCATTTAGATTCTATACACACGCTATTAACTGTTTTATGAACAGTGTTTTTTTTTTTTAATAAGATTCTTGACGTTTAGCTGATACAGTCTAGTGTAGACGAGTGAATTAATTTTAAGGTCAATTCAATAACCATCAAAAGTCGACTTGTCGGATAGTATTATATTGTCTTGTATATCAGAAATATTGGTAAATTGAGAGTAATGAATATATTTACTGGGACGTGATAATTATGAGGTCACATATTATGTGCGCGGATGAATATTCAACGAAAATATTTAAACTTTAAATCTTTGAACCCGATTGGGTGTTAATAATCAAAAATGATTTGGCATCAAGATAATTCGATATAGCAACAATGTTTTGAATTCATGATTATTTTATGTAATTATTTGTTGACAACGGTCATTCATCTTTTAAATTCATACTATTTGAACATGTGAGTAATGACAAATTAATTTACGTGTTTGGCGCTTCTATAATTAATTATTATATTACATAATATTATCATCGTAATATATAGATTATTAATTATTATTTTATAGCTAATATAGATAGAATTATAAAGTTAAACGACAAATTATGTAATATTAGGATTATAGGTATGCTAATCATTTATAAAATATATTCCAATAATTTAATTTTTAGATAGGTCCAAGAAAAAAGTACGTTTAACATTTTGTCATCCAGTTTAATACATTTTGATTTTTGAATTGTTTATCTAATCGGTTAACTTTTAATCATAACCGAATTTATTTTTATTGGGGAAAAAATGTTATACGTAGGTATAGTATCGTAGTTTTGAAAGGGTTTTTTCTTAATTTCATAGTTTTATTAAATTTTTATATATTGATATTTAAGTGCAATTTACTCATATTTCGTAACATTTTTTCTTAAGTATTCATTATTGGTTACCTATTTTTTTTATTAAGTACTATATATTATGTACCAGAGCTACAAAGAAAAACATACTATAAAAACAATTTTTCTGACGCTATAAACCAATTATTTTATAGATAATATATTTCCCATAAACACTCATTTTAGTAAGCATTATTATAAAAAAGTGGATTTAATTGAAATGTCAGAATAAATGTATTCATAAAATAAGTTATTCAATCTTTATGCGGAAATGAATTTTTTAAATAAAACCATTATTATTACTTTTTTAAACAAAATAATATTATGTAATTCACTTAATAAGTGATATGAAATTAAAATTTAATTTAAGTTAATCAGACATGAATAATTATTACTTATGTATGCAACACACGCTGGCATAATAATATTCTATGAGACAATTTTGATTTGAGGAAAAAAATGTATATTATGAACTTGGTATTGTCGCATTAAAGTATCAAATAAACGGTATTCATTACAGTATATAACTTTGAAATGTTGATGCAATAAATTACTTAATGCACACCTTCATAACCTTGAGCAAAATTTGTCGCGAATTATGCATATCAAAATGTATATGTGGTGCAAATTTTACATAATATAGTATAATATATATTATATTTTGGCGCAAAGTACCTATAAACTCTCAATATTTCTCTCCACTAGATCTTTACTCTTCCTGACCGATCCACTGGTATCTACTTTGAATCGCTCCCCACCCCTTAAACATGATAAAATCGTATGTACACCGCTGTAAGATATAAACGATGAACATTTGCGTTATGGGTATGTATTATAATATCAATTGTAAATCGTAATATAATAAATCGGAGCCAGCAATTTATTATAATCAACTATTTAATGGCCATTATTTCTAATTGCATCGGACATTCGGACTTATTTAAAAATCATTGATTGTATGAGCCGCACGTACCTACTAATAAGTAATAAACGATAATCGATAACTTGCTATGGTAACGTATAATATTACGACGAATTGCGTCAAAAATAAAAACAATTAACAATAATATTGTCCAGCAACAAAATATTTTTTTATAATATATGTATTTCGGACGTGTGTCACGTTGTATTCTCGAAGCTAGTTCCAGTAGTGTTATACACCGGAAGTAATTATCCAAAACGGTTTATGATGTGCTCTCTGACTACGATATTAGACCTACAAAATATTTTATTGTGTTTGAGAGATACATATCCGTTTGCATCTGCATATACGGTCTTGTGCATTTTTTTCGTTTCAAAACGAGTTTATGATTTCCGTGCGGGCCGTGCGCGTTTATAAATAATATTGAAATAAAAAATCTAAACGGTTGTATATTATTATCAGTATATGCACTCGAGCTTATACTCACGAAAATTTAATTCTAACCGCCTCCGTCGAAATGAACGCGGTATATTAAAATATAGGAGGTTTACTCTGGAGTTGTGTAATAGGGCGTCAAGGAGACAAAGGTGAAAAAAATGGCTGTTTTGACTTTAGGTTGGGCAGTTCATTAGAATCGGGTTCGTGAGTTGAAACCATTGCGTACATTTTATTAATTACTACTCGTACACGTATCACAACTTACTGCAGTGCAGTCCACCGGATATGCGTATTTTACATTGTGTATAACCACAGTGCGTGGCTAGGTACCTACCTGTAATATGTCTCGCGTTTCCGCGTTGGTGCCTACAGAAAAACAAAAGCACATATTATTTTATAACAAACGCATAGGCACAACTCTATTATACGGAGTTCGCGTAGATTTATTATAACTGCGATAATATTATGTAAATTGTAATTTCATTAATATAATAATATACTGTTTTCGTCGAGATGCCGCGTCAAAAAATTGGAAACATTATACTAAAATGATGGTTCATTTTATTTTCAAGCTTACAGTTTTCGTGACATTTACATTATACGGGCAAAAATAGATCATTAGACATTTTATTTTTTTGGTGTAATACATAAACATAATATGACAGTCAAAAGGCACTAGGTATTGATTTGAATATAAAATCTAAATTAGATACTATACTGTCGAGTAGTAAGACTAAGTTTGTCAAAAATGTCATACAGATATTTTAATATTATTAATTATTCTCTAGTGTAGTGCAATATCGTATAGACAATATAGAACTATAATACCTCTGGATGACCAAAAGTATTCTGTATATTTATCTCTCATATCGAAACATTTTTTTGGTAGCGCAGGTACCTACTATTTCTTATAATTGGTTGTATATTTTGAAAAACTGATCATCAGCAAATCGATTGTCTGGGTCAAAATCACGGTCATGACACAATACTTTGAGCTGCATGCTGTTGCATACAGGTGGCCAAAATAATTAACAGAATCTGGCCGTAATTGCATTGTTGTTTGAAATATTCTCCATCTATATCCGACAGGATACCAAACGCATTTCAAACCACAAGTCGCGCTCATTATAGACAGTAATTAAATATTGTGTTGTATTATGTTTTAATTATTATTATTAGATATTGTGATAAAAAATTTGATGTCAAACTTAAAATCATATTGCATGGCATTATGGTGTGTTTTTCAAGTGTCACATGTCTTATTAAAACGTGGCCTGAAGAGCACGTGTTAACACGTTATTTGTTAATAGCGCGTTCCTACCTTTACTTTTTACTTTTTATTACGTACTATATATACTATTAATTTTTATGACAATATTTTCATTGGTTTGAGTATTATTTTTCGTATCGTATATATTTTGCCAACTTTTCAATTTATCAGCTAAACATAATATAAAAATATCTTCAATTATAAACGTTCTACAATTTTGTATTAATAATTGGTGTAATTTTGCGAAAATATATCAGTGTAGTGTAGCTGCAGTACACTCACATGATTATAGGTAGCTATAATGTTTCATATTATCGATTAGTTTCATTTTTACATCCGAATTAATGATCATTATAAAATTAATGCATATATGAACCAGTTAATTGCAAATATTAAAACGATAATAAAGTAATAATATTATTAATATTTCACCCCCTATTAAATATATTACTTAAAGTCTGTACTAGCTGGTACTTTCATTTAATTTTACGCCATTTCTGACAGAAACTTTCTATGCAGTGTGCTTAAAAGTCATCTCATATAATATATAAATAAAAAGGTAAAAATAAAATGTACTTACAACATAATTTTATCTTCCTGTATGCAGGTATATTATTTTTTCCACGTAGGTACATATTCGATATACCAAGTAGTTTTCAATCAATATTTGTAATGTGTATTTATATTATGTGCATATATTATATTATTTTAACTTGCAAGCGCGTGACCTATGTGCAATAAAATGAAAAGACCATTTTTAATGGGTTCAATAATATCGTCCATCAAGACTTATGATTATTTTTTAAATTTAACTTTATAATATGTTGCTAACGGGGTATAAGAATAACCGCAGGAATACAACCAGGTTTCACAATCGTATTGCACACCGTGGTCCATGGTATAACATTTACTATACCATCATGTTATTATACTATCGGCATTCGAACGCGTTCGTGACATTTTCCGTCGTTCAAAATATACGAACCGTTATTTCCCATTAACACTATCTGTCCGTTTATGTATTTCAAACGATGAAATATGTGAACATTTAGCGGTCACTTGTAATGTGATAAGATCGAATAATAATCGCTGTCGGTTAAATCGTAAGTTTAGAGAGTAAGAGTGCGCGAAGGTTAAAGTTTATCGAACTCTGTACATTTATTTTGACGGACATAATATATTATTATTATTAATAATAATTTCTGCACAAGATTAGATAATGAAATAACCCGTCCTGTATCGCGCGGCCAAGGCGGTTTCCAACTCTGTTTCTACCTCCATCCGCAACCATAGTAGCTATAGTTATCATCCGTAGTTTTGCAAAATGTTCTTTTTGTAACAATTTTACGTCAAATTATATCGTACCAATAATCGTACACGGCTCGTGTGACCGTGCAGCGCGCATCGCATAATAATAGTAATGCCTGCAGTTATGTGCAGCTTTGGGAGCCTCCGAGTTACGTGTAGTTATTAGACATATTATTATTATTATTATTATATACAAATTAAACGTCGTGCGTCTAGTATATAATATTATAGTTTCATACTAATTATGGTGAAACCGATTTTCACCTATACAATAGGCACATCAATATTTTCTCGACAGTCGACCGACTTTTTTCGCCGCAAACGACGGTTGTACGCGCGCGTTAAGCCCGTATCGTAAAATATAAGTAATATAATATTTATTAAAATATATAGGTCAAAATTATTAACGTCTTCTGTATCGTGGCGTCGGGTTCGGCATCAGAGTATAAAGTTTTTGAGACTGATTAACGCACATTTTATAACTATATACATACCTATATAAAGACGGTCGTAGCGTACTTAGTGTTCATTAAATTCGGACATCACGCACTCATTTATATGGGCAATCGTTGTACAACGTTTGTGGTCATTTATTAGTATTCGGACCGGGAACACGAAAATGTTAAAAGACGCGTATATCGTACGTGTTATCGAATGTTTGGCTTAAAATGTTAACATCAGGTATATACCTGACCATATTTTGAAGACCGCACGGGTCTCCTCCGTATCAATAATTTTCAGCGGCCTTCTGAAATTTCATTTCTTTTTATCTTTCTTCATATTATTTTAAGACTTGTGTCGGTATTATATTATTTTGTATATTTGAGTTACCTCAATAAAATAGATATCATTATTATTGTTGTGTCACGGCGAAGGAATTTTTGTATCGTAGATATCTCTTGATGATTATAATGTATAGAAACACAGTTTTAATGCGTTTTCCTTGTTATATATTGTATATCTACCTATCTATATCTATCTATTTAATACCTACACTGTGGTTTCTTAACATACAAATAATAATTTCTTACTTAATAGTATTTTGTCCTTTTTCAAAAACAAATAAAACCGTAGTCAATACTAAATAAGAGATAAAAAAATAAGTTGTCTTAACCATTATTCTGAACATGGGAATTGACTGGGATAATTATTACCAGCCATCGATAAAAATCTACCGGTACAGTACGAGCAAGAAAAATAATCTATAAGAATAAAATATTATATATTATATACCTACATTTTTTGTACTACTATCGCGTGTCAAATTAACATAATATAATTTAAACTTACTGTTCTACTATTAATACGTTACAAGTCACTTTATTATTTTCTATGACCTTAGAAAATTGTGTAACGTTCGTAATCGAAACTTAGGATTTGTACGTCCGCAGTCTTTAGAATCACTCGTATCCTTTGGAGATATTATATTTTTACTAGGTTTTATATGGATCAGTAATGATTAAGAACAATCTGGTAATGTCCCTCGACTTTATTCCTTCCCAGTCAATGTCCATCAGTGTGTCACAATACGCTGCAGAAGTGCTCCGCTGCACTTGACCGGTCATCGAACAGATTACGTATAATATACAGTTTGCCTTTTTTCCGATAGCAGGATGCGTCCATTTTATTCGTAATTTGCGTGTGTAATGACGTTATATTATTATTACTGCGAACAGATTAAAAAAAAAAGAAAGATTTATCGATATAAATCGGTTTACGAGTGTACACACACACACTCGTGCGCTTATTATTACGGTCGTCCGTCGGGCACGCGAGTCGTCGCGGTGATGGAAATCACTGGACCGAGGACGTTTCATCACAAAGCTCGACACGTCACAGGAGATCCACAAATCGTATAAACCGTTTTTAGGTTATTATATCGCGACCCGTGCTTATAATATACAAATTTGACGTACTATAGGTATGCACACAATATTATTATTATTATGTATGTGTACAATGGACGCAAAAGAGATCGCGGACGACCCAAACTACCGTTGCGTGAACACGCCGAGCACACAACCTTGACGGACACTGTACGATGATTTTACGTACATAATTTTTTCGTTGGCGTCACACATGCACTCAGACATCAAACACACACACACACACACACGTGTAGACGTACCTTGTGGCCTAACCTTGGACGCCGATATTATTGTGTGTAGGTACCTATAGGTATATTCGTAATATTATTATTATTCATATATGTGTGTGTATGGAATAAAATATGTCGCATGATATTGTAATATTATGGTCGTTACAATATTATACACTATACCGCTCCCCGTGTGCAATATTATTATTATTTACCCTTATCCGCGTCTGCCGGTGAGACTTCGGAGGGTCCGATCGAACCCCAAACCCAAAACACTGCAGCACCCCTATTTGACTGTAAATAATAAATGTGTGTGTGTGTGTGTGGAGTTACTACATCTTATGCTGAGGGTGAGCATATAGGTTTATTTTAGGGTGGCTCAGCACTTTTTATGATCTCGAATATACCAATACGGAAACGTACAAATATTACAATAGGTACAAAACTATAATAATATCATGTTACCGAAATATATCGAGCCATAATTTTTGTGAGTATTTATCGAGATGAAAATTAGACGGACGGTCTGGGCCTCTGTGAGAGCTTATCGGACACACCCGCTAGTCTACCACGAGTCTGTGCTCGAGAGTTGGGTTGCCACGATATTCAAAATTTCAAACAACGAAGTTAATATTGACATACAAACTCGTATAAGTATAAAAGTGTTATTCTCGACGAACCGAAATAATGTGTGCGAGCAATACGTTATTACGACATGGTATATGTACTTTATACGACAATAATTGTTTTCAATTCGCCGGTCCTCCACGGGACAAACGATTAGATTAGTTAATATTATAATATTATATTATATTATCGACTCTTGACATCCAAAATAATAATATACTTATATAAGCGGTACGTCCTATTACATATTGGTATACTGATTATTAATCGACAGTTAATATCGATCGTTTAATCCCCGTGTTGCAATAAGTACCTATATCGATTTGACAGTATGAATTATTTTCCAATAGTTCAAGTTTGTAACAATAATTATTATCAATGGATATATAATCGTTTTGTTGTTTTTTTATCGGATCTATATGCAAATACAGTTTAAAAATCTCCAAGCTTTTCGATACCAAAGCCCGATGTTACGTTGATAATTTAGTACACCATATATGTATAACGATAGTATTATATAATAGGTACTAAGTGTAAGAATAGACTCCGTTATAATAGGTACGTGTGCAATATTATTTATCCATTTTCAATATTATCTTTATGCGAGATTTCCGTTTTCGTCGTCCGCGTCGAACATTCGTCAAAACGTGACTTTTCCTGTCAATTTCGTGTAATTATATTATGTGTGTTGTATCATATTATAAAACACGATATTTGCCGTACATATTATTATTATCACTTCATTCAATCGATTAATTTTATAATTCAAGCCAATTGAGATATGAAATGCGTTTATAACGCGTACCTCGTAACTATATCTTATGTACGCGAGTAATAACTTTATAGACATACATAATATTATATATTAAAGTATTGTTTTTAATCCGTACTCAATGTGTGAAATGGTTTAACGACGTTCAATATTGTATTATGAACAATATAATATTATAGCGTTGTAAACGAATCGCAATGGCTTATACGATCTTTGTGCAACAAGTGTGCACGTTCTAAATTGTGTGTTTGCCGCGGTTTTTTATATTCCTATACGTCCGTCCTCACCAGTCATATTCTACTGAATATCCTGCGCATACAACACGCGCATACTGCACTACAATACCACTGATGCCGTCAGTGCGTGTATAATAATATCACAATACTATTATATTAACAGTTGTATTATAATTTATAGGTATATTGTGTGGGTGGCGTGATTCGGGTGTGTTGCATGTCGGGAGATGCGCTTGCGACAAAAAATGATTTTTAACTTTTTAAGGCGTGGCTAAAATACCTATTAATTTATGTACCTTTTAGGTACCGACAATTGCGCTTTATAACACAGAAACATTGAAAAATATTCAAACTCCGAACACGTGGTGCACTATACCGGTACCATTCCAGTGGTACCACTTCTATTGTTAACGATTTGAATATTTCATAAAACTAATCGTTTGTATACCTATGACAAAGATGGTTTTATTTATTGTTTTATCGGGTAATAAATTTAACATTAATGTGAGGAAAAAAAACTGTCACATTTTCCATACAACTACTCAATATTCAATATTATCAGCTTCTGGTTAGTTATTGTTAAAATATTAAAAACAATTCTGTTCAATGTTTCAATTCTTCTGCGTATTATGTTGTTACTTTTAAATTGTACGATATATAAATATATTCACACTAGTATTAAATTTGACAGAATTAAATGTGAACTTCTGAACTTCGATGTTTTGTGATTTCTAAGACTGAGACAACAAAATAATGATTGCGTGTGTTGCATACTCGCATAATTGTAATTTGTTTTCATTAATAATCAGTCGATAATCCAATTAAAGTCACATTTACGACTGTCTAATATCGTAGTACCAAACTCCAATTTATGGAAAAATAGACTTTCAATTCTTTTTAGACAATTTTCTCGAACGCCATGGTTGGATCGCACCAAACAAACAACGCAGATATTTTAAAACGACAATTTAAAAAATAAAATCCTCGATTTACCGCATCTACAATAATTTTATCAGAATTTATCTTATTATTGATTTTATAATATAATGTTTTAATGCTGCGTATGAAAATGCTGTTTTTTAGTTTAATACATATAATTAGTTCGTAGTTTGCTGGAGTGAAAATAATATTGCAACACGTTGACCGAGTCACGTCACAGGTTTTACCGCTTATACCAGTCGTGTACCTACCGCTATACCACATAATATATTACAAATTATAATAAATTATATACCTACACAATAACATTATACAGTAACGAAAACAAATCATAATAAGTTAAACGTGCTCTGGATATTCTACATTTAATGTTATTATCCGCCAAAGCCCTCGAAATGGCCACTTACTGATAACGGCGCATACGGTATAACACAATAATATCATGTTCGCGTATTTTATCTGCGGTACATGTTTATTGTCGAGCCCGTGGAAAATATTCGACGTTTAGGTTTTTCGTAACCTTATCAACCGTGAAAACATTCAGATGCAATTCCGTCGTATGAAAGTTTATGTGGTATAATAATATACTAATCAATTACTATAACTACCCATGTCTGTTATACATGACAAAACATGGCAAACGTACATATTTTTTTACGATAACATTGCACGTCGTATTCGTAGCATAGAACAACGGCGTCTTTCTCGATGTAATAAATCACTTTTTTTTATTTTATTCGTCAGAAATATTTTAAATTTCCGACCGGCGTTTGTCCGTTAATTTTTTTTTTATTTAATAAGTAATGTGCTTCCCCACTCAGATGAAAGTGTTCGACTGCAGCAGTTATTGAAATAATGTATTGGCTATAAACAGATCGCACAGAGTTAACCATAATAATTATACTAAATACAACCGTTTAGTAAATCGACTCGCTGCGCGGTTAGATATTAAAATCAATCTATAAAAAAGTTTCTGACACGCTTCAGCATAATACATTATTAAATTATATTTACTCTATGGGCGCAATGTGTTTCGTGTCGATCGGAAAACGTTTTACACGCCACGTGGACCTAATATACGTTTCAAATGAGTTCAACGAACAATTTTCCTCTTTCGCTTTTAAACCACAATAATTTAATATTTATAAATTATAATGATGCATTGGCAACTGGCAGACATCGTTGAAAATGCATCATCTGCTGCAGGTTAGGTGCCTGTAAGATATGTTATGAACGCCACCGTATATGCCCGTGATGTTCTGTTATATTTTATATTGTGTCCTTGGTTGTATCCGAAGACGACAATTTGTTGAAACCGTTCTCTGTGTAGCGGGTGATAATCAAATGTTGTTGATAGTTTATTATTAAAAAGAATACACGTTTGGATTTAAATAAGAATATTATACTTTATTAGTTTTAAACATGTAATTTATATTAAAAAGCACACTACTTAACTCGAATGAGTCGGGTTCTAGACTGAATTGCCGACAGGACCGATACAGTAGTCTTGTCGTGCAAAAGCAAAATATCTAAGATAAGACGCCTACACACAGGCGTTATTATACTCTGTTAAATGAGCGTCTCTATAGTCTATAATATAGTGGTGGGCATACAACACCCCCCGGGTTAGACGGAAGATCATTATCCTACTTTTAAACAATTATTTTGGGTAATGATTTTCCTTTTCTTATTTTAAGTTCTACTTGATTTTGTTCATTTTTTTCCGTCGAACTCGGTTGATTTACATTGATATTATTAATTTTCTTAAACTTAAATATTTTTCTTATTGTGATAATTGACAGAATAATTATTAGTAAGCAACATAGTATTATTAAACCAATAAAATAATAATTTATATAAATTGAAGATTGCTTATAATCTAAATTATCTTTTGGGATAGTGACTTCATTATCATCTTTATACTTTGAAAATACCATTTCTGGTGATACAAATTCTTTTATTGTGTTAGCATTATGTATATATTTAGTTAAATTTATAGTTGGTATAAAGTCTGATTTTAATTCTGAATAAATTGTTCTAAACGGAATCATGCGATAACCTCCTGAAATTGCGGAACATTGTTCGCTTAATGATAATATTCCTGATCCAATTAATACTTCTGTAATTGAATCTTTATTAGAACACGTTACAACTAAATTTTGCTTTGTCACCGTGAAAATCCACGAGTTTGATGACATAAGCTTATGAAAAATCCCATGTTTGAATGAAGTGTATTTTATTTTACAAAAATCTGCTAATTCTGTTATATCTGAATAAGAAATTAAATTTATTTCACATTCGTTTGAGGTCACTACCCTTTTGGCTAAAAGGTTTTTACAAATTTTAAAACGGTTTGTATCAGTACACAAACTAACATCGTTTTCGCTTAAGTTAATAAAATATTCCTGATCAATAGTTATGGCTATAAACTTAAACCTAGGTTGTATAAACATAAATTTCTTATTTTCTAAATATACTGGGTTTGGTAGAACATTATATAGTTTATACATGTTACTTAATACTAAAGGAATCGTATTGATAAATATAATTAAATCATTACTTTTAACGATTGTAGTTTGCATTATTCTATACAGTTCAGATATACCAGATACATCTAATTTTACAGGAATGTTTAAGTCAGGCGAAAGATTTAATTTGATTAATTTAATTTCATCTAATAATTGATTTGATGATATTACTAAAGGGTGTAATTTTCCATACATAGCAGAAACTGCTATTCTGCTAAGAGCGTCAGCATTTGTATTTTGGACTCCTGGTTTATAAATGATTGAATAATCGTATTCTTCTAGCAGAAGTCGCCACCTAGTAAGACGAGCTCCAGGATCTTTAACTCCAAACATCCATGATAGAGGTTTGTGGTCCGTTATAATGTTAAATTTTCGACCGTAGATGTAAGGACGAAATTGTTTAACCGACCAAATTATTGCCAACAGTTCCTTTTCTGTCGTGTTATAATTTATTTCTGCTTTATTTAATGTGCGTGATGCATAGGAAATTGGCAAGTCTGACCCAATATTTCCTTGCGATAATATTCCTCCTATTGCACAATTACTGGCATCTGTTGTAATATTGAAAGGTCGAGAAAAGTCAGGAAATTGAAGTATTGGTTCCTTGGTCAATATGGTTCTGAATGTTTGAAATGCATCTTCACAAGCATCCGTCCATATAAATTGTTGATCCTTCTTTAGTAAAGATGTTAATGGTTTTGATATTTTACTGAAATCTTTGATGAATTTTCGATAATAACCTATTAATCCAAGAAATGATTTTAGCTCTTTAGCATTAGTTGGAGTGCAATAGTTAGCTACACACGATATTTTTTTTTGGATCTGGTTTTATGCCTTCATCAGTTATCAAGTGACCAAGATAACTTACTTCTTTACTTAAAAATTGGCATTTCAGTGGTTGAAGTTGCAAATGATATTTACGAAATCTTTTAAATACATCTCGTAAGTTATTTTCATGATCTTTAATAGATGTTCCAATAACGATTACATCGTCCAGGTAAACAAAGATTTTACACCGTTGAGACCAATAAGTACTTGATTCATAAGTCTTTGAAAAGTTGCCGGAGCTCCTTTTAGTCCAAAACACATTCTGTTGAACTCAAAATGGCCCTTTTCGGTGCTAAAACCTGTTTTTTGTCTGTCTTCCGATCGCATTGGAATTTGATGGTAACCACTCGCCATGTCCAAACACGAGAAATACTTTGCATTTCCCAATTGATCCAAGATTGTATTGACGTCTGGCATTGGAAAAGCATCTCCCACAGTAAGGTTGTTTAATTTACGGAAATCAACTACAACTCTGTATTTTTGTTCACCTGAGTCATCGATCTTCTTTGGCACTACTAATAATGGAGCATTCCATGGGCTATCACTGGGCCCAATTATTCCATCATTCTGCAATTTTCAATTTGGTTATCTATTTCCTCTTTCTGTGCATATGGAAGTCTATAAGGTCGTTGATAGATGGGTTGTGTTGTTCCTGGTGTTCTTATTTCATGATATACAGCGTCTGTACATGTAATTTTATCTCCTTCGAGAAAAAATATGTCAGAAAATTCACTGCATAACTCTTCAATAGATACTTTTTCTTCAAGATTCATATGATCTGTTTTGATCAAGTTTTTTAGAAGTTGAATCCTATTTTGTTCATTTTTTGTTACTTTATTAGTATGTACAAAATGTTTTATCGATTCTTCATTTATTATTTCGTGTGATAACTCTGTTAGTTTTGGAATAGGTACCACAATTTGAGTTTCTGTTGGGTTAATTATACTTATGAGAATCTGATGATTTTTTACTTGATTTAATATATTTCCACATATTATTTCACTATTTATATTTTGAGCGTAAACTAGTATGCTCTGATGTTCTTGAATCTGTAGATCTGACACATCTACTGGAATAATTGTTTCACATCTAGCTGGAATAGTTGTGACGTCATCTAATGTTGAAGTAATTTCCCCTTTTCCTACGTCAATGACAATTTGATTCTCCGTTAAAAACGGTTTCCCCAAAATACCATCGCCTATAATTGGAAAATTTGTCGGAACTACATGAAATTCACTTTCGGAAGATTGATTTCCATTTATGACTGTCAACATAGTAAATCCCATGGTCTTAACTGTTTGATCATTTATCCCCTGTAACATGAATATTTTTGTGTCTGATACTTGAACATCATCGTGAAGCGCATCTAGTTTTATTAAATTAAGATCAGCTCCTGTGTCTACAAGTAGCTTTACGATCTTTTTTGTACATTGTGGAATTTTATATAAAGCATGATTATCGATTAATTTAGTTCTGAATGACAAGGTTCTTGCAGGTTTAAGGCTATTGTTTTTAATGTTTTGACCGATTGGTTGCCCGAGCCACTCGGTCTTGGCCCATTTCCCGAAAACTGTTCATTGGATTTATTTGTTTTTTTCTTTTTGTAACATACATCTTCGGAGTGTCCCGGTTTATTACAATAAGTACATGTTATCTTCTTTACATCTTTATTATTTGGATTTGAATGTAATTTTGATTTAACATATTGTTGGCCAGTATCTTGACCGCGATTTCCATATCTACATTGATTTGTAAAATGGTTATTACGATTGCAAACTTCGCAATATTTTTGATTATTATTTCTGCCTTGGTTTCCTCCTTTAAGTATTCGTTGAGTCTCTTTTGATGATTGATAAATTTTTTGCTCTTCAAGACTTGCCTTCATCGCATCTTCCAGTGTTTCAAAGTTTCTTGATTTAATCACTGTTCTTAAATGTGGTAATAATCCTTCTACGTATGTCGTTAAAGTAATTTCTTTTATATATGTACGTATTGCTGTGGCATCTGTGGTTGATTTCCCCTTTGTGCTCACATTACATAATTCATTAAGTAGATTTTCAACCTTTGTAGAGTAGTCATGAACTGACTCTCCCTGAGACTGTCTTGTTGATGTAAGTTCAAGTTGTAGATACCCTGGTGTACGTTTAGCACAAAAATTTGATTCGAGTAAATATTTAAGTCCTGCCCAATCTTCTACATCGCGATGTTGAGTTATCGCAAAAGCTTTTTTACTTAATTTTGTACGAATAGCTTGTAACAAAACTGGCTTTATGTTGTTTTCGACATTGGACATTACAAAATCACATGCGCTAAGATAAGGATAGATATCAGCTGAATCTTCACCATTGAAAAAAGGAACCAATTTAATGGCTGTTTCTAAAGAAAGAACTGTATTGTTCATTTTGGAAATGGTACACGAATTATCCACCCCCGAAAATTTTAAATCGAGTAGTTCGGTATTTTTATTTAATTGTTTTGGTGTGTTATATTCACCTATTTGATCCGAAGGTACTGAAGTTGAAATATTACCCTTAGTATCAGAGAATAATGATTCTACACTTCTAGATTTCCTATGGTATCTTTATTTTGGTTTGTTCGTGACCTAGTATTTGGGCCAGTATATTTTAAATTATCGTCAAAGTTATTTGGTATAGGAGTACTATAATCTTTATTTACTGTAGATGTATCTGGACTCCTATCACTGCTACTATTATTACTACTTGATTGAGTAGACATACATTAAAAGTGTTAGTTTGTTATTATAATGTATAATAACAACAAAACAAAACGACAATAATAATAATAAAAAAAATTACAATTATGTCAGTAGGTCAAAATAAAATACAGTAATTTTATTCTATTATTCAAGTTAGTGATAATAATATTATTATAATATAAAAATATTTATGTTTTATATATATTTTTTTTTACTCACAGTATGACGGTCTTTGTTATTACTCCGAACTGCATAGTGAATAGTGATTGACTTCTTTGACCGACTATCTGGATCCCTTGTTGAACTCGTCGCGTCTCACGGTGTCGTTCCCACGTAGTTTTCAAGTTATTTCGTTTGAAGTTCTACGCTCCGAAACCGGTATGCGCGGAGACCACAGTGGTGGGTTTTGTTTAATTTGAACGATTAATTAATTTCTGTTTACTAATTAATCGATGTAGACGAGATGTAGTGTAGCTTATCGTATAAATATGCGTATTGGTATTGACAATATGCGTTGATTGTTTATTTATAACGACCGATAAAATATGGTGCACACGTTTTTTTTTTTACGTAGGTGGTATAAAACAAGTAGCACCTCTTACGGTGTATTTGTAGATGCGTGTGACGTAAATATCGGGAACTATAGAATAGTTTCCTCACCAATATTTATGTAAAAGCGCCTCCGTGTGAATAATAATTCTTTCGTGTTCACTTTTTTTTTGCAATAATTATTTGAATATATCACTCACTTGACAGAATTTTTTTTTTTCAAAAGAAATGAAAAGGAAAAACGGCTACCGCTGCCACCAATGTTATGAACGCCACCGTATATGCCCGTGATGTTCTGTTATATTTTATATTGTGTCCTTGGTTGTATCCGAAGACGACAATTTGTTGAAACCGTTCTCTGTGTAGCGGGTGATAATCAAATGTTGTTGATAGTTTATTATTAAAAAGAATACACGTTTGGATTTAAATAAGAATATTATACTTTATTAGTTTTAAACATGTAATTTATATTAAAAAGCACACTACTTAACTCGAATGAGTCGGGTTCTAGACTGAATTGCCGACAGGACCGATACAGTAGTCTTGTCGTGCAAAAGCAAAATATCTAAGATAAGACGCCTACACACAGGCGTTATTATACTCTGTTAAATGAGCGTCTCTATAGTCTATAATATAGTGGTGGGCATACAACAGATATTATTATTATTATTGTTACCATTATCTGAACCAGGCGCCGTCTGAACACGTCTCGCCGAAGGTACAATATATAGCGGTTGGATAATTTAATTTTCGAGTCCTAATAACGTCGTGGTAAAAATGTGTAATCGGTGTAGAGTAGATTTCAAGCTCGTAATTTCTGGCCACTGAACATTATCGCTATCGTAGTACCCATACCTACCTACCTACTTACATTTAAATAATATGTTATACTGATCCAGTAAAGCAACGTTCACTTTTATGATATACACAATAATATTATTATCCAGTAATTATATTAAAATAATATACCGCGACGTGTGTAATAAATAATATTATGATATTATGACATTGTTTTAATTTATATTGTATTATTTTTTATTTTGACAACGGGGCGTTGCTCGGATATAGCCGCCGTCGCCGCCGATAACCTACCTATATTTGTACAGACAATATCAACACGGTGCATATATGTAGAGGATACGTAATATTTTAAGCACACGGAAATCAGAAATCAAAAACAAAAACGTTTAAAAATAATGTATTACCGCATTATAATACTAAAGGTACCTATACCCATGAATATATTATATTTTTTTATTTGTTCTAAAAAACCATAAAGGTTTTACCCGTTTCGTTAATATGATTCAAAAAATAACATTACGTATCATAATAATATTATAGTGTATATTATTATGCGGCGTTCAATTCTGTACCCATAATTCTCTATACATGCGCGCGCACACATAGACACAGACACACCTAAATAACATACAAAGTGATAAATATTTAACCTGCAGCTAAACATTATAGTTTTCTCAGTGATTTTACAAACCTGATATTTTTTTGCTATAATATAATATTTTTAAAATAATTATCATATCATTACATATATTTCAAGTATTTTTTATTTTATTTTTTATCTTAATTTTTAAATTCAATTCCATATTTTAGCATAAAGTATTGTTTTTAACATTTTCGTGTCTTAAAAGTTTAAACGAATAGGTTTTTGAAAAACCCAATAGAAGCATATTATTCGCGACGTAGATCGTCACACACTTTGTGGAACACTTTCCACTTCACTAAACTCGACTAGACTTGATTTTAAAAAAAAAAACGTGCGTAGTCAGATATATCGATCACTCTGTATGCCTACCTAACGCGTGCTTATGATATAGACGAAAATTGTTTGTGCGCCGCCCCGGGTCATACACCATTATAATATTATTACTCGCGATCGTATATAATAATGGTATGACTATATATTATAATATAATATATGGTCGTTCATCCTACATCCCGCCGAATATTTTCTATTGTACGAAATACCCGCAGTCTGCCGTGACAATGCTGGAATTTAATTGTATCCGTATATAATTATACAAATTACAAATAATAATAATTATTATTATTGGAAGCCTTTTTTTTACTTAGCAAATAATAAAATGCTGGCTACGGTGACGTATATTACAATAGTCGTTCGAGCGAAGCTTCGCGGTAGTTATGTGGCGCGCGAGGTTCATAATCGATTTAGTAGTACCTACAACACTTATATTATTATTTATTACCATCATCATCATTATTATTATTATTATTATTATTATTACTATAATACAATGGATCATATTATGTGCAGTCGCTGCTTTTTGTATTTTTTCCCAACATGTCACTGCATACCTACTTCGGGTCTTTATCTCATCTCAACCTGGTGCAGTAATGCATATTATATGTTAATAATGCACATTGTTTCCGAGCGATTTTTGTGCCGGTACCAACTTGCTTGATTTTTTTAATGTTTTATGCCGTAGATGCATCAGCCCCTATTTAAAAAAACACAATGTCAGCCGAGAAAATAGAATGTACCTGTAATATACTACCTAACTACTATACGGAGTGTATAATATATTACGATTTGTATAGGGTAACTGGCAAATATTTAAAATTCTAAAGAATATATTATGCGTAACTTTATTAATACAGTTTGAGTTTTCAAAAATTAGCGAGCGACAAACACGGTAGGACACTCTGTATATAGGTAATATTGTGTTATAATAAACGCGACGTAGAAGAGTACTAACTCTACTTTATACGATTAAACTCGTATTAGTGTCGTAATTTAAATTGTAAGGCTATAATTTTTTTTCGGAGAGTTTATCTTATCGTTAATCCCCGAACATTAATCTCAATCATTATATTACGTGTACAGGTACCTTACACTTACCTGTGTCTAATAAATATTTTCATATACTCAAACTAGGTTCAATTGAAAAAAAAAATGTGATAGCGTAAGGAACCCAAGGTTAGTTTTGACGAAATTAAAAACAGGAAGATAATTAATATTAAAAAAACATCGCAATTGACGTTGTTATTATAGCATTTATTCAATTGGAAATCAAATTCTTTACTCGAATAAAGACATTTCATTAAATTGTGTCACGTGTAGGTATATGAGGTATACTTACTGTATAATAGTATGTGTTAATTATTAATATTATATTTTTGTTGATTGATATTGGTTGAACCAATTTTCAGTTTTGCAATCACTGTGATGCGACTTATACGTATACTTTGTATTATAATATATTACAAAGGTATATATTTTATTTTGTCCAGCTATTCAGTATAATGTTTGTTGTGAGGCAAGATATATTTTTTTTCGACTGAACTTTGGATCAATACCATGTTGTGGGGTAAGGGGAGGGAGTCGGATTGAAGAAAATAAAACTATACTGAAGTATAGTATATCGATGACTATTGAGAGGGGATATGAGTTTATGACCCTCGTAATATATATAAATATAAGTATGTTTCATTAAGATTATAAACTTGCACTCTAACCTTTAGCTTTTTACGCTACCTTAAATGTAATATGTTCATCTAGCGGAAAGATAAAAGTATTCATTTCCACATATAGTAATACTATAAAAAAATAGCCGACTTCAATATAGTTGTGATACCTACTTACACGTAGAGATAATTGAAATAACTTATCTTTTGTAACGAATAAATAATAATGCTGCATACATTTTACTTATTTTTAGTGAGTACAAACAGAATTATTATAGTTCAATTTTATAATAATTATAAATCAGGTTAAGTTCGATATTTTATTTTTTTGAAAGCCATCGTTATGGTCAATTATTATATTTTTGTGGGTGGTTACAGTACCGTGGATGAACGTGTTTTTATATGGGGAGGGGGGGTGGAGAGGCTAGGATTTGTCTCCAAAATTCGGGTGGTCAGTGGGAGCCAGCGGGTGCTGGACTCTGGAGCTTGACCACATTATAATATAGTGATGGCGACCAACCACCGCGCCACACACCAGGTCCCGCGTGTTATAGTTTATAAATAATCAAAACTTGAAAATGAAATCTTACGATTTATTACCAACAGAATATCAATCATTTCTTTTGAACGTACAATTTATTCGTTTCAATCATATTATATCATGACGTAAACTCTTTTAACTGTTATCATAATAAATTGTAAAATTTGGATTTTTGATAATATACGTAATAAGCACATTTTTGTATAGTTTTATAATAAATGGAAACTGTCGCTTACCATTCAACGGATACCAATAATAATAATAATAATAATTGTATGTGTATTGAGACATTAAGACGTATAGATAATAATTATTATCACTTGCTATCTATAATCGACACACACACACAAACCGTTGGAGTAGACATCAATGACATCGATTCACTTAAAATTCGTCTACGTGGCATCGCCACAAGTGTAACATTGATATGGTTTATGATCAAACGCGGTACTCGATCTTCGGCACATTCGAAACAGTACATTACACTATGCAATTATTATTTATTCATAAAATCAAACATTATTATTATATTCAAGCGGAATAATGCATTTCGAAAATGTTGTTTATTCATTTATAATATTATGACATATTAATATGTCACGATTTAATGTATCACAATACATCTCATTCGCCGATGAACTGATTGAATAGATTGTTTAGCAATGACGCGTAAATCGTCAGTACTAAAACATATACCATACATATAGTGTACTGTTGTGTTTTGTTTTAAACTTTTAATTGCCGGTAATTGACAATAATCAAAAGACATTCGGTGCCGACGATTGGTTTAGCCTTCGAAATGCCACGTGTCTTTTTAGGTGTGCCTTCGGGTGGTTAAGTGGTAAATGGACATTCACCCCCCCCCATTTTTTTAAAGTTTATTATTGACTAATAACATTGAATTTAAAAATATAATATAATTAAATAGTAAACTTTAAAAAAAAGGTGGGGGGGGGATGTTCTACTACACCGAAAACAGTCGGGGGGGGGGGAATTTCCGCGATTCCGGTTAAGTAGCTGTACGATTTTTATAATACGAAGTGACAATGCACATCGCACACAAAATATCTAATACATTTATTATATTATTCTACTCGTCGGTTATTTTTTTGCGGTCTGTAGGAGGATTTCAATAAAGTGTACCTATACGGACAGAGACGCCACTGCGGACAGGGTATATTTAAGTACCTCGTTATCTGACATGCGCTGGCAATAATAATTATATTGTTCGGAAACGTCATATTATAATATATTGTGTCTGGTGCGCACGTGCTATAATAATTTTCGTGTATTGTTTGTCGGGCACAGTCGACGAAGCGATTGAATACGAAAAAAATAATATCGAACACGAATCGACCTCGTCGACGACGCACTATTATGCACCCGACGATGATAGAAAAATTGGAATACTCGTCGTGCGCCATTATTAGAATAACAAAAAGAGCAATAATAAAATAACGAATGACGTAAATAGAATATAATTGCGGGATACTAATACGTATAATAATTGCCGCGGGACTTCGTTTTTCCGCCGAAAAATCATTTATCTGAGTATAATTATTTACAGCGTCCATTCGTCGAACGAGATGCGCCCGTAAAAACCGACGGCCGATAACGTATATGCATGTAATTATCCGATTTTTTGTTCGCAGCAATCGTGGTTTTTTTTTCAAACATATTTGATAACTGTTCGGTAATTCTGAGTACGTATCATTGAGTAATATAATATTATAATGTATATGAAATACGCATAAGAATATAATAAATAATATTATGGACGATGCGCGAGCAAAATTGTGCACAAGTCAAAAACCACCGCACTTTTAAAAATTTACTACAGAAAACGAAAAAAAACGTCTAATTTCCATATACCTATTCACATAATATTATATTATTTTTTAACTGCGATGGTATCTTAACACTCCACACGGTTAATAATTTAAGACGAGAGCATAAGATACGACAATAATTTATATTTTGGTAATAAACACTACCGTGCCGTAGGTTTTCCACAAGGTGACGTAATAATCAAAAATGGCAAAAACTGACTTTATGAGTCACCTGATACCTAATGATTGCTGATTTTTTCTTCGTCCGCCAACAGTCTTCGACGATTTCTACGATTTTTCATCTTTAGGTAGAGGCAAGCCTCATTCGGTTTTTATACTTTTTATCCGCGATGTCTTCCGTCGTTATTACTTATTAATATGACGCTCAACTATATAGGACCAGGATTTTTGGATAAGCTGCAGTTGTATAATAGCCATCACATTTTTTCTTTATTAATTTGTGTGAAAATGTCTTCTACACTTTTCTACTAAGTGTATAGTATATATTTGTAAAAAAAATCATAACAATTAATACATGCATTTACATGGATATTTATTTATTATATATAATATGTTTGTACATGATAAAATAATATATATTTCACAATTTGTAAGTTAAATTTTTACGATAAGCGAAAGTGATTGTGTTGAATAAGTGGTTACTTAGTCGTGCATTCGTGTGTTGAGAATCCATCCATTGATGGAACTTCGTGACATGTAAATAAAATATTTTATATTGGTATAATAAATTATTGAACAAACAAATTTGTATTTTAAATTATATAGATATTTTACTTTCAATACCTATACGTCATTTTTTAATACATTTACATTTGCATCTCTCATTTCGATATCGATATTAACAAATTTTATTTAGGTACAGTCTTATTGCAGCATTATACCTATGTATAAATATAACATTATAGGTACCTAGTAATAACCTATATACCTGTTCGTTCTTGGCCAATTTGTTGCCTCATCGAATAAAACGATTTTCGTGATTTATTTTTAAATCTTAAATGGCGTACTCGGAGGATCTTTGAAAATATTTGTGTGGCTTACTCTCCCCCCCCCCCACACACACACACAGGCACACACATATATTTGCAGCACCGTCTTCAGTATAATATCATCACACGTGCGCGCATAACAGTAGATACCACGTACACAGTAATATATTATTATGATATTTTATTAACATAATGTGTACGATTGTTGTCGACGTCGATATAATTTAAGGAAATGGAGTTAAATCGCCGAGACTAAAATGTTCGTAGACTTGATGCTTCTCGCGTCGGATGACGATTTTCGTTTGACGTGCACACCGAAAACATACACTAATAAATTATATCGCTCGACGGGCTCTCATTTATTATAATATATTATAATAATAATAATATGTCGTACAATAATGCAATATAATATCATTATAATATATCATATTATATTATACTTAGACGCCGTGTGACTGTCGAGTTCTTTTTTTTATTTCACTGTACACGACGTACTAATACTAACCTAACCTATATGTTCACTGCTGCAGGGCAGCACACCGCGTTTTTTCCCTCGCTTATATTATAAAATAATATTATAGTTTATTGTTTTCGTGTGTCTAACGAAGGTAAAAGGTAAATCACGGTGCGTCACTCTGTATAATTTTCGATATTATAATAATAATATGTATTGTACCATATATTGTATGTATACCATATTATATTAATAATTCTATATCCCAACTCGACAATATATAGCGTCCATATAAAATTAGTTGACATTTAAACGTAGGTACCTATATATTTTAATACGTCCACCATTACTGCATTTCCCCCCCTCCAAACTTCACCCACCCCGATTCGTACCATATGATATGATTACCTACGTAGTATTGCATATAGGTGCCTAATGACTGATATTATATTATAATATTGTGCGATGTACATGGAATAACTCGTTTGATGTTGTAGCTAAAAAGTGAAAAAAAATCGTTTACTTAATGTATAAAATCAACACCGATGGTCATATTATCATTGCCTAATAGAAGTACCTACTCGTTTAATAAATAAACGCAACGTGCAATAATATTGCGGTAATAAGCAAATCGCGCTTGAAAATGTTTACCTTACGGTATATAAATACTTGTATCGGACGTCGAACAAACAAAGACGAAAAAAATAACGCGACCAAACGTAAAATAATTTGGTAGTTAGGTGCATTATACATTTAGTATTATATATTATATAGTTAAGTGATCGTAGGTATATGCATAAAATAGGGTCTAAACTTTAGCACTAAAGGTGATATCATTTACATTCTTACAATAAAGATATACGTCTTACAAACCTATTTTATTATACATTTAATTTCCAATATCGTTCTGTTATTTAAAAAAAAAATTAACACAATATGTTCTTTCCTCTAATAGAGAGATCATCAATAAATGGATACAATCACGCGAAATTATTTATTAAGTGATTATTAAAGAAAAGACAATTAATTTATACAGACATTAAAATTGGTATTAGATACTATTAATTAAAACCACTCCTTAATCTGGTATATTATACTATTTTATTTACAATAATAATAATAATTATTATAATATAGCACTGTTCCGATATATGCATTGCCGGAGATTGTGTATGAAATAATTTATATTATTATATTATTACACATTACACACTTATATATTGTTAAGAGCATCTTGACATTGACCTTTCGATTGATCCTTAATATATTTATATTTTATTTTATTTATTCCTCTTATGTTAAATTAATTTAGCATTCTGTGGTATTGGCGCGAACCTAAATTTAATTAGCACCTTTTATATGGCTGTAAAAACGTATTATAATAATTTAAATTATAGCCTACATAAGTAGACCAGGATATATCGTCTATGATTTACGCATTTACACTTGTTGGTTAAATAACGGAAAATGTTTACAGATGTATTCATGTTTGTTCGTCAATTTCCGGCCAACTTGATAACAAAAAAAAAATTAATTTTCCACTCGCGAAAATTTCAGTAGGTAGATATTCTAATTTATATTCTAATTAAGTCTTATCTCAAAGTTACAATAATGTATTGAATGTTCATTATCTAGTATACAAATTTTACCAAGTAGTGTTGTATTTCGGGTATAGCTCAAATTTTCGGGAAAAAAATCTTATTTGTTTTAACAACAATAAACTGATTTATTAATTAAATTATTATTATTCGTTTATTAATATTATTAATTGGCTGATCTCATAATCATTATTTATTATATAATAATTGTCTAATTGTCCAAAACGATAAGTAAGTATATAAGTAATTTACATTAAAAAATGAATTTATAAACTAATGGATCAAGTACCAAAGTTTATCAGCATTTGAATGTAATGTGTTATATGTGTTATTAGTTCATTATTTATCAGTAAGGTGTCTTCTAAACAGCCTCTAAGCTTTTAAAATCAACCAATTAGTTGATTAAGCACCATGCAACATTGAAACTCTGTACGTAAGCTGCATCGATTATACTAATAATTATAAATGTATTTTAATTGCGCACATTAGATTGAAAAGTGAATTTAATTCGATAATTTTGTTTTTCAAACAATTCAACGAGGCGTGTTATACTATTATTTTGTTTTCTGGTTTGGGTATGACATTTTGTATTTTTTTTTTCGAAAATATTTCACGTTAGTTTACTGCATGGCGAGTATAATATAATAATACAACGAGCGGGTTCAAAACGAGATGGAACTATAAAAATGCATTCACGATGCGCCATAGGGGCCGACATAAGGCCAAGTAAACTTCATCCAACAAACCTGTCTCTGCAGTGTCTATGTATTGGTAACCGGTTTTTATTTGCATTCTACCAATCCATATAAATTATTTGACTTTATGTAATTTGACACTCCGATGTGAATGAAACTATGAGATAATTTGGAAAATTTGTTTATTTTTTTAAAAAAATATTAGGTTATTTTAGTAGTTGTATATATATCTTTAAATAAATAAATATTCCACAAAAATCGTAAAATATTATAGTTAATTTGCATAAAAATAATTTTGGTTGCAGCCACTATCATAATAATTTATAACCACGTGCTTAGTGCTTACACTATAGGTAGGAAACCTATATAACATATTTTAATGATTTATAATAATTCAAAACAATATACTTAAAGGTTACATAATAATATTACAAAAATCATATAATTAAACGATAATGCGCAACTTGCGTACTCTCAAAATAATTGGCAATTGTGATAAGTCATAGACAATAATTATGAACTTTACATTTTCCATAAACCAAATTATATTTTTTTTAGTCCGATGATCACATAAATAAATTTAAAAAAATGTTTACTCGTGCTGATTTTCATACTAAATAGTACAAATCAATAAATTTCAAAACTGATTATAGAACATGGAAATTCAGATGGCATAATTCTCTTACGATTATTATAATATTATGCTAATTGCTAAGTGCATTTTTAAAAAACTAAATTTATATTAACTTATCCGTTTGACATTGTTTTAGATACAACAACATTTTAACTGAATGTACGTGAGTAGGTAGGAACTCATATTATAATGGTTGATGTATTGTAAATTAACTACCTATATATTTTACAATTTACTGTATTAAATATTAATCGATTATGGAGTTTTGAATATTTTTTCATCAAATTTTATTTTATTGAAATAATTCCAGTATTGAAATCGCTCGTAAGGATGTTTTTATTTGAAGAATATAAAAAATCTACTATTTATTTATTATCTTATCTTATATTTCTTAGTCGAATAAACATTTGACTATACTTAAACCCGATTTAAGTTGCATACGAACTGCCCCGGTCAAAACCGGGTTTGATATCGTCAGCATATTATGCGACTGAACATGACTGAATATAACATGTATAAGTTATAATATATATCACGTTTAAATCTGTCGCAACTCTTTTGAAATGGAAATATTTATGTTTCGGTAAATAGTATTAATCGACGTCATTACAACACGATTTGCAGTCGTTTTTCTTGAATAAAATAATAGGTACATTTTCAATCTCTGCTTATTTTACTCTGATATTGTAATGTAAATAATTATTCAGAGTATTATATTATTATTATATCCTACGCAAGTACTGCGATTGTCGACAGGTATTATGGTGTTATAATACGAAATAATTAAAAGAGAAAGTCATGAGAAGTATCAGAATGTAAATAATATAACGTATATTATGTATAATATAATATATACAGCGTAGCTGGTAATATATAGTAAATAATACCTACTTTATATATATTTCGTATTTATTTTTTTTGATTTCAAAACGCGTAAAACAAACCATGAGATAACTCGGAGAACTTATAAACAATCTGTGCGTAAAATATATTTCATGTTTATGATATATAATTAATCAATTTACTGATCAACACTGGACCAATAATAAATATTAATAAAAACATTAAATATTTGACATGTCGATGATAGTATCGCCGGAGGTACACACCTGAAGAAACGGATTTTAATTATTAAGTTCATACTTTTATCATAACTGATTAACTGGCTAAATCTGGTAGGTACCTAATGATAATATACACACACACGATATTGTTTTGACAAGTTTCTATTATGAGTATTATGAGTCTTCTCTAGGTTTGTCCGACCACACAGATCCCGATCGTAGTATATACCTACGGTCGTAACAATAATAATGATATTTGCGATAAGAATCGATAGTAGTAACATCATAATACCTGTTTATGTTCCTAAATATTAATAACAAAATATAATATAATAAAGGCACACACACCACCTCGTCCATCGTAGATTTCGACTTTAGTGCTGGTCGAGCCGTCGACGATACCATAGCTACACTTTTAATAACCATTTCGCTGCGTCGTACGAAATTCGTGTACGATAATATATTGTCGCGTGCGATCGTTTGCGGGCGAAAAGACAGTTGCCATAAAATTAATAAATAATAATAATAAAATATCGATTATTTTTTTATTATTATTGTTAGTATTTTCGCGATCGCGTAATATTGGAAAAAATGCGCAAACTCCGGGACACGACGGCCGCGGGCCTTTGCTGTTGCGTCACGATACGAGCCTTTTCGCCCGCCTCGTGCGACAGCCAAACGGCCGCGGCGGATCGCGTGGGTTCTTATTCCATTTCCGACGAACGAATTGAAACCACTTGCACCGAAATCCCACTACAACCCGAACAACAACCAACCGATTTTTGTTCTTTGTTCCAGAGCCTCAACGGAAGACTGTTGTTCGCCATCATAGCTTCGGCTTTTGGTTCGGCATTCCAACATGGGTACAACACAGGTGTGGTGAATGCTCCCCAAGCGGTAAGTACCTATACTCGACAATAATATTGTTATATTATGTACCCATTTACAGTGGCGGCGCGAAATTGTGAAATGTGGAGGCTTTGAAGCATACCTATATTGTATATTTTAAATATTTTTATCACCGCTTCATTGAACCAAAATAAGCAGCTGGGGCCTTTAATAATTATTAATTATTATATTTGCCATGCTATTTGTGTTGAGGTCTTATATTTTTGCACCCATTTCAGACATGAAGCAATTGCTTCAAATAATCGTATATCCCACCGCCACTGCCCATTTAACTAGGTAATCGTGTGTGTAAATGTGTGAATGCGCATTCATACTCGCGTCTACTGTTGGCGTTATTTGCGGGGCTGTCAACTTAAAAACTGCCAGTGGCTTCGAGTGGCAAACCCTCTGCAGGTATGGCTTGGTCGGAGCCCCCACAAAAATGTCGCACATTTAGCAACATCTCCTTAGTCGGGTTCTCTGGCCCACGACTCCGTCTTAACGTTTCGGATTAGGCCGCCTTTTGTCAAGACTCCATGTTGTAACATATAACCACACAATATTAGTGGTGGCCGCATGTGAGAACGCTTCTCGATGATGTTATTTTTTATATTCCACCCCGGTGGGGATTATAATATATGAGTAGAGGCAGGAATGTAAATTCCAGACAGCCGACGGCGAACAATGTTGTTCTTAAAAAAAAGGATTAATAGGGTCTGAGCCTATACTATAGTGTCGTTTTATAGTTTGTACGGCCGTTCGATTATAACATTATTATAATAATAAATCGTGTAGTTGTCTACCCGTGTAGGTATATTACAAGGGGTTGATCTCGTTAGCAGGCACAATTGGTTTTTCGTGTAGATATTTTGTTATACCCGATTCCGGTTTGGCGGGTAGGTAAATACCCGACCGATGGTTCCCGCCATCGTATATGCACCGTCAGCATTCCGACCTGGGTACGATACCAGCGTGGTTAACCACGCAAGCTGTAACCACCTCGCCCATACTCACACACACACACGAGATTTTATTACAAGTAATATAATATATTATTAATATGCCTAACGATTGCATACGACGACTACACGATGAATATTTTTTTTTTAATATATACATAATCCGTCCGGTAGGGTGGGGATCGAAAATATTTCTAAAAAAAAAATACCTATGCACGGCACATTGTCGTAAGATTCGGATTCCCGACCCGAGACTAGGTTCGTCTTACCTGCATTCCTTCGATAACATAATATAGTATAATAGGTACTATAAAAAAATATAAAATATCGTTGCGCCGAGATGGGCGAGGGGTTGGTTTTTTATTGTTCAAAGCAAGGCGCTGTCGGTTTTTTTTTATCGGTACTTACATATTATTTTCATTAATTTTTTTTTTCATTTTAACCCGAATTCGGTTGTATCTTAGATAATTACATCATGTACGTTGGTACTATCATATTACAGAGACGTACGCAGAACACGTACAATATATTGCTCTGTCTGACGAATTGCAGTACGCAAATATAATATTATGCCGAACGTTGAACCGACACAATCTTATCATCAGCTGTTAGATAAGCTTAAGATAGGATAAGCGGAGCTGTGGGGGATTTCCCCCGAATTACTACAGATCGCCTACATTTTAATTGTTTATAATATTTGTTGTTGATAATAATATATTTATATATAATACATATTAATCGCGACAATTATTGTCCAAACTTGTGCAGACGGTCGGAATTTTCCCATAGTACAGGTTACCCAAATGATATACGGATCGTCGTCAAGTAGTAAAAATTAAGATCGTTGTTCGTTAAAATAATATTATGCGTAGGCCTCGGGCGATACGAACGACACAAAAAAAAATATGCATTTATAAAAAAAATCTAAAATCACTGGAGTTACATTGAGTGTTAAAATTTTAAATATATACCCACTCGTATACCTGACGTCTTGTAATAATTTATTGGTATTTGGTGGCGGCTGGTACGGACGATAACGCCACACAAGTTCGATGGGTGCGCGCGCGCGAGGTTCACCTTCAATTATCGATTTCGAGAGACATAATAATATTATACTTGTACATATATTTTTTTCATTTCTACTTTCCACGATAAACTAATCGAGTTGTTTTTTCTTCATCAAATATATTCAAAATAAATCCCCAAAAAAAAACTTTTACGGCCGCACACACACACACACACACACCCGGACCGGACCGGACGGAGGAATGCACGTCGGAATATATGACCGCGGACGGCTATAAAACGCGTTTGAGATACGTCTTATATTATGATAATATAATATATATTATATGCTTATATATATTGTGGAAAATAAAATTAAAAAATAAATCCCAGGGAACCGTTTTTGTGAGCGCCTCCTGTGATGTGGTGCCGGCCTCCAACGACTGCAGCCTCTGCACTGTCGTCGGACAACATGTTTCCTGCCGATATAAATCTCGTTTTAATTTCCAACGCAGCGGAGAGCATCATAGGTTTATTAAATGTGTTTTTTCGAAACCTGCACGTCTTTGGAACGCATTTGTGTAGAGTTACAAAATATATTATTTATTTTTTCTCTCTTCAGATTCGAACACACTATGAGCGAGCAGGTATATAGTTATAGTGCGCACCCAGCGCGCATTAGGATATTTCCTCACGGGAAACGAGAATTAGAAAACGCAGTAATTTGATATTTTTTCAAACGACTCTACATAAGTATATATGATAATATACTTTGCAGATTACTATCAGAGTAAATTTTTTTTAATTAGCTGCTCTCGTTCTGCCGTAAAAGTCTATGTCACTGGTACCTATAATTAGGCCTGGCGCAAAAATTTCGGCCAAAATTCGAATTCGTACGTTTCACATTGATGTGTGTAGCAGACGCAATGCCGAACGGTTTATTTTTTTGCATGTTTCCTGCCGATATAAATATCGTTTTAATTTCAAACGCAGCGGAGAGCATAGGTTTATTGAATGTGTTTTTTCGAAACCTGCACGTCTTCGGAACGCATTCCCGTGTTTTTGTAGAGTTACAAAATATATTTAATTTTTTCTCCCGATTCGAACGCACTATGAGCGAGTAGTATAGGTATAAACAGGTATAGTGCGCATTAGGATATTTCCACACGGGAAACGAGAACTAGAGAACGCAGTAATTTGATATTTTTTCAAACGAATCTACATAAGTATATGATAATATACTTTGCAGATTACTATCAGAGTAATTTTTTTTTAATTAGCTGCTCTCATTCTGCCGTTTACGTCCATGTCACTGGTACATATATACCTGTAATTAGGCCCGGCGCAAACATTTCGGCCAAAATTCGAATTCGTACGTTTAACACGATCGTATTCGGATATTATTGACTTGCGTAGTAGACGCAATGCCGAACGGTTTATTTTTTTTAAGTACCTACCTCCAAGTATATTATTCTGTTTTACGAACGTAAAACAAATAATATTCGTCGCCATGTTTGGCTGGCTTTAATAATATATCATTACGTCGCTGCGAGATTGTTTCTGTTTTCGACAAAAAGGAAATTCATTCGACCGGTAGAAACGCTGTGTTAATAATGTAGAATTGATGCTCGGCCGATAATCCCCCGGAAATCCCTCAGTTAATTGACGTGGCTCGCTACAGAATTTTCTGTCGTGCGTTACCCACCTGTAGACAGTGTTCGGATTTGATAAGTACTTTTTTTATCTAGATTAAGATAAAGATAAATAATGTAACTCAAATGTATTTAGATAGATATAAAAGATAACTTAACTCATATTTATCTAGATAAAGATAAAGATAAATACTTTTTTATCTAGATAAAAAAAAAGATACAATTATTTTTAAAATGGTTTTAAATTTAGGTATATTTTAGTTGGGCACTAGGAATATATTGATAATAATGATATAAATGAAAATAATTACATTATTTATAAACCATAAAGGCATAAACTTTGTTTGAGAATCTGTATAAATATTTAAAAATGCGTTTGTACAATTTCACTTTTTTTATCAATAAAAAATGTATCTAGATGAATTTATTTAGATTAGTGAAAAAATATATAAATATTATTAATTTTATTTATTTAATATATAATAAATAAGTCCGAACACTGCCTGTAGAATATCACGCTTATACGAACAATCGGTATCAGATGGTCCCGTCAGAGACGTCAGTTCAATCATTAGCGCATAATGGGGTGAAGTGGAGGTGTTGCCGGGATAGAAAAAAACGTTAGCTTACATTTTTCTTCAATACAAAAACGTGACTCCCGTAAACACTGATGAGTTGATGACTACTTTTTTTCGGGTGAAAATAATATGATTAAAATATACATAATGGCTCGTTTACGAGTAAAAATAACGATTCGTCGCCATGCTAAAATGTGCTGCACACTAAAATAATATGTGTGAGGCATCCACTGTAAACCGCCCACAATCATAGAATATCATATATTATTTATTTATTTTACTATAAGCAGGGTGTGTGATTTTTTCCATATCGTTACAGCTGATCGAAAAATGGATTAGCGGTGTGATATCCGGCAGAAACGACGGCAAGCCAACGGACCAAACACAAGTGACATTGATATGGGCCATTGCGGTGTCGATATTCTGTGTTGGCGGTATGGTCGGCGGTCTGAGTACAGGCTTCGTGGCCGAGAAGTTTGGTCGTAAGGGCGGTTTGCTAGTGTCCAACGCACTGGTCATCCTGTCGGCTGCACTCCAAGGTAAGGCGAAAATCGATCGATGTGTATAGTTTTACTCAAACGATAGTTGCAATAATATTACTGCAGACGGTTTTACACTTTTTGACATAAACTCATAATATATTATACTCGTACACATTAAAACACTTATCGTGTAGGCCGGATCATAATATAACATATATAAGGTATATTATACGTTTATTATAGACATTAATTATAATGCGATGGAGTTAAAAAACGTTTTAACGTTTTACTTCTACTAGAAATATTATAGTATATCTACTTAAATAAAATAGTTTTTTTTTTTTTTGATATTCATTTTTGAAAGCCAATAAATTCTTCCCGTAAAAAATAATATATCTATAACCAGTATTCAACTAATATCCACATATATACATATTATATTATATAATAGTATACGGAGTTTGTTGTTAGTTAATTAAACATTAAGCATGCACATGTGTACACTCAGTGCACTGATGCTGACAGCCTATGCTCATCTACAACACGCTGAAAAGCTACGTCGTTATTATAACCAATGAATAAAACATTGACATTAGTTCACTGTTTTAATCTAATGGTAATTTATTCAAATACAATTTCTAATTTCTCTTCGACTTATAGTATCCCGCCAAATCCCGTGCCGTCTGTACCAAAGTCAGGGTCGACTGGTATTATTAGTGTTATTTATTACGTAGACAGCTGTAGGCACGTGTTGTATCTGCCAAGCACACGTCAATAAAATGTCATAATATAGTCATTACCACCCACGCTCTTAATTACGTGTATTTAGTCGCAGGCGACGAACTAATTTTAATTTTAAACTCTTAAAAATAATATTTTGTACATTATTTTCATTGAAAACATCTCCACTAGTCATAGGGCAATGCATCGAAGTAACTTTCAACTTTTGTTAACTTGAATTAAATCTTATACACATTAATTTTAAAAATATTATTGGGACGAACTTGGAAAATCAAGTTTAATAAAAAAATTTGTTGTGTAGGTAAATTCAAAAAATTCTTCTAATTTAACTGATACGTTGATGAATACTTTTCACATGCTAGGTACTGACTTCAATTATTTTACTAATTTATAGATATTGACACCTAATTTGTCATCTGGAAGTCTTACCCCTGACATTCGTGCGGATAATCTAGTGTAAAACAATATCTTGCTTTGGTGTAAAAACGATAGGCGTGTTTGTATCATACAGACTGAACCGAGTTCACTAAAACAAAATATGAATATTCTATATCGACTTTATAGACATATTATACTATAATAGTATTAACTTTTTACCTCGGCGTTAGCTCGGTCGTCTTATAATACAGCATTACTACCACTTCAATATTCCACACCAGCTATATCGTTATAGTTATATTGTCTGCCTCTTGGACACGAAAGACAAATTTAAAAATGTTCCAAAAAAA
This sequence comes from Sitobion miscanthi, assembly GCA_008086715.1. Lineage (NCBI taxonomy): Eukaryota > Metazoa > Arthropoda > Insecta > Hemiptera > Aphididae > Sitobion > Sitobion miscanthi. The sequence goes on along the minus strand of CM017797.1, from coordinate 68,800,802 downwards.
TAAGAATATAATGTGCATAACGAATAAAACGATTTCGTCGAGCCACTGGGTTTGGTCTTGTTGGGCTATTACGGGAAGATACGGTTGCTCACTGCTCCCACCTGTATGATCGCATCGCAACGATCGACAAACTGTATAATAATAATAATAACATAATATTATTGTAATTATACTTTAACGCTTTGGAATAGCACCACTCGTCCAAAATAGCGGCCAATCGACAGGTTTAAATCTAGTCGCCCTCGTTTTCCGTAACTACCGGATATACCAATACGGTAATAATTTGTATCTCAGTAGTCACCAATGACACTAGAAATTGTCAAACGTTGACTGAAAAGAAAAATTCAACGTTCGTAACACGACGCGGACGATTAACTGCAACTTGTCGTCAAGCGCACGTATACATGTATAATAATAATAATAATATTATGATTGTGATTATTATTATTATTACTATTATTATGTAGTCGATTACGATGTACAGCATAGTACATACATCGCATTTAATATTTATAGTAATTCGACGTTCATGTAACGTCCAATTGATGTTAATTGGGTCCGTTTACTGAGGAATTTCCTTCCGCACGTTTTCTTCTTACTCCATAATGTTCACGCGTTTGAGTCTGAGAAATTGATTATATAATATATTAACCGGTCGTTTAGACTTTTTATTTGTATTATTCAAAACGTCACTTGCTAGATCATCATTACACTCGTATACTATTTTATCATACGATTGTCGTATAGAATTTTATTATTTTTTCATTTAACGAATATATGGTTACGAACAAATACGTGCTGTCGCAACTGCAGGAACATAACTTTATATACAGGGGGATTATATATTATCTTATAATATGCACTTAATATTATTGTCCCTATAATTGTAAGTGTTTTTAAGTACCGTAAAAGTGTTTACATGTAATATTGTTATATGTTATGTATAATATACGTACACTGCAAACTTATGTTTTTGCAAATTAAATTATGCATTTTTACTAAACGAAATGAAATAAATTTCTTTTTATTGAAAAAAAAACCTTCAACTGTATAATATTATGCTTAAATATCATAACCATACGTTATAGCTGTTTAAATATTTTATCGTTTTTTTTCCTCTTAAAAACATTGCAGTACCTATTGTTGTAATGCCTTGTCGATTGTAATATAATATATGGTTCGTAAATCATAAAATTCACACGTATTTTAAGCATAGTTCCTAGTCAATGTCTTGATATTTGTACGTCTATATCAGAGGTTCGCAATCTTTTCTGACTCACAGTATACCGTAGGGTATTTTCTAATGATATTACGGAGATATAATAGCGTATTATAATATTATTTATATTTATATTTTTCAATTTATCATTGATGTTGCTAAACCAGTATAGAAATAAAAATATATTTAACGTTACAATATTTCACAAAATACCTACTCACTATAAATGCATCTTTCATATAAAATAATTTTTTCTTAAAAATTGCGAAAATGTTTGATGCTTTCTCTATTTTAAATAATTCTCCGGCACGCTCAATCCAAGTTTATGGCACCGTCGTTGAGAACCGCTGGTCTACATGATATTACACACACGTACATATAATATTATGATCCATACGATAGTTTTAGCTTAAAAATATTATTTCGAATTGAAATAAAAAAAAAATAACAAACGTCTCTCATGAATTATTTATTTGTATGGGTGTACTGTCCGTAAAAATTATTATGAACAATTTTCGCGTTTTATACGCATTTGAAGACTGCACGTTGTATGCATTCGTTTTTCGGACGAGTTCTAGATATTATATGATTGAGTATTGTAAATTTATAACTTTTGATATTTCTGCTCATTTAATACCAAATAGTTTAAATGTTCGCAAGCCGTCTGGCTACGCAGTAGACGACGAGGCAAGTGAATATATTTTCTTCGCTGCGAGAAATGCGATTCACGTGCAGTGTTCGTCTTCGTTTTATATGCATTTTAAAACTAATATTTTTATTTATGAAAAGCAAAACAAAAAAAATTATTTCACGCGCTTTGTACACGCCGTTTAGAAAATAAATAAATATTTTCAGCGACATATTTTTCATAATCTATTCGAACAAAACATAATCCGTCAATTTCAGCAGTAAGCAGCGTCTGCTTTCTATATACTTTCGTAATATTTTTACAGACCAATTAAATATATGCGCTTTCCTCGTTTTTCTTTTTCCTTTTGCAGTGGGGAGTGCGGGGTGATCTCCTCAAGTCCAACGTCGTATAACCAACACATAGATCACTATACTGTCGTGATTCACTCAACGACTTTTACTCGACTTTCGTATTCATTACTGCAATTCGCATATTATTACCACCGATATTATCGTATTCCTGCAAAGTCTGTGCAACAATAATACGTGCAGTAGTACCTATTGTGTAGTGTGTATAATATGTTTATCGTGTGCTACCTATGGAAAACACAGGCACGTGTGTGTGTGTTTGTTTATTATTTATTTTTTTGTTTACAAGCGATTCGCGTGCGAATGCTTTCACCGTTGACTGTTTGCCAACGTTATTCGCCATTTAAGGAGCGGTGCCCTTTAACGCGCAGCACACGATTGCATCTGCGAAGAAACGGCTGACGTTCTCAAGTGCTTTTTTATTCAAATTTTATCAAATATATAAATCGATACATTTCCATATCGTATACATATATATAGGTACTATACATATTCTACCCGCGGTGCGAACCGTACGACTTTTGAATGCGACGCAATTATATATTATTATTCTGCAGTTATTATTACATATTATTATTTTACCAACGAAATATATTAAATCAACCATCTACAGCAGCAGCATATTTTTAGTATCCACCTATATATTATGTACGTGAAAAGATTGTGTGTTTGGTTTTCCGAACGTACCCATAAAGTAAATTATTTCGAAACCCATACAAGTATATTCACATCGTGGCGATACGATATTGTTACGTATTTTACGTTTGTCATTATTATTAGTGATTTTTTTTTTCAAGTTGGAGATGAAGTTTAACGACCGCGCATAATATATTTCTTTTAAATGAATATAAAGTAAATCTAAATTTATACGCATAATATTATATAATATGACAGTTAAAAGTAACACATAATGATGACGTGTACCAATGTATTAATTTGTTCTATGTATATTTTATTGTAATTATTGACAAACATAAATTAACTTTTTCTCATTTATATGTTTAGGCGTTTCAAAGATGTACTCATCGTACGAACTAATCATCATCGGACGTTTTATCATCGGTATCAACTCCGGACTTAACGCTGGACTGACCCCAATGTACCTGGCCGAGATCTCTCCCATGAATTTACGTGGATCCGTAAGTATACTAATTTTCCGGAAAAACGTTTTTCGCACATACGTAGACTGTTATATGTATAAATAATGTGTACATAATAATATGTATAATAGAAAATTTTTGTTTTTTGACAACTCAACGGCATACGGGTATTAAAATATTTTTACTCTGACGGTTTATACAGGTCGGAACCGTTTACCAACTGGTCGTTACCATTTCGATTTTGATTTCCCAAATATTGGGTTTGGACTACATTTTGGGTACAGCTGATCTTTGGCCCGTACTATTGGCCTTAATCATCGTGCCAGCCATATTCATGTTCGTCACATTGCCTTTCTGCCCTGAATCACCAAAGTACACGCTGATCAACAAGAAGAAAGACATCGAAGCCGAGAGAGGTATGTATCTATATGGTACCCACCTATTATTTAACCCAGTGTTGTATAAGATACTGTCTTATTGAAAGTAGTCAAATACTTTTTTAACCTTTGTTTTATCATACTGTATGATACATTTATCTGGTACATAGAACAATGTAGAGAATACACTTAATTTTTACCATTAAATGCAGCGATGAGCTGTTGAGAGGACCGGAAAGGCTGACCATTTTCCAAACTCTTTATATCCTATCAGACATTTTAAGATTCAAAACTGTGGTGTAATAATAATTTCAAAAAATGATTAATCCCTCTGAAAACTTGTTCGGTGTACAAATCTGATTATAAAGGTACCTTAATAAAATTAATTCAAATCATATTCACATTGATCTGATATAATATTATAGAATTAAAATTACAGAAACACAAAACGTTATTTAAATCTATAAAATCAATAGGTAATGAAACTTTTTACATTTTTATAAGTATTTTGTTTTAAATTCTTTTTAAAAGTATAAAAAACTATTTTGTGTACTTTTTATAGATTTATTTAATGCGTATGTATATGTGAACACTTTTACTAGAATATTCTAAGACACGGCTATATAATACTTATCCACCCTTAATCAATGTAATTTCATATACTATTTAGTACTCCATGAATGTGATTCATCTGGGTTTTGGTTAGGATTCTTGCTCGAAGTGATCATGGGTTTTTCTGTGTTCCCGGGTTTTGCGGTCCTTGGGGAAGTCAAGTGACTCAATGACGTGCACACTTTGAATTTCGACAAAAATCATTATGTTATACAAATTAGCGTGGCATTTGATTTCATCCATAACTCAAACGGAAATTCGATAAATATTAATTTTTCGATTGGTCTTGTATTATACTATATAGCTGCGATTACAATAGTAATTATTGCGTATTATTGCGGGGGACGGAGTGACCGAGCGGTCTAAAGCGTCGGTTGCGACGCAGTCGACGCCGGGTCGATTCCTTGGTCACGGGCGGCATTTTTCTTCGGGCAAGTCACGGTGCGCGGAGATCAAGTGCCGCCCGGGCATGGCAGATACCTACGGGTGCCCAATCAAAAACTCTGCCAAACCCTACACACACGTATTCCCCCCCCCCCTACTGACATTAAAACATACAAAACCAATACAGCTAATGGCCATAGATTCTGGGCTTAGGATCAAAAAAAAAAAAATAAATAAATATTATTGCGATAATTGCATACATAATCCCATCATCGTATTCGTCAATGACGTTATATCAATAACACATGATAATGTTTCTTGTAGGACTGCAGTGGCTGAGAGGAACGATCGAAGTGCACGACGAGATGGATGAAATGAGAGCCGAAAACGAGGCGATGAAGGTCATCCCAAGAGTAACTCTTCGTGAGATGTTGTCGAACCCGATGTTAAAAACTCCACTAGGAATATCTGTGATGATCATGTTGTGCCAACAGTTATCCGGTATCAACGCCGTAAGTATTACCCATAAATTCTACTTGGTAACTTTCTAGTACATGTATAGGTAATATACAAAATATGTCTTTTTCATATAAAACATAAAATTGCTCATTTGGAGTTCGCGAAATTATATATTTTGTCATTATATTATGTCGAGACACGCGTGTAACGTTATTTTTCTACATATTTTGTTCGTGTCTTTCACAAACGTATGGTTTGCCTAAAATTGTTTGGTTTCAATTTTCGACGAGCTGTAATTATGTAGCAACGTTGTTCACTGATACAACAAGCTACTACCGTCGCTTCAAATATAACATTATCGGCCGGTTATTGAAACAATTTTAATTTTATTATTTATATTCAACAACACAAGTTATAGTTAACTTAATATGATTCTTAGACTTGGACACTATGTCCTACCGCTGTACACTTGTATCATAAAAATAGTAAAACTTTTTACTGTTTCCAGGTCATGTTCTTCTCCACGAAAATCTTCAATATGGCTGGAATGAGCAATGATGGAGCCAAGTACGCCACGCTCGGCATGGGTTCACTCAACGTGATAATGACGCTGATCTCTCTATTTTTGGTTGAACTCACCGGTCGAAAGACTCTGTTAATGATTGGATTCTCTTCCATGTTCGTCGTCACCGTTATGCTTACTATCGCTCTGATGTTTGTGGTAAGTGCATGTCTTATAACATTTAGACCATTTAGGAAATACAACTAAAATTATATGATTATCGTTATGCCCAGGTGGTTTGTTATTGGAGACGAGTATTTTTTTTTTTTTTAATGGAATGGAAAACATTTTTTCTTATATTAGTATTAATTTTTACATATTGTACTAGACGAAAGGATGGCATTTAAAGGGCAGATGGATACAATTTCATATTTTGATATCCAATTTAAAATACGTAACTACGAGACTTAGTCGTTATTACAATTATTAATAATTTTTTAGTTAGGCTATTTTTTTATTTTTGGAATTGAATTTCCAAAATATTACGATCCATAAAATAATGTAAAATTATGACCTTGCTAATAATTGGGACATTGCAATAAAATATGTATATGTGTAACTGCTAAATGCTGACATTTTATAACGAAATTCGAAAAGTAACAAAAAACATTTTGTCAATTTTATTGACATGTTTAATTATTATCGGTATATATCATGAATCATGATAAATGTATACCATGTGATTAATCATGTCATATTAATTAAAACGTTTTAACAAAAATATTCAACAACGTGATTCATATAATTTATAATCATGTGGGCTAATTTATTGGTCCAAAAAAAAAAATGTACAACTCTCTTCCAAGCATAGAATGCGTATTATATAATACAATATTATTATCTATTATACCTACTAATTGATTGTTTTTTTTTTTTTTTGTTCAAACAGAATGCCAGTTCCATTGTGTCCGGTTTGGCCGTGATACTCGTCATGGCCTTCGTCATCGCGTTCGCCGTCGGTCCAGGATCCATCCCGTGGTTCTTAGTGTCCGAATTGTTCAACTCGTCTGCCCGACCATTGGCCACCAGCATTGCCGTCGGAGTCAACTGGACGGCCAATTTCGTCGTCGGTCTGGGTTTCCTACCTCTGCAGGTAACGACAATTGCACAGCTCCCACATGGATTGTATCCACGATATTGTGTATAAATAATATATAGATTAGGATAGGTATATGCCTGCAGTCTGGTATAGACCGTCATCGTGGTATCCGCAGTGACGCCGAGGTTAAGTCCTTACACCTCGAGGTTAACAATGGTAACTTTTTGAGGTCTGCAGATGTGTCGGTGGTTGGCCACAGTCACTAATGTGTGCTGTGATCAAGCATCGTCGGCATAGACCACCAGGTGACCACTTGAGTTTTTAGCGACGTATCCTCGCTCCATATAAACGTGTGTTCAACCGTAAACCCTCACACACCTAATGGTCTGGATTATGTTGCCGAGTTATTAAAAAAAAAATAAGAAAAAAAATGCTAACAACTTTACGTGAAAATTCTCGTTTTCCCTTTTATGATTTTTCCGACTATTTTAAAAACAACTGCAGGGAACTTTTTACTTTTGAGCCACACATATTATCTATTAATTTATGCATATAAATATATATTTTTTTTTTTTGCTCTGTGTAGGAAATGTTGCAGTCAAACGTGTTCCTCATATTCGTCGTGTTGCTTGCGCTGTTCGTGTTGTACGTGTACAAAAAAGTTCCGGAAACCAAGAACAAGACTTTGGAAGAGATTCAAATGGGTTTCAGACAGGAATCGTACAAATAATCAGGCGCGACCTGTGTTACATAGTAGTAATAATAATAATACTATGACACCACCGAGAAAAAGATTCCTCAGCCAGAAGTTATATAATATAATACAAATACATATTATATATATATTATACGAGTACCTTTTTCATTACAATATAAAAAAATATTTATGTGGTAAAAAAAAATTTAAATCATCATATTATACAGTTGTAATTAGATAAATTCAACCCCCTCCCCCTGCCCTATATATTATTATGTTAATGATTGTACATGTTGCGTATTGCACCCCGAAAACACCTTACCCGCATGAAATAATAGATTATAATATATTTTATACCGCGTCCGTTTTTCCTGCTCCGCCCACAGTTTTATAGTGGTCAACAACCGAATTCGATAAGTAAGAAATCTTCCATTTCAGTAACCACCTGTTTTTTCATCCAGATACCTAACATTTTATTTTATTCTCGAAGATAGTATATGCATATTATTATGGTTTTTTTTTTTTTTTTTTTTTTATGTTCTCTGTTAGAATCATAAACATTTTTTGCCAATAGTTTTAATACTCGTAAAATTGAATTATTTTTTCACGGGTAAAGATTATAATATTTTAATTTATTTTATTATATTTTTTTTTTTGTGTATTTTTTATGAAATAAAAGTGTAATTAATTTTATCATTGCATCGTAATACTATTATCCTATCTACTATATTATTGATCCCTCAATGGATATTAATAAATCGTACCTGCACTATACTACCATGATATAGTAGAGATCGATCAAAATATGTATCAATACTATATACCTGTTTACCTATAATTTTAAAAGAGAATAATGTTTGATTGTAATTTAAATAGACTAACTACTAATGTGTTATTTGTATAATTATTTTTTTAACTGACACATTATTTTTATATACATATTATATAATTCATAAGTTTTCAGTTGGAGCGTGATATTACTACTGGTTTAGTAGTTAACCGATGATAATAATTAATAATTAAATGTTAGATAAAATATATTTAATAATATCATACCATTAGGGAAATTGAAAAGAGGTTGCATTTAACGTATCATTTATATACAAAATTCTTATTTTTTTTTTAACTATTTATATTGTGAATTTCAATATATCATAATAAAATAATTATATTATACATCATTAGATAAATAATATATTATAATAATGCCCTTTCTAATAGATATAATTTAACCGAATTCATTTATATTCCTGAAATTAATGCAACGTCCCAGAGTAAATATTGTAGTTGTTATTTTTCAAAATTATTAATTAGATAAAAAACATCCACACCTTTGAACTGGTTCTAAACAAAAAAACAAATATTATGATAAGATTAGAAGAAATGTTACTTTTTTTTTTGTTAAACTTTATTACGAGTATTATAATACTGTGCATAATATATTATGAAAAATGAATTTCAGATGTTAAGTTAAATTTCAGTAACTAACACATTATTATTACAATTTAGACATACACACTAATTGTACTCTACCTAGTAAATAATAATAACATAATATACATGTATATTTAAATATTATTTAAATTACAAACAATTCTTATTAGAAAAATATTAATTTACAATAATAATTATATTTTTATTTTACTTATACTAATTAACATATTGGATTTAGAATTAGAATATATATTAAAGCCATACGATATTTTTAATTTTGTATGTATATTAATTATTATTAGCCATCCATTTTAAGACGAGACGTTTTATATTGGTGATCAATTATTGAATATAATTATATTTTTCAGTACGAATAATAAAAAAGCTTTTATAAACTTTACTCGTCAACACATGAATATACCTCTACCGACAATTATTAAAGACTTTAAACCAAGTAAACTAAAACCTTAATATTGTATCATATTGTACAATGCTCATTAAAAATACATTGTATAAATGTATAATTCTGTTATTTGTAATGCACAAATGTTAAGAGGACGTCGCATTCGCATATGACATTGAAACAACTGTTTTGCGTGGGAAACCACCGAGAAAACTACAGTTGAATTGAGAAACGAAATTTTCACCACATAAAAAAAGACAGATTTGGTTGTGCAATATAAAGTTCCTATATCGAAAAAATGAAAACGATATTGCACAGTCAAAGTCCTCGTTTGAAAATTTCGTTTCTTGGTTATGATTGTAGCCTTTTCGATTCATTCTTGAAAACATTTTTTGTACGTGTATGAGACACGGAGACAGCATATGCGGGTGCGACGTCTTCTTGAATACAAGTAGGTATAGGTGTCAATATCGTTTGAAAGAAAAAATATATATAATATTATTTTGAAAACAATAAAGATTTTAAGAATAATATATTTATCTCGAATTTCAAATGTTATAACCGTTAATTGAGACGTATTTTTTCAACAATGAACCGATACAATACTGAAATAATAATTATTTATTCTGGGTTTGAGTTTTAAATCGAAACTGTGTCAAACTGTGTGAAAACTATTTCTTAAATTTATTTTGATAACCCATAGAATAACAGTATAATAGGTATGGGTATATTATTTGTAGTGAATATTATTCATTACTCATTTGATGCCCATAATTAGTGTTTAGTACTAAATTTAATACTCAGTATAGCTGCTTTCCATTTTCGAGTAATAAACTAATGAAATATCGATATTTCTATAAACTTATAAACAAGTCCTAAACGCAGTGTATAAGTAAACTTTACATTTCAATGTATTTTATATGAATCAAAAAATAAATAAAAACAGATATAAAATATGCTAACTTATAAGACATGCTAACTAGTTATAAGCATAACCTATATTTGCAAACTTTAAAACTACAGCTGTAATAACTTAGACTGGAATGACTAGATTAATCACGGTTTTCGAAAAAATTACAATTTAACTTCGAATTGGGTAACATTGTATTCAATTATTTGAAACACTAACTTATCAACAACAAAAAAAAAAAAACAGTGCCTGTATTCTGTCTAATTAAATTTGAAACTTTACAACATTTTAATTTTATTTTTTCCCACACATTTGCATTTATGCCCTATCGAACAAATCGAATTGAAATATTTCATTCTATATATCAATTTAGGTACCTACTATAATATACATAATGACTTAACTTGGTAAGCATAATAAATACATTGAAATGTATAAATTAAAATACAAATTATATTTTTACAGTAGTGATGACTGTTTACTACTTGACAAGTATAATCAATTGCGTGGTAAAATATTATTATTTAAATGTTGTTATAAGTATATGTTATGAGCGATATAAAACTAATTATTCATTTATAATTATATTATTATATAAACAAATATTTCGCATCGATAATTAAATTTATTTGGCTAGAGGTCGATAATAACTGAGTAGGCACCATTGCGTTGACGACTGTCGTAAATTAATGTTTACCCATCTACAGTATAAAGAAACAATTATGAAAACGTTATTGAAATAAAAACAATATTTAATATAATTATAACTGTTAATTGTTACGAGTGTATTTTTTTTTTAAGTGTTATCAGTTATGAATGTACAAACTATCTATTAGCATAGCTATATTATACAGTCGAGTCTCGACAACTCGCAAATCTCAAATGGGATAAAAATTAATTCGATTTGTGCGTTTTTCGAGTAGTACGCCTCAAAATATGTGACTTGTAAATAATTCAATGGACGAGAAAAAACTTCGAATTGTTGTGAAGGCTTTTGAGTTGACGCGACTCGACTGTATTACATTATATTATAAGTAAAATGATTGACCTGTACTATTGGCAAAGACAATACATTTCGTGTGTATAATTATATAATATTTGATATAATATACAATTATATAATATGGCCCGTCATACGGCTCTTGACGACAACTTGGTGAATTAGATTATAACATTTTTATTCAGAGTGATATCGCAAATAAATCACATTATTATTGGCTATTGGTTTTTGTTTATTTTTTGACACCTGCCTTGCTATACGCGTATTATATAATATCGTCAACAGCAGTCTTATGACAGTCGTCAGTAAAATTATGTATCTTTACAGTGGTATCCATTTTTTTTTATATACATAAAAACCGTGTCTGGGTGACTCCAAACAATTACTAGTTTCGATCAAACGTGTAGACACGATAATAATAAAACGGTAACCATCTCTTTTTTAACTGCATACTTACTTAACCGATCCATTAGCGTAAATACGAAAAATATGAGTGAAAGACGTTCTCTGCGACTTTAATCGTCGACGGCGTATTGTTTGAATTCAAAAACGTCATAGTCCAGACAATAGTCCTCCAGACTGAGTGCCAAATTTGGATAGCTTTCACTTATAACGATTACGCTCTCGGAAGAGGACGTTTGACATTTACCGACTCTAAACACGTCATAATATTGTGATATTTATCGAAAACATTTTTCACACAGTTTTCCGATAATGCGCTCGTGCCTAGACATGCGTATAATATTATAAATTTATAATTCGAGTCTCGATAACAGGAATATCGAGGGGAATAAAAATAAATTCGAATTATGTGTTTTTTCCAGTTATATACCTGCCTACATCAAACATCACTTAAAAACGCTTCAGAGGGCGAGAAAAGAATTCGAGTTGTGGAGGTTTTTGACTCGACTGTATTGAATTATAAAATATATAAGGCGGCGCATTAGCTAGGCAATTCATGGGCATCTTTCTATCGTCGTATTAATATAATTATTATTATTAGGTAGTATTATGATATCAATATAATAAAATATATTTTCGTGTGTTGTATTGGGTATTTAACAATTAATATAATGTAATATTTACGTTCGTATAATGAAAAAAATCAGATTATTTTAATAAACTTCTGTCTTGGGCAAATATTTTCACACCTCGGAAGTGATACGACAGCCGCTGAAACGGTTAATTGAGAATAATTGTTATTTAAGGAAAATAAACTGTGAGATATCATGTGAGATGCTGAAATTATTAAATCATTGATTTGATTTGATTTGTCAAAAAAAGATTAATATATATAAATAAAAAATAATATCGGTGTGGCCCTATCATAATATTTATTACTATTGTCAAGCTTGGGGATGAAGAGTTAAAAAGTTAAAGTTAATATTCATTAACTTAATTTTTAACTTAATTGATTTTTATTGACATAAACTTAATAAATAACGAGTTATTTTTAATCAAATCCAAGTTAAGTTAGTTTGTAAATAATTAATATAATAAAATTATTATTTATAATACATATTGCATGAATATTCACTTTTTATTATTTTAAACCATATTACTGGATATTTATTTATATATAAAAAAAAATAACTTAACTTAAGTCAATAAGTCTAATTTATTAAATTGTACGTTTCCGTGTTTGACTTAACTGAATTTTAAAAAAAAATAAAATAACTATTATCTTTAAACTTTTCAAAATATTTTCCATCGACTTAACTCAATTAAAAATTTTTATTAACTTGCCCGGGCTTGATTATTGTTATACCATGCATAGCAGTCGAGCAGTGTTTCATACGTCTATTATTTTGTTCACTAGAATTGTACAGTAAATCAAATACGGACATCAATAAACAAATAACGAATTTTTTTTCATGATTAATACGTGTATTTCGTTAATGTGTTCACAATTGCTCAATCATTCAACATACCAAAAAACAAAAAAAAAAAAAAAAAAAACAATTGCAATTAATAATATCATCAGGTTCTATATAATAATGATGACTTAAGTTATTCGACGTTCTATCGACGACGGCTTGTGCACCAAGTGTAGTGTCATCGGTTGTTCGGTGTTGTTTATAATATTATATTATGTAATACGATTGGACATCTGATTTCTCGTGTCTTATTAATATCACATTGAAATCCGAAAAAAAAAGTCTGTCTAATGGCTACACGCTGCAGCATCAACAGCTAGATACGCGATATTAAAACTACGGGTAAAAAGTCGAGTAATTTAATATTATGTTGCTTTTATAGTGCATACAAACGATTACAAAATATTATAATGTTTATAATTTATTTATTGTACGGGTTCGAACGAATTCGTTTCTGTTTAAATTAGAACATCGCAAAGGGACAATATGATCAAAACTCGCACTAAACAAAATCACCGGAAATAAAAAACTGTTTTTTTTTTCTTTAACGTTGGACATTATTTGTCCATAAAAATTACAATATGGTGTAAATCGGTTAAAATCGTTTTGGTATATAATTATGAATAATAGCTAATCATGCTGCGACGCCTTAATTATAACACTATTCAGTAGTTTTTGATTACAGTATTACACAACTTACAGTTATGTTATAGCAATCGACTATTTTAAGTACAATGTATATATGAGTTATATAATGCTTAACTAAAAAGTTATTCGCGCAAAGCATTCGCCAGAGAAGAAATAAAAAACAATTTTTCCAATGCTTATTGTTATTATCAACAAATAGACGAACACATTTTTTATCTAATTTTTCCATCGCCGAAGATATTTGTGTTACAAAATAATATTATGTTGAAATAATAATAAGTAGGTATACAAAATCAATTCATACATTTTATCAAACAGGTGTTTATGATAATTTCATTTTCAATATTAAGTTATTCTTCTTTTTGATGCATTATTACTAAAAAACAAATTACACGACAAGCTTAAAACTGTAATAGTAATAGTTATCTAAATTTATAATTCACACAGTTATGTTGTTATATCATATTTATATTATGATCATTTTTTTTTTTTTTTTTTATGAAACTTGCTTAAAAATACACTTACACATTATTTTTGATTAAACATCGAGTTATATAATTGTCATTTAATATTATATTATATTCTAGGTTCCTGAGTGTCTATACTTATTTTAAATATTATAATATAAACGTATATATTGATATATAGTAATATGTAGTATCATAATTATTATTGTTCGGTATTTGATATTCACTACCATTATATGATTGATTTAGCAAAATATGACATAAATATAATACCTTGGTTAAATCACTTAAATCTAAATCAAACATTTTCATATTGGATTTAACACGTATTGTTTATATTGTAGTTAAAGTCTAATATTTATTTGCGTTGCATTCACCATTAAAATTAAATTAGACAATATTTATCGATATATATATGTAGTGTGTCTGTCTTAGAAACCAATACAATTTTTATTATTGTTTTTATTTTTTTTTTTTTATTCATGTTAAGTTATCGTATAAATATATTGAGGGTACGGTAAACACGAATACAATTTTAGTATTAGTTTAGCTTCAACCTCTACGTACATAATATGTGTTGAATTAAAAATGTAAAATGTAAAATTCTAATTTATATTAATCGTAGGTACTAGGTAATTGTTTGCTATCCAAACTTTTGAAAGTTTAACTTTCTTAATTATGCGCAACTACGTAATAGTATGTCCGTGTGACAAAGATTAATTTATTTTTATTATATTTTTAGAATTAATTAAAAAAAAAACAAACAAAAAACGTATTTTTTCGACGGTTTCAGAGAATCGGTTAGTCCGCTAAACTCTCTCAGAACCCAAACGTACTTACTATTTTTTTTTTAAATAACGCTAAAATAATTTAAGTGTTTATTCACATAAAATATGTAGTAAGTATACGGTCGTATGTGTAACTACGCAGAACACATGCGATGGTAGGTACGAAAATCATTGCGATTGTTAATGTTATAATATATTAAAATTGTAGGTTAAGTTTATATCTATATGTGCCTACCAAATCACGAACGCGAGTTGCGTTTTTAACTCAAACCGAATGGGTAGGTAGTGTGGTTCAATTGTTGAGTGATCGTTATCATCATTGTTATACATTGTGATAATATAATATCATTGCGATATATTTATAATAGATCAATGAGAGCGCCGGCCTGAGGCGTGGTGGGATATAACATGTGACATTATGTGTTATCGCTATTCAATAACAATAATAATATTGTATTTCTCCTATTCTCTCCGTCGTCTCCACATAAACGGTTAGGATGTTTCACGTGGGTGTTACATGCCAGATAAATCTGCGCCAAATCACTTCTCTGGGGTTGTAGAGCTTATATCTACAACGGAACTGTTATCGTTGCCAAAAAAAAAAAAAAAACAAAAAAACAATCCGATGTTTATCGTCATCTTTCACGCCTTTTCTACTCTCTCGCGTCTGTAATAATTATTACACACAACTTACGTCGCGATCTAAACGCGTACCGATCGATTTCTGGGGGAATACCGCTTAAAAATACAATATTATAATATCGTTTTCATACGATATCGTTCTACTTGATTCGAGGGTAGAGGGGGGGGGGGGTGAAACGGAAGTGTACGTCGTCGAACACAGACTGCAGCCGAGTCCATGTAGGCTTTCGGACGAATCGGGTACACGAGTTTGGGCCGACGAGACGTGTGTAGAGCGAGTTGGAATTTAGAATTTTTTTTGAAACAGAAAACGATCTAGTCGTCGTTATCGCGAGTGGGTATGGTGGGTCGACAGAGACCTCGTTGGAAATGGGTGTGGGACGTGTATAGTTACGTGTACAATATAACATGTTACGGACGGTGTTGAGGACGGTTCCCTTGTCGGGGGGATGGGTATAATATTATAATTGTGATTAAATCTTAACGATATTATATGTGTACCGGACATTCTGCGCCTTGCTCGACATGTACAAATGCAGACAAATCAAATGATAGAGAAGTTATGGTTGTTGAAATATTATAATATGGTATTGTATAGTTGTGAACTGTTTACGTTTCCATTGATTGTCGACTTATCGAATCTAAACTATTATATAATATTATACCTGTTGTGCCATTAGAATCATTGTATAGTCATCGACAAGGGTGATCGCTACAAGTCGCACAGATAAAATCGCGACGACAGTTAATGCGCTAACCGTTATAATGTTATATCATCGCCGTAATTTCAGCTTAGAACACAATAATAATATGACATAGTAAGACATAGGATATAATATTATTTTGTCGGTGAGATATTTCGAATTTGAAAAAATGAACAAAACAACATTTTGTGCACTTGTGTCGGCCATTTACTACTCGTCTGTCGTATTTTAGTGGTCCACAAATCCAGTCACGTGATATATATATATATATTATACCGGAACTCGTGAAGTTCCGACGCATTCAGCTGGGGACCCAAATCGCGGAAAAGTTCATAAGTACTGTCCTCGTAAAACTAGACGATAGCGATTAAGTCCCCGAACAACTCACGCATCGAATGTCCGGACATATACCTCCACTCGTTGACCGTAACACGCAGTTTACATCGTAACTATAATATAAACATGGCGTTCGTGGTCGTGGCCGGTGGGTGGGCAGGTGGGTGGAGGGTTATTGTGGCAATGGGTGTGAGTGGGGGTTGCAAGACAGTGCGAAACAACGTGTACGATTATATTATTATTGCGGTGGAAAGGGAAGCTGCGAAAGTATATCGAGTACACCCTCTAATGTAATATTATGTGTATGTACAGCGTGCAAATCGACGATTGTACGTAATAATAATATTATTATTATATTACGTATTATTCGTACCTTTTTTTAAAAAAAAAAAAATTATTATTAATACACTCTACATTATAATATATATGCATATTAATATTAGAGCAATTAATACATATATACGAGTATGTGTGTGTGTGTGTGTGTGTGTGTGTGTGTTTGTGTATGTGTGTCGCAGTGACGGATTCAGGGGAGGGGCACAGGGGCACGTGCGCCCCTATCAATTTTCTTATGTAACTACCTACGAGTATCATGTAAATGAAAATTTCAGTTAATAAGAATAACACTATCAACTATTAATTATTATTTATTATAATCATTATTGTTTAAAAATGATAGTAGGTATGTATTATAAATTCAAATTCAAATTATACAATTTATATGTGCCCTCCCCACCAAAATATCGAAGATCCGCCCCTGGATGTGTGTATGTATGTGTGTGTGTGTGTGTGTGTGTGTGTGTGTATAGGTGTGTGTGCGTAGGTGTGTGTGTGTGTAAGAGTGTTGTATAATTATTATTTCGATGGACTACATTTTTATAATATCATATTGTTATTGTTTATATCGTTATAATTAATAATATAATAATATAATAAAATATTATATGTATTACAATAGATGTGAAAATCGCGCGATAACACATCGCGGTTTCGCATTCCGTCTAAGACGATTTAACATTATTATTATTATTATTATTTAGATGGCGATATGTTACATATTATTATTATTATTATTGTATATTATAACATATACACGTACAGTGTGCATCGGCAGTACAATACGTATTTTTGTTACGTGTTGTGTGCGATTATTATATAATAATATTATATATAAATGTATTATCGATATGGATGTTTGGCGGCGGGAAACGCGACACGTCAAAATATTTTTGTCGTTTTATTATTATTGTTATTGTTACGTATAGTGTACGATCTAATCGTAGGCATAGGTAAAATATATAACAGTGTCCCGCCGCCGGACCTGAAAACACTTCCGACGTCATTGAAGGAGGTTTTTCTTTCGAATTATTATTATATATGTTAGGTTATTGTTGATTGATTATATTATCGTCGATCGATCATAATAGTATGACGACGACGACAACAACAACAACAACAACAACAACGGCGACGACGACATCGACGACATCGACGACGATACGCGCGTATACAATTATTCACGATTAAAAATTTGATTATCGTTTATATTGTTTCATCGTTATCGTTGGTTTGTGCGGGGGGCGGCTTTGGGTGCGTTGCAGTGTGGGACGTTCAGACGTTGAATATGTACGACACGTTCGTCTCCTGGCTGGACTGCCGCTTGGTGTACGCGTGGTGATTGGTGATGTAGTACGACGACGCCTTGCCGCCGCCGTTGCCGCTCGCGGACGCCGAGTGCTGCAGGTTCTCGTTGTACCGGAGCGTGCCGCAGCACCGGCGGCTCTGGAGCACCGCGGTGAAGCCGCGCCGGAACTTGCGGTTGAAGAACGCGTACAGCACCGGGTTGATGCAGCTGTTGGACGCGCCCAGCCACTGCGCGATCGGCGTGGCCACCGGCAGGAAGTCCTCCTCCCACGGCACCAGCCGGCCGCCCAGCTTGATCCGGGCGAATATCGCGTACAGCGGCATCCAGGACGCGACGAACAGCACCACCACCATGGCCAGCATCTTGACCACCTTGACCTTGCTCTGCTGCTGGATGCGCTCCATGCGCGCGCACTTGTTGTCGGTGGGTATGGTCCGCCGCCACACCTTCACCCAGATCATCGCGTAGCACAGCGATATGGCCACCGTGGGCACCACGTAGCACAGCCCCAGGTTGCCCAGCAGGAAGTACAGGTTGCCGTCCAGGTAGTCCGGCCACACCTCCAGGCACAGTTCCAGGCTGGGGGCGTCCTTGAATATGGCCACCATGTCGAAGAACAGTGCCCACGGTATGGTGATGGTGGTCGACGCCAGCCAGATGACGCCGATGATGTACCGGGCCCGGCGCGTGGTGATCTGACACTTCAGCGGGTACCAGATGGCCAGGAATCTGCCAACCAAATAACCGTCATGTCAATATTATTTAAGTAGATATAATATGTACAGTGGCGGATCCGAGGTTTAATTTCTTTTTCTTTTTTTTTTTTTGGGGGGGGGGGGGGCATGGGGGAGTAATGTACAAAAGTTCCAAAATTGGCTAAAAACAGTGTAAAACAAAAGAAAACTACAGCGATTGGGTGGGGGAATGTCCCTTTTTCCCCTCCCTGGATCCGCTACTGATTATATGTATATGGACATTGGACATATCGTGATATATAATTATATTATTATGTTCGATTAGATGTCAGTTTTGTTAATACGTTCCTCTTTTATAGGAACCCGTTCAGTTCCTTCAGTGTATAAATAGGAATTCGGTCAGTTCGTTTAATATTAAAAGGAACTAGTTCAATTCCTCGTGCCTATAATACTCATTATTTTACTCGTTCCTCGTGGTTCGTGAGTTATCAATTATTATATCATAATCACTAAACAGAACACCAATAAGTTGTATGTGAATAAAAATTGGTAGTCTAGTCCAATATTTTTTTCACAGATTAAAAACATAAGAAGTAAATGAATTTTTTCTCGCCAAATGTTTTTTAAACGATTTCTGGGGAGAACAAAATTACGCTCCACCCAATTGTAGTCTCGGGAAAAGTGTTATTTTCCCTGGTTCTATTTATACTTTAATTTATACTCTAAACCAACTAGTACAGTTTTTCTCTACCTGCACGCTTGGAGGTCATGTAGTTTACTTATCATATTTCAGGTTCGTAGTCTTTGTTTTAGCCTTGGGCGGCTGGGTATAGTTAAATCCATTTCGGTTTGACGGACACGCCAAAAGATGTTATGCTTTTACCCCGTCCGATCAACAACGACAACGACCTGCACATCAACAACAACCTAGTGTTGAGTACTACATTAATTTGCAAAATGCCAGGACAAATTAATTATCACGTCCACTAGGATGTAAGGAGACGAATGATTTCGCCGTCGTCGTCGTCGTTCTAGGGAGGGCCTATGTATATAATAATATTATAATATTATACGCATCGGCGCGCACAAGAACCTACGACATAATATTTAACCGGTTGAAAACTATTGGTCGCCACATTTAAAGACAATTTACGTTCACTCAATATACGCTACACATCCGAGACAAGTACGACATATTATATGGGTGCCTAATAGTAACAACACCAACGTTTTATAATGGAAACTCGTGTTTTTGACAACACTCGAGCACGATATATATTGTTTTTTGGACCGATGACAAAGGGCTCGCGGTGTACGATGAAGTATTATATTATTATACAGCAGGAGTTAAAAAAAAAAAAAAAAACTGGGGAAAAAAACTTGGAAAAGTGCCTGTACGTCAGCTGTGGCGAGACTTCGAGGAAAAAAATCGCACTTGACGATAAATAATATTATGCAATAATATAGTGCTGATTCGAATGGCACAACCACATATTGTTGTTATGCAAGTCCGACCAAACGTATATGGTCTATTCGGATCGAACATCGCCATCTTTGAAATGTGTTGCTCGCGATGCTGTAAATAGACGAAAAATATATTATGATTTGCGGCTAATATAATATTATTATGTGTAGGAAGTACACTATTGGAAACGGTATGCGTCGTTCTTCAATTTTGGCATTTCTTTTTTGCCGTCATAGCTACAGCTGTCCGGTAATCGGTACACAGCTCTATACATAGACTTCTGAACGATATATATTTTTTCATTTCTTTTACCAAATGGCAACTCGTAATTTCATATTTTTGCTCGTTAAAAAGTATTATTAGATAGATGATCAATATCGGAAGGAAACAAGTTTTGTACAAACTTATAATATATCTAGTACCTATACTCTATTAATTTAAACAATAATATATCAATCGCTATAATTTCCCTAGTCAAACAAGCCAACAAATTATAATAATATATAATATTATTAACACTGATACCTACTATACGTACACATTATTGTAATATCTAATAAGTAATATGATTAATTAATTCAGAAAATCAGATTTATAATACCTATACAATATTGAATAATACAAAATCAAACAATAGTAATTCATTGTCTTCAAATAATACCTAATGGCTATTATGCTTAGTGAAACAATATAATATTTTAATCCTTTGAATGTGGCCACCATAAAAATATTTAACCAGACCAAATATATTGCGTCTTTGTCACAACTTTTGAAAACGGCAATATTAATAAAAAAAATACTAGCTAGTATTACGAACAATTATTTAAAAAAAAGACGAACAGTTGTAGTATTAAAATATTATATTTTAGACAATCATTAAAATTAATTGGAACAGACTTTGCATCATTATCATCTGCAAAACACTACTAATTAGTAATTAGTTTCAAATCTTTTGGCACATTATTTCTATTTTCTATTAACTGTCCGCTATTCAGTTTCGATTGTTCGTCAGTAAATTGTAACGTTAATCGTGGTTTTGTTTTAAATTGTGGTGGGGAAGAGGGGGAGTAAAATATAAATAATTATCGATTTAAAACAAGAACAAAAAAAGTGGAAAGTAAAATAAATTAATATTCGGTAAATTAATTAGCGCGAATATTACATGGTCAGATTTACTCTAAAGTAATTTATACTAATAAAATTGTTCTCATTTATATATTATACGGTTTACAAAAGTCAAGATATTAATTACAGAACAATAACGTGGCTTATAATTGTATAGAAATCGATTGATGATATTATAAAGTCACTATAAATAAGTTACTATTAAGCATAAAATCTAAGAACATCTTCATCCCTCCGCTATCATCAGAGATTAATCGCTAATATTTATTGGTAGTTATTGAATTAAAAATATTGCAAACTAAAATGTATTTTATACGATTAGGAGTGATTACCAATATTCATGACAATTCTGCGTGAATAACAAGGTAAAACATGCTAAATTAATTTAACTCGCGCAGTGAACGATGATAATGAATAATGACTATAATAAATTATGATAACCACGAGTTAATACATTTTTTGTTCATATTGTTCGAATAAAATAATATACGAAATCGGGTATACAGCGAGTTCGCTGATTAAGACCTTTTTTTTTATTCCTTCAATTGCGCCTCGTTGCTTTCTCGACATAAGGTTTTCAATTCAGAGATAAATATAATTATGATGTTCCATTAAATTTTCTCGTTCAGTCGTTGTATATAAAAATAAGTTATTCGCTACACTATTATGTAGACTCAATCATAACGTACAATGTCAAAGGTTTGGCATAATATTATTATCAAATTCTAAGGTTATTCCACTTCGACTGACACTAAGGAGGAATATCAATTTGCGTTTTGATATAAACAAAAATGCACAAGAAAAAAATACAAATTAAAATATGATTCAGTTATGCATAATATTATAATATATGTTTATATATTTATATATTTCTGAACGGTTATTGTTTTAAATCGCTGCTGTACAAACAACTGCAAAATATATGAAATGTACCTATTGTTTTTGTACATTATTATTGGAGATATAAGGACAAATAAATAATCCATTAACCTTCTTGTCCTCCGTGATATTGACATATTATTGCACGAGAATATATAAAATCAATAGTTTACTGTGATCACTGAAAAACCTTAAGTAATCGTGTCAACCATGGAACATTGTTAATGAAAACTAAATCGCATTTTTTAGTTAATTAAATTAAATATTTGTTTAGTTTAGCACAAATATTTACACAAACGAAGTAATGAATACAATTTAATCGATGACCTAAAGTAAACAGGCGTAGACATTCGCACATTTCTTCAGCAAGAGTTAAAAAATCTAAAATACTGCGTTTTTGAGGTCACAATTCGAGTATTTGTTTAAAGTTTTACTTATCTCTCGTTTTACATAATGAGTAGGATTAGCAGATTTCAAGCTTTCTAACTTTTAGCCAATTCAACCACTTTTAAACAAAAATAATATTCTTTTGAAAAAAGCAATTTTATTAAGCAGAAAGTGCTGAGCAAATCAAAAATAATTTATCACAATAATTAGGTTACGAAATTGCGTAAATATACATTGGCAATAACGAGCAATTAAAAAATCCATCCAGTGTCAGAAATATAAATTAACCAAACATAATTTTTAATTTCTGACTTCGGATAGTTTGCTTTTACGGTTATATAGTTACTATCGTTTTTATAGTTTAAATGTAACACACCACTGAATTGTAAAAAAATACTTTAAAAATTATATTAAAATACAGAAACAAATACATCCATTCAGAAAAAATTTTAAATACCTACTTTTAAGAAAAAGAATTCAAATATTTTTCTAATAGTGTTTTATAATTTTACTTTTTTGATTGCACAAGTAGATAAAAAAATGTATTTGTAATTAGTAATTAGTAATTAGTAATAATTACTAATTTAATCTTGTGATGTCGCATTTAACTATTAAAAACTTTGTACCTACTGAAAAATGGAAATGAACAAACATTTGTTATATTTTAGTTTTAAAATACTTATGTATTATATTAATAAATTGTCATCAATGAAATATAAAATAAATAATTAATATTCAAATAAGTGTTTAATAATTTGAATTTAATTATGAATAAAATAACTTAATGATTACTAAAAATCAATCTAAAATATGACGAATAATATTATTTTAAAAATTATTTACATAAAATTATATTTTGATATTAAAGTAGGTACAAATACGTCTAACACGTCAAGTATTTAAAATACTTTGCGACACTTAATTTTAAAGGTATTCTAAATAAACTTTTACTCAAATATTTTACAAAACTTTATCACACACATATTATAATATTAAATTATCATAATTATGCGTAACTAGTACCCTGTTTATTTATAAAGAATATTATGATAATTATTGAAGTCACTGCAGTTTACGTTCGTGTCAAAACTTTCTTCATCGGTGGATCACTCAATGACATAGGTACCTATGTTCATCCGTAAACCGTTAACACTTGTTTACGGAAAAATCATCTGTAATATACTATGGTATACGCTCAGTATATGCATAGAAATATTATAATCTAGAATTATTATATCTAGACGAAAATTTTTTGGGGAAAAAAATGTGCATGAAACACAAGACAGGAGTAATCTGGAAGTGGCAAGGTGAGCAGTGTGATGAATGGTGAAGGCTATATAATATGTTTAAATATTATTTAAATATCATCCACCCCATCCCTGTGTTGTTTTTTTTAGTATTACCTACAAGACTTTACGTCACATTTTTTATTCTTCAAAATCGTTATGCTTGTGATTGAATATTACAAAATAATAAAAATTTTTTTTTGTAATTAATAATTTATAGGTAATTAAAATACTTATACTTTAATAGGTGTAGACTATAGGCGCATACTTAAAGTTTTGCTCATATGCACATAAACACTAACTTAATATATTTTCACTGATTTAACAATCATACAAAACTTCTAGGACAACTAATTATATTCGGTTTGTTTGCGTGCGATGTATATCGATTTATGATCGGTAAATAATTTGAGTCGTAGAAGGGTCACCTATTTTATTTTTAGATGAAATAGGTAAAAACTAGTTATTACATTTTGCCCTCCCCCCCAAAAAAAAAAAATAAAAAATCCAAGTTATGCTGGTATCCAGTACGATACACCTCAAACGCGTCCATAGTTTATAAGTTTGCTGTAAGTAATAATATATGATTATATTATCGTGTTGTATATATTTATGTTGCACATAATATAATAATTACATATCATATTGTTATATATTAGGTATTACATCACCGTCGTTGTTGTTGTCATCGCCGTTGTTGTTGTCGTCGTCGTCGTCGTCTTACAAACTGCGGCCAGGCCAAGGTGGTTTACCGTAGGTCGTGGCGACGACGATGACGATGGATGAATGGATGGATGGAAAAACGACGTCGAACGACTGTCAAAAATGGTAACGGTTGCGCCAGTGTCCGGTTTGGCGTGGACGATGGGGAAAAAAATTCCGACGTTTCCACGTGCCTTACCCACTCGGCGGCCGCGCACTTGTATTTCGCACCGTTTACCGGGTCAAGTTCGGCGGGACGGCCGTAAATGGCGGCAAGTTCGGCGGCCAAGTTTGTGTCTATGGAGGTGAACTCGACGGCGACGTATAAAAGCCCGCGACAGACGTGCAGCAGACACATTACGGTTTCATCTCGTGTCCCGGGACTACAACATTTGAAAAATCCAACGACCCGACAAGTCGAAAACTCCAACGACCCGACACAAGTCTCCGCAGCAGACCTTTCCAGCCATCAAGATGAAGTTAACGGTAAGCCTCTCGAAAACTGTCCGCGAAACGATAATATATAGTATACGTCTTGTTTATGAGATGGTAATATTAATAATATCATATATTATCTGTGCACGCATAATGCTGCCGATGTCGTTTTTAAATCGCCGAGTGGATTTTTTTTTGTTTTTTCATTACTATTATTAATCTTTGACCGCTTTACAATAGGTATAGTTACGCTAAACTCGAAAAACCGCGTGATAACACTGTGCGATTATTGTTATATTAGGCTCGTAGTTATGTTATGGTCTCGGTTGGACGACTTTCACTTTCGGCTGGTCTGTATTATTGTGATTATATTGCTATCAATTATTGTCGTCTTCACACAATGCTTTCTTCTTTTTAATATTTTTGATACCGGTAAGGAATATAACTCGAATAACTCGAGGAGGCAATATTATGATGTATTATGTAAGGTAATGATAATAATTGTGAAGAGTACAACAACTTACTACAGTCAACTAATAACTATTATTATATCATAGATGTTATTGTTTATTTATTCGTATTTTTTTCATGACGTTTGTAATGTTTATGGAAAACCCAAAACAACAACTTACGATATCAACTTGTTAACTTATCACCGTCATAGTAACGACACCTTAAACTTTTTCACGAGTTAATCATTACTGTAGATCGTGTGATAATGTTTTCCCCAATTCGGTTTAGGTTTAATCATTCCAATTTACTGCGGTGCGAACCAGTTAACGAGTTTAGTGAGAAAACAAAACGTCAATATCCTAATCACATAATAGTATTATTATGTATGTTATATTATTATTATGAATAACAAGCTAAATACATCAGCTATAATTATTTCAATGGAATTTTTTTTAACAATATTACTCACTGGTTTTATTATTAAAACCCCGAACATAGAGGTATCGCAAAGTCTCATAACTTATACATAAAATATACACATAATCGCACGACAATCGTTTAATCGTTTAACCGTCAATATTATTATAACATTGTAAGATCTGTTCGTTTTTGTATTATTTTTGGACTCTGTACAACGTTTTATTAAAACGAATCGTCGTAATTTAATGAAAAATCACGTCATTCAAGTGTCATTCCAGAAACCATAATATATATTATCTCGTTTGTGGTTGCAAAAACGAGAGATACAGTCCCAGATATAGACAATTAGTATTGTCCGTCTCGTGCAGAAGATTGCGCTGGCCCAATGGAAATACATATCGTTATTGTATTTCCCGACCGATTGGCTGCAGTGGCGCCATACGGGGAGGGGCTGGTCGTGGGTTATCGTGCGCGATGTACATTCGCTCCCCTATTTTGCGGACGTTTTACGCTGCTCTTATGAAGTCTCAAATCACATTTTCACCGACACAATTTTACTGGCTCAACATATTGTTTGCTGTGTATGCGAACAAGACGTGCCGAATCGGTCGTTCTTCGTCCCTCTCGGTTCTTGGGGGTTACCGGCGATGTCCGACAAAACCCGTAACGGCTCTGCGGCTAAAGTACAGAGAGTATATAGTCAGACATTTCTGTTTTATAATATCATCCTGTTAAAACGCTCGGACGCGTAAACAGTAACCACTGTGGTATAGTTGTAGCGGTCATCAGAGACGTCGTAATAATGTCACGCGACAACAATGATATATTATAATAATATTATATATTTTGCTATGTGTTGTGCTGCAGTCGTCGTCGTTGCGGTACACGTACACATTGATATTATTATAGTCGTATACATATTGTGTTATTAAAATATATAGCCAGTTTTGTCGTCAGTGTCGTCGATGGTGGTTGCTACGGTATAAAACGACCACGGTCGCGTAAATCATTATGCCGCCGAGTTGACAAACAATCAATTTCAGTAGCAAAACACACACACACACACAAGCTTTTATACACTGCAGCAGTTATACGCTCGCACACAGCGTGCTTAAATATTATCTATATATATATACGTTTGTGTGTGTGTGTTATGTATTCATGTAGTGGCACTTATATATAATATAAAAACACCGCAATAATGTTCGGAGTTTATGGGCTGAGGGGGAAAAATGCAATTGCAACTCTGCCTACATATATGTGTGTGCGGGTGCACCTCACTATACCTGTGCCATAGGTCTTTTTTGCGCTCACCTTTGTACTCGTGCACGGCATTACAATATAGGTACGCGTATAAAAAAGCCTCGCTTGGTCGTGTATTTATATAATGCTCGTGAAAAGGTCAAGATGCACTATACCACGACGATGACTATAAAATCGCGTTGAATTTTTTTACACTCGATATAGTAACATGTTCCACACTATATAACTACAACACCAGTATGGGACATTGTATTATTAAAGTATATGCCTTTGTAAACTCGACGACGAGTGAATTTTAGACGTGTCTCTATCTGATAACAAGTTTTACCTCGCGGTAAAACGTCTGAACGTGGCGTTATATATATATATGCGCTTTATGTAGTGCGGTAATCGTTCGATACCCACCGCAAAGTAATTTTTTTCCAGTCGTTTCCTCGAGAACCATTACGAGTAAAAGTATTTCAAATTGCATTACAAGCACTGTAGACTTTGACCACGCGCGGGACGCATGATTCCGGATGATGGGTCACACGGGGAGGTGAGAAGGTATATACGATATTTTATTCTTGCATTATGTATTTCAACAGTTTCTTTTATCCTTAGCACTCACAATTGTGGTTTTTGAAAACTAATCTTTATATACTATGACAAAATCGGTATTCGATAGAACAGCACCCCATGCGAAAAGTATTGAGCGCTTTTATTCCGGCTCTTAAATTGCCTTTTCGTAACTGGATATTACGTTAACGGTTTTCCGTCAAATTGATCTAATAGACGTTTCTTTCAAAATTTGTGTCGAAACCCGTTGGGAATGTACAATTTTGACCTGTTTGTATATAGTGCCACATGTGTCCTTTTTTTCAATCGATAACGGCGATGGCTGTATATTATGCTATTCTTTTGTAGTAGGTACTTTACTGTCTTGAAAAATGTTTACCGAAAACCCGCAAATTTCAAAAGTTTAAACTAACATTTTTAAGCTGTTTATAATAATCACATGGACGGGTCTCAACAAACCAAACTATTAGCAGTGTTCACGTGTAAAGAGACTTATGATCCTTCATATTTTTTTAATCACCTACATAATACTTTATACCCATTAGGACTTTCACAGCTCGAACTTTTTTCATAAAAAAATGTTCATCAATATAATATATTAAATTATATAAGCATTATCTCGGGCTACAGTGCAATAGTATAATTTCGTTACACCGGAAGCTCTTTTTCATTAGGAGTGGTATAGTTGGTATATTTTTTTCGACACGGACACCACAACGGCACTATACCTGCTGTCCTTTGGTCGGACGGTTGACCTCAATGCCTAGAGTTCTGTTCTAAATTCAATTAAGTATAGATACCTACATGTAAGTATATTTTGTTTCAAACAATTATAGATAATACGGTCGCGCCTTCTCGGTAAAAGCAAAAAGGACCTATAGCGAAGGGATAATTGTGTAAAACGGCGAGCGTCTACGATTGGTTGTGTGTAAAGATATTATTATTTCCGTGTAATTATTACAAGCTCACAGCTAGAGGTGTCAATTTTTTTAGTTTTGCCCCGTTGCAGGAATCCAACAGAATTAATGAATATTGAATTGTGACAACAATGATTTAGTTTATTTCATTAAATTTTTTCCAGATCGCATTAGTCCTGTGTTTGGTTGCCGTTGCCGCCGCAGCACCGTACGTGCCCGTCGTACCGGTCGTACCAGCAGTGGTACACCATCCGGCTTCAGTGGTGCACTCGTCCACAGTAGTCCAATCGCACCCATCACCCGTGGTCACCCGCGTGGTAGCTGTACCAGCAGTCCATCCGGTCGCCGTCCATCCGGTTGCCGTACATCCGGTGGCCGTCCACCCGGTAGCAGTGCACCCGGTATTGCCCGTCCACACTGTCGTGCATTACTGATGTTCCACTTCCGTCCACGTAATTTATCATCGTGCACACTCACGGGTGTAGCGCACAAGTTTTCTTCGTCTATACTGTCGTCACATACTATTGTGAAATTGTTTCAAATAACTAACCGGAAAATGTTATTTCGGTGACTTTGGTCATAAAAACAATAATTGCAATGATATAATTATAATGATTGTCATAACACTGTATATCTCGCGTTGTGATTTATTTCCATCCAAATATTGTACGATAATCCTTATTAAACCTTATCATTTCACGGCGTGATATGATATTCTTCGTTAATAATAGAAAATCAAAGGAAAGTATACATACTATACTCACAGATATAATATATATAATATTATAATATTAATATTATTATGTACAGGATAATTCACCAAGCACGCTCGCACCGATTTTTTAATTTCATATATTTAAAGTTATTCAAATTCTTAAGATTTGTACTACCTACTTAATGAGTAGGTGATACAGAGTGATACAGGTCCTGTGGTGATACATTTGTATAATTGTGTGCATTTCAAACGAGAACCCCACTTTTTACTGTAAATTATAATTGGATAATTTTTTTGTAAACTTTGATATAGATGCTTAATTCAAAAGTCAAACGAGTCATTTTCTGGCTCTTTAAATGTATGCTAATGATAAAAAAGAACATAAAATATGGTTGCCTATCCAAAAATATAAATAATATTGGTCCAGTTTTATTATATTTAGATCATTGTTAAAAATGGACACAAATTATAAGTGTTGATTAATTAATAATATTAATTACTAAAGTTGTGTTATAGTACGGCCAGCGAAACAAGACGCTTGACCGTCGCGCATGTGATGGCAAATTTTCATCAGGACTTTTACATCTACTTTCCCTCGTAAAATAATTTCAAATGCGCGTGATTCGTTATAAGGACAGTATATCAATACAATGTACATTGTGTCAGGGTACTCGAAATTCTTCATATAACAGCTGTTGTATCAGCTTTTAATTTTATAAAAAAAAAACCACGACGTAGCTCACAAAAACATTGGAATATTTAGAGTTCCTAGATTGAACGAAAACAACCACCATGCACGCGACGGCGAAGCTTCTATAGTTTGTACTATAGTCACTATAATAGCTCCCAAATCGTCCTGACCCGTTATTATCAAGGAGCTACCCATATTATGCTCAGTGTATTAAGTTCAATAAATCAAAAACTATTCAATCGAGTTTTGATTTCCAAACATCAAATTTTTAAAAAAGAGTGGTCTGCTAAATAATTTACCATAGAAATGGAAGTTCTAATTTGAAGAAAAAAAACAGAAGTTTAGATCTCCGCAGGTTACTGCTTAAGTAGCACAAAATATAGTATTTATGTATAGTTAAAAATTCCAAAAACCAGAATTTGAATAACTGCATTATCGAAGAAAAAAAGCAGTGAGCCTGCTTGGTTAATCACTCTGTATGGTAATAATATACAGCACGAGCAAAAAGGAATACTATTGGCTTACTACAAAAGCTTAAATATATTGAACGAGCAGAAATGTAATCGTGTTTAAAGTGAGGGGAGGATAGTTTACATTTTAATAGACGAGAAAATTCGTAATTTTTAGGGCCTTCAGAAACACTCAGTGAAGGAGGGAGGAGGGGCTTTATGTATCTAATCTCCGACTGTGATAGACCATTGGACAACAGTAGTTGTTAAGATTCGATTAGATTGTTGTCAGATATTTTTCCTGCACACGCGCGTATTTGTAAATTGTACACAGAAGAGGCCTTTGCACTGTTGTGAACTTTCTTGGAGCATATTTTATCGATCGCATGCAATTGTATGTTACGACTACTATTCTAAATGTATTATATATATTTATTAGTGTTGTAATAATGGACTTTCCGAATTATATTTATAGTTATATATTTAATATAGCTTTATCTATTCTTTTTGAATTTGCAACGATCTGCTGTAATTATTAACAATTTAGTAGCAAATAATTTGTCTATAGAACAAGAAAATAAAAACATCACGTGAATAGTACAACATACTTTAATACAATATTGTATTATAGTAGTTTAATAGCAGTTAATTTTTAATATAATATAAAGAGTACTAAAACTATAATGTTTATTTAATACTCTTCTTTTTAATCAAAGTAGTGACATATAAATATGATTAAACTTGATTATTAGTAAAGTTCATACGTATTATTTCAATTTCAATACCATGGTTGGACGAGCTATTGTCTTTTGAAAGTTTAAGTAGTGGTACACAAAACAATATATACTATACAATATTCAAGAACACACAAACTGCGAAAGAAAAAAATTTGTACTCTGTTTCAGTTATATTAAAAATAATATAATATATCAAACTAAAAAATATACCTATTTAGGCATTATTTTTTATAACTTATTGTAGTCAAATAAAAAAATTAGATTGTTGAATGTCGTACAATAAAAGTAATCATAATATCATAATATTAAACTATACCTACCTACCTATATTGTCTATTAAACTGAAGTCTGAAGAGCCATCATATTATCATAACCTAACCTCAATTTCACATGTCTTATCCTATTCAGGTCCGTTCCATCAGAGTGTAATAAAATAAATCGTTATTATATTGAACAATTTGCACAAGAAATGACTTGTAATATTAATATATTTATTTTGTAAGCACAATTTGATCAATTATTTGTTATGATGTACAAAAGAATTAATATAATAATTAGAATATTACAGCTTTCAAACATTTTATTTTTTTGTTTATAATGAAAGCACCAGAAATGACTTAAATTCTACAGAGTGATGGTTTTATTAGATATTATATCATATCTAGCACTTACATAATATTGTTATCGTGTATATTTAGTAGACTATCTACAACGCCTCGCCATCAAAAGTGTACTATGATGGATTATTTTTATTGTTTGTCCTTAACGTTCGTTTTCTTCTATAAATCGTTCACTATAGAATAATAATATACAATTTCGATAAACGTATAGCTCATTTTATTCCAATTATTTCAGGGTACAGTAAATTTGTATTAAAACAATGGCGTTGTGGGATTATGTATACGAGAGGTCGATCGACTATGTATAATACTATACTTATCGACCTTATGAAAAAGTATGTAATCGTGTACACGCAAAATTTGAGTGTTAAAACCCAAATGTTTACGTGCGGACCAAATTTTATTATTGAATGACCAATTTATATAAATATACATTTTAGGAAATTCCTATTAAATACAGCAGAACTTTATCTGTGATTTGCGTTTTATTCTTTTTTTCCACAACATAAACCTACCTATTTAAAAAATAATAATTCGCAAATGTTTGTGACAAATTTAGAGAATTTTTTTTCGTTCAATCGTCTGGAACCGCAGAATAAGTTGACGGAAAATAAACAGTAAATACGCTATCACTGAAAATAATGCAATAATGTAATACACAATACTATTTACTAACAGTTAATAAAAACATTTAAAATGAGCTTTAGTATTTCGATCATAATATAATAATTAATAATACAGCGACACTCTGACACGGAACCACACCTGCAGTAATCATTGTAATTTATTACTTTTTAAATATATTATTTTAACTGATGAACTAACATCGGAATATGGTTTAATTCGTTGTAATTTATACCACTTTTAAAATCGTGAGTAAATTAACGTCCACTTAAAATACCACAACAACAACACAACATGCATCGATCGTATCAGTTAAACGCGAATCGTTTAGTGTTTATTTTACTTTTTTATTAATTAAATTAAATTTTTTATACCAACCTGTCCACTGAAACGGCGATCAAACTGTACACGGACGCTGCCACTGAAACACCTTGGACATACGGCACGATCTTACACATCCACGATCCCAAGATCCAGGCTAAAAAAATGAAGAAGAAATATAAGAAATTTTACCAGCCGATTTTTACCACATGTTCAATATTATTATTATTGTTTTAATTATTATATTTTTAGTTTAGCTTAAAAGAGGTCGCGACTGCAGTATAGTAAGTACCTATAATAATTATGATCGAGTCATCAAAAAATCACGTTTAAGTACTTCATCACCAGTCGAGACGGCTCGTTAAACAGTCGTAGATTGTAGAACACACAATTTTTTTGTTGTCGTTGTTATCAGAAATAATAATATAACTTTATTCACATGCGTTTTGCGAGAGCCTTTTTTTTTATCTTACTTATATGTAAATTTTTTGTTTTGAATTGAAAATGTGATCGTTTTTATTTTTCTAAAACATAATATATTATATTGCAATGTAAAAAGAAAGACCCCAGATAAAGTCATATTCTTTGTAATAATTATAGATAGAAATTGATCTACGACCATTACACGAGTCACGACCAACGGATTAAGTACAAAAAAGGTTTTACCGGTAAAACACCATGCATGTGCGACAATAATAATGTATTAAAATGTCGTTTAATTTGTCGGTTTTTATTTCTATTGTTATTTCGTCAAATAACCTTAAAAATCGTAGCAAATTGTCGACAGAACTACAGAAGCGATGAAAATATTATATCCAATGGTTGCAGAAAAAAAAAACTAAACTTATATGTCTTATTTTCAACGATTCTACATTGAACGCAAATGATAATGTACGACATGTGTTCTATTAAATTTCAAATTGTTTTAGTAAGATTTGTCTCCGTTACGGGAAATATAAAAACAATAAAAGCGAAAAATGTTCGAAATTTCAATGAATACACGATAAAATATGATAATGAATAGTTTTGCTCTAGCACAAATAATATATAGCTATCATAGAACATTATAGTTAGAGTTAAGCGCACACGCAAAGTTTTACTTTGGTATTTACATAATATAATATGTAAATATTTGCTTGACTTCGCAGCTATAATAGGTATAGGAATAAAATACCGTATGCTCGCTAAATTATCGTTTTATTATTATTCAATAATACGAAAATCACTTCACTCAGAATAGTTGTCATAGGGGTGTATAATAGGTCTGAAAACGAGAAAAACGAAAAACCAATTACCCTATAGGTCTGTATATGTGCATAAAAAATAATATATTATAATATAAAATATTTTCCCAGAAATTATAATGCGTACATTTTGCAAACGAAAACGATAATAATATTAAATGATAAATTATCTTGTTTCCTCGGACGATGTAGGTACATATCAATATTTTATATCAAGTCATAATAATAAAAATATAAAATGCTGGCAACCTTTTTTTTTTTCGAATACTGATGTACCTATATTGTAGCGCACGGAACGATATCTATTGTTCATTCCCCCCCCCCCATACACACCCACAAATATATTATAAGATAATATTGTGTAATTAATTAATAATAATACTCGCGGCGAGCCGATTCGTCTGCCACCAGTCGGCGGGGAGTCGTTGGGGTTTTATTTTTTTTTTATTTCAGTGGATCGACCACCGGCTCTGCAACTCGACGACAATCAACTACCTATATAATTGTACATGATACAATAATAATATGTAGTCTGCTTACGAGGTTTGGGTATTTTCATAGAAAAATAATAATATTTTAATATTAACTACGAAAAACATAGAATTCATGGTGTCGGCCAAAATGAAACTCGCGGGTTATACGCTGTGTTGCGTCAACGACGTGTCCTGTGTGTTAGGTTAGCAACAAAAAAGTTTATTCGAGAGAAAAAAGGCCATCTCTTGTTTGTGTTCTGTCACTCGGCATACCTACACAATGCCGTCAGACTTGTGTTTGATCGCGACTCCATTGTCGGGTATAGTCACGGTTTTGTGAATGTCTGATAAGTACGAGAGGCAGAAATAAGTCGTAGGTAGGTGGTGTTGCTTTTTAATCTTTTAAAGAGGAGCTGATGTTTTACGAAACATAATATATTATAACGATACGCGAAATACAAACAATCCAGAACTAGATGACGTCAAGCCTGTTTGGTTATTGATTATTATATTATTATAGGACTCGATGTTTTAATATATTTATTAAAAACTACATTATAATATTTTAAAGATTTTTTTCGTAAATTTTCAAAAATTATAATTAATAATGTAGGTATAATTACGTTAAGTATGATTTTTTAATTTCAATGTCGTATAGTTATTGTACGGTTAATGATTAAACCCCTTTTATTAATTATAACAATAAGTAAAATGCAACATAATTTTAAACAATACATTATGGTAATTATGAAACACCTTCAATAAATAAATCATAACGTCATAGTGGGGTACCTATATATATATATATATATATAGAATGCCCGTGGGAAGCAAAAAAACGAAATAATAATAAAATTACTCTAAAAAAAATATATAAAAGAGTATTACTCACTGTTTATTTTTATTGTATTATTTTTAATGTCTGTAAGTCAGTTTCTTATCACAGGGATATTATATACCTACAAGGTACCTACATGAAAGAGTTGTATATTTATTGATTATATCCCTAGACAACATAAATAGTAAATGCGTATCTACTAGTTGGTATAAATATTCAATTATCTTGTATCGACGGTGTGAGCTGATTGATAGTATTGCCAAATCTAATTTCTCTAGAGAAAATCAATTGCTTTTTCCGTGACAAATAGACGAATCGATGGGGCGTTTAAAGGTCTGTCGAAGAAATAATATCGATTGTCAGTATACTGCAGATTGGCGGCTGTGATTCACAACTCGATTTTTAAAAAAAATTTTATATTTGTGGTCACGATCGGAGTAAATATTCTGATAACAATAAGCGTTAACTGCAATTTTAAAGATTAATATTCAAAAATGTCTTTGACTGCGACGACTCCCCGTGTACACATAATAATATAATATGCGAGTAAATTGCAATATCGTGACCATAAAGGGAGTTGAGAAAGCGAATTACATCTAAATGCCACGCATCGTAATGATTTGTCATATTTAACTAAAACTGTCCGCGTTCATATTCATATAACATAATATTATTATAGACGTTTCGAAAATGAATCTAAAATGTGATTATACGTAATTTGAATTTTATTTTTACAGCGCACTCGTAAATTGCCGGCGCCATGGCAATTTCAGCACGCCAACAACGAATTACGGTTTATTATATGTTCGAACATTACGACGATATTTTTTATTTTGACACACGCGCAAACAGCTGTACCTAAAAAAAATTGCATACATTGGACCATATAGGAGACGAGTGACGACACATGGTCGACACAAAATAAAAACACTTTTTGCGAGGCGGTGTTTTTTAGAAAGAAAGGGGTAGTACGTTGAAAAGTGTTGGCCCACTTTCTACGCAATAATATTCCGCTCGTTTAAATACTTATAAATAATTAACTATAAAACGTGTACTCGCTAGAAATTCGATTTTTGTACGAGTATACCCATTAAGTCCGCTTCCGGATTAAAAATGTACGGTGCCAATCGAAAAAGTACAAAAACCGAAAACGGTACGGAACAGAATAAATATAAATTTTTCAAAAACCGTTGAGGAATTAATCATTTAAGATGATCACTGCACAGTGTGGAGGTACATCAGCTAACCAGTCCATTGGTGCGCGCGTGTAACCTAAGCTTTATGTATAGTATTATTATATATGGTAAAATAATTACCCGACACGCTTATTAGTTATAATTGCTCAGCAGTCTTTCACCAAATTGCATTAATGACATATTGTTAATTAGGTGTGATATTTTGATATATTATGGTGTGTCGGAGACCGATTGCGAAACAATTACGGCCTGCGATATAATAATAATAATAATATCATAATTCATCACAAACGCTGAGCTGAACGTGTGCCATAGGATCGCCGAAATTTCTCGTTCCAAAACCGGTGGGGATCGCATCGGATAGTCGTAAAAGTCTTGTGACGTAAATTTTCGATGGTCCTATGGTGTATATTATAATGTTATTGTTGTGTTATACGTATATGGTGACCAGACGTACTTACTTTATAAGGACAGTAGCTACTTATTTCTGAAGCCATGTGCCATTGTTCAAAATAAATTGCCGAAGTACACCAAAAAGTACTTATTTTAAAATATGATGTAACAATTCCAAATGGAAATTTGTTTTGAAATAACTAATTATTAAAGTCATAACATTTTTGACATCTTTAATTTGTATAGAAAAATAAAATGCATCCTTATCAATGTTTTACAAAAATTTGTGATCGCCAGAGTGGAGACACTGTTATAACAACGCTGCGACATGATATTATTTATTATCTATGGTGGCAATGTCTCCTTGTTATCTTAATTTACGCTAATGTTTACTGCTTTTCATGATTACAAATAAAATATTATAATACAATAAATTATTATTTGGAAATGGCTCCGCCTTGTAGGAAGTGTAATTTTAATAGTGATCTATAAAAAGAATTTCCGTTAGTGAAGTCAACTTCAAATTTGCAACTAGCATTGTTTATTGTGAAATATGTAAATGTGAAGTCGATATATTGTACAGCGGTCGCAGTATAATATTAATACATATTTAACCTTCGTCGAGTGGACTACTTTAAAGGTAAATCTTATTTTTCTTGCAATTTACTTATTGCGGCAAATAAAAATTATTAAAATGTGATAATATGCCAAAAATACTTGAGTTTTTGATTTTTTTTTTTAATGACGAAGTGTGAATAAGTTGGAAACATCAAAATAATATAGGGTACTTAAAGAAAAGCATAGATCTCAAAAATATTAAAAATATTAATATTTGTTTCTTTTATAAGTTAGTTATTAAATATAATATTAAGTTTTATTTCTTATTAAGTAGGTATAGTTGTTTGGGTTAAAAGATGATAATATGTAAAAAAATGTTTGAATGTTTTCTCTTTAAAAGTGTATTATTTTTTAAATTATTTTGTTATGAATGTCACACGATTTAAGTCAAATAATAAATAGGTAAATTTTTTAATTAATATTAAGATTACAAATTTATGATAATATGTTATATCAGTTATGTCTCAAAATGAATAAAGGTTGTTCAATTTGTATTGAATTTTATATCTATATATAATATAATCTTATTTTTTATATGCAAGGCTGGGCATTAACGAGTTTATAAGTTAAAGTTAAGTTAATAAGTTAAGTTCATTTAACTTTTTAACTTAATAAGTTAATTTTTTTTATGATTGTTAACTTAATTAATAACTTAAGGAATGTTTGAATTAACTTTAAATTAACTTGAGTTAATTTTACATTTAAACAAGTTAAGTTAATTTCAGTTTTAATTATTATGGAATATGTTTTCATATTCGTATAAAATATAAATACCTATAATATTATTAAATTACAAATATTATCAATGCCCGTTATTTTTCGCCATCGTCGCCAGTTATATTCCTATTATTATAAACTATTTTATATATTATTATTATATTATACTTATTACGAATTAATAACTGTATAGAAGGTAGCGTGGACAGTCTATGGTTCTTAGTAATACCGCGTTTATTTTTGGATAATTTATTATTAATTCGACGTTTTCGCCGATAACCAGCATTCCGATTTCCGGCGGCGTGGACGCGCAAATTGATGATACACATTTTAAAAGTATGCTAATAAATGTGTGAACTGTTACCTAATGCTTTTGGAAAATAAAATAATAATAGTTCTTTGGTCTAATAATATGAACAATTTTAGGTACCGATTGTTTTAATTTTACCTAGATGAAAACAAGAAATTTTTTTTTAAGTAACTTAACTTGAGTTAAAAAGTTAATATTAAATTTTGGTTAACTTTCAACTAAGTTCAATTGATAGAACATTTTGAATGAACTTTTAACTATTAACTTGATTTAGACTCAGTTAAAAAATATCATTAACTTGCCCAGCCTTGTTTATATGTATTACATCGAGCATAGAGTCCTCGGATAACTTTTTAATATTAGTATAGGTATCACTGTACCTAATAAGTAGTGTTATGTAATAATTGAAATTGAAAAAAAAAATCGATAACAACAATAATAATAATGTAGTAATAACTACTACAACAGTTTTTTTTATT
The DNA here is from genome assembly GCA_008086715.1 of Sitobion miscanthi. Lineage (NCBI taxonomy): Eukaryota > Metazoa > Arthropoda > Insecta > Hemiptera > Aphididae > Sitobion > Sitobion miscanthi. Next base: position 68,761,490 of record CM017797.1, on the reverse strand, counting down.
TTTTTTTGGGGAGGGGAGGGGTATTACGGAGCAATGCTAGTTGGGCTATTATTATTATTATTATTATTGTTATAATACCATCATCATAATATATTATTGTATAGCACGGGGTTTAAACCTAGGTTCACTTCGCGTGGTATTCCGTAATAATAATCATAATAATTTTGATAACCGTACTAAATTCAATATTAATGTTCAATTCGGTCAACCGTCGACTAACATATATGGAAACAGTTGCGGTAAGCCGTTGCGGTTTTTCGCACAGTTAGTTTGCAGCCTTGAAATCCAATAATATAATAATATCGCGAGCAGTGAAAAAAAAATCGTACATCATCTTCGGATCATCGGCGACGGTGTAGGATAAATAATACGCTATATGCTCGTGAAAAAGAAGATAACCGAACGGACATCGGTGAGGTTTGTGATTTGTGGTTTAATTTACAGTTTCGTACGCAAATCGTTTCCCATCCATTTTATTTACGGTAAAAATCATATTTTTTTCGCGTGCCTTTTTCATTTACGATCAATTTATTATATTATTAGCTGGTAACTATGCTAATTTGATTTACTACCTATATACATTATATTAACCTGTGCGTTTACGGGGAAACCACGCCCTGTTTATTTAAAATTAAAATATTCTTTTCGAAATTCAATCTTGTGCTTTTCTAAAAAACAAAAATTGTATTTTCAGACTGTACAAAATCAATGCAAGTTTTTGATGAATACATTTATGTATAAAAAAAAAAATAATAATATGGCTTCATTTCAAACTTTTCCAAATCATGCTAAAGAATTGGAATCGTTTCAGGAATGATAAATCGCGTATCGTTATTAAATATGTATTTAAATCATGCAATACGTGTATATATTATGTTATTTTTATTCCGTTCGTTCGTACGTTTATTGTCGGATTTGTCAAGCGTGATGTTTCAATAGAATATCATGTTAAAGTTTTATACGCATAAATGTATGCATACATAATATTATAGTATGTACGTATTCTAATAATAAAAAAATGTCCTATACCGAATGTGGGTTATTATTAAAATATTTATTTTATTAAGATTTTGTGTATACATTCTGGATTCTCATAAAATACGAGTTATTTGATAAAAATCGTCTAGTTAAAGGTTTGGAGAAATCGACCGATTTTTATAGGCCGGTTCGGCAAACAGCCCTTTGGGGAGGGCGTACGCCTTGCCACGTGTACGGGTGAACGAGGTCACCGGGTCAAACTCAACAATTCAGTCGTATCCAAAGTATTAACTCCGGAAACCTAAAGTGTGATTTTTTCATGTTTACTATGTGTTTACTAGTGTAATCAAAAGTCTAAAATTACGTTAAACACGGAAACAAACAAACAATAATAATTAATACTGAACACTCAATGTTATAATTGAAACAGTGAAACAAATATACATTACATGTATATAATACCCACACATCAACGTTTGTTTATATTTATTATGTAACCTAGCTAAGTATTCAATGTAAATTAATTCATTTGTTTCATTGATATAAATATTAAATATAGCTTAAAACAAACCGTATTGTATTTTAGTGTTCGCCATTTTCCATTGGTTTCTCTGTTCAAAAAGGATCAAAAACAAAATTAATTGTCTGGAGAACCTATTGATCTTACAGCAATTATGATTTTATATTTTTATTATGCATTAATATACACTATAATATTTCATAAATTAACTTTCTAATAATTGTCGAAAGATAGCATATTATACATTATTGTATTGTTATTGAACCGCATTAACCGAAAACTCATAAAATATTTTTTGATTTTGTCACTGAAGAGGGAAAATAATAATACAAATATTATGTGGCTGACACCTGGTAACTTGAGTTTACACTGTACTCAAAATTTTCAGTACAACGAAAAAAGTTATTTTGAAAATCCCCTTCAAAACGTCACGATAAATTTCCTCCACTTTCAACACAGATTTTCCGAGAGTTCATCTATATTATACTGTTACATACATTGTACACTACATGGATCGTTTATCTCGTTTTATTATACCGATTTTCATTTAGATAGATTGAAGAATAATCCGGTCAACATACCGAAACTTATAAATTGATTAAGAATTTTTTCTTCTTTGATCGTGGGAATCTCGTGTGAAAAGAGTAACTAAAACAGCAACTCTATTTGTATTAAAAATATTTAATCAATGCTCTATGGTATTATAAATATCAGTGGTGGTCACACCTATATAACTAAATCGATTTTAGAAAACAATTGTTTGGTAAATATAAAACATTTTCGTAGGTACCTATATGAATTGGGTTTTTAATGTTTTTATGGTAACTAAATTCCATCGAGACGCATATTTTTTTGAGTTCAAAAACATACATATTTCGTAATTTAATGCTAATATACTTTTATCAGTGGTTTTCAAATCTCAACCGCGGGCGCCACCACGTTTAAATCTCGGGGAAACAAGGTTGTACGTAATATAAGCGATTCTATCGTGGCGTGCACACAAACTTACTATATATTGATACATAATATTTTCGACGTAAACTTATAATTTATCGACGAACGAAGCAATATAATAATACGCCACGATTTTAATCTATTCTGAAGCAATATCTAGCTGGAAACTCGTTGAGTACCTACACAAATAAAACCAAAATAATTGTATTACATACACACACGTCGCAGTGTGGTCAAATTTCAGAACGAATGGTAAACATATTATACATTTTATTTTTAATATGTCTTAAATGTGACCGGGTGAGGCAGCTGTCGAATAACAAAAATACGGTCTATCACAACTCCAATAATTCGACTGTTATAGGTGTGACAATGCTGTAGGAACTCACTCTCGAAATCATTTCAAAAATGTAAAATTTCAATCAAATTAATAATCTAAATTATTATTATACAAACTATTAAGGCATACTGTTCTAATTTCAAGTGACATGTAAGTATGACTATTATAACTACATACTACCATAATGTAAATATTGTAAACACAAGCTATAATGACCGAGAATTTGAAGCCTCAATTCCTTAGTAAAAAAAAAAATGCTGTGCTCGTACACAGCGTCCTATAGTAATTAAAATATTATATACCTATACATAATATATTTATATTTTATAAATATAATTACTCTGTGGTACACTCGTATTATTATTACCCATATGTACCTAGACAGTATTATTATGTTGTAGGCACGCCGGTATTGCCGATTAACAAATGAAAAACCCAAATAAATAGTATCGAGGGCTGCAGGATTGGCAAATGAAACGTTTCTGACGCGAACAGGCAATATTACCGCGAAAGCCGATGAGTAAAAAAAAACAAAATAATAATTATTACTGCCGATAATAATTTTTACGGAAGTTTTTTTTAAATTTTTTTTTTTTACTCCTATTGATGACAAACATTCAAATGGCAATACTAATAATAATAACGACGATGATTTGTAACCGTGCGCGGATATCAACAGAATTAAACCAATAATAATTGGTCGACCATCGTGTACGCATTGTACATCATAACATATTCATATTTTACACACAACACTTGTATTATGTATTATGTGTGCATATTATAATAAACGGACGTGTACAATACATAATGCTATTATATAGGCCGTCGCGGTTTTAAAAGTTCGTCACGCAAGCGCCGTGAGCGTATCACGTCCGCACGCCGAACGCGGAATAAACCCAAAACAACCGATTCGTTTGATTTACCTCTTTTTTTTTCTAAAGTCTGGCTGCGGAGAAAAACATAATCAGACTTGCAAAAAATAATAATAGCGCAGGATTTCATCTATGGGTGGTGTGGGTGTGTGCCGGTGTGGGATAGGAGTTCGAGATGCCGCATACACAGCATACAATATTATTATCGCCATTATATTGCATTTGTTAAATATACCATATATGGGTATTCGGTATCGTGTATGATACCTCTGCTATTACTATTGATAACTATCATATGTGTTAATAAAAGCAATAAAAAAAAGTGTTTTAAATCCATGGGTTATATCGGTAACAAAAACCATACAAACACAATAATTATCAGCAGCGCTTTTCTAATTTTTTTTAGAATCAGCAGAAACGATGAAAAATGGCTCGTAAAAAAAAACACTAAAAAAATAGCATAATACATTCTAGTGTAAAATTATTAAGCGAATAAGAGAAATTCTCGGAAAATTAATAAAAAAAAGATTTGAATTTTTTAAATAAATTCCAGTGGGTACACTATATACAGCCATTTATGTC